>CM077825.1:42889295-43324762 GCA_039720395.1 Liquidambar formosana | reverse complement strand
ATCAATTTTCCATGTTGGTTAGTTATAGAGGTTAATCATCTATTATTTTAATTGTATGCATTTTGTTTAGATGATTTATAATTTTTTGTTTATGAATTGTTTTTACAATTTTGAATTCTTCTGCTCTTACTAGCCAAATGTCTGCAATTGAAACTTTGACTGGAAATAACTATGGGAGATGGTAACGGGATATTGAGATTGCACTTGGTTTAATGGACCTAGACATAACTCTTGACTTAGAGCCTACCAAACCCACTGATAGTAGCATTGCAAAACAAAAGGCATATTATGAAAAATGGGTGAGGGCTAACAAGTTGAGTTTGAAAATTATTAAGAGGTCCATATCTGATTCTATTTTGGGTGCTGTTCCTCATAGTGCTAGTGCTTTACAATTCTTTGCTGCGATTGGGAAACAATTCCTAAAATTTGATAAAGCTAAAACTGGTGACCTAATGGATAAACTCTATGAATATGAATATGATAATCAATGTGGGGTTGGGAACATATTATGAAATGATCAATATTGCATCTAAGGTAGAAGCCCTAAAAGTGCCTATAGCCGAATCTTTTCTAGTTTATCATGCCTTTAATACACTTCCCCCTCTATTTAGCCAACTTAAGATTGCCTATAATGCACAGCGAGATAAATGGGATTTGAATGAGCTTATTTCTATGTGTGCCCAAGAAGAAGAGAGAATCCATCGTGACAATATTCAGAGTGCGAATGCTGTCTATTAGCCATGACCAAATAAGGGACCTTTCCATAACAATCAGAGGCCTAAATTTAACAACCGTAATGCTCATCACCCCAATCAGTACCACAAGAACACTAGTCAATCCCACCATCCTCTAGGTCCTAAACCTAACATCAGTAAGGATCAGTGTCGCTTCTGCAAAAGGAAGGGCCATTGAAAGAATAATTGTCCAAAGTATAAAGCTTGGTTAGAAAAGAAGAACAAATCTGGAGGTAATTTCTTTACCAATGTTTGTTTTGAATCTAGTTTAGTAGATGTTCCCTTAGATTCTTGGTGGATTGTTACTGGAGAGTCTATTCACATAACTAATTCTTTACAGGGGTTTATAAGCAAACGGAAACCAAATAAGGATGAAGTCAAACTGTTCGTAGGCAATGGAGTTCAAGTTGAAGTCGAGTTCATAGGAATTGTTAGGTTGTCATTAGAGTCTGGTTTTTCTCTTATTTTGGAAGATATTGTTTTTGCACCGTCCATGAGGCGGAATTTAATTTCAGTTTCTAGACTTGATAAATTTGGGTTTTCCTTTAATTTTGGTAATGGCAATTTTCAATTATTCTATGATTCTCGACTTGTTGGTTGTAATTGCCTATGTGATGGTTTATACAGGTTGACTTTAGCCCCTCAAAATGAATCCCTACATGTTATGAATGTTGGAAAGAAAAGACCATTAATTAAAGAAACTTCTTTTACCTTATGGCATAGACGTTTAAGTCATATTTCTAAGCCAAAGGTAGAGAGATTAATAAAAGATGGTTTTCTTCCTTCTCTAGATTTTGATGATTTTAATACCTACGTAGATTGCATAAGAAGAAAATTGACCAAAACAAAAAGGAAAGGGTCTACACGTAGTGAAGGTATTTTAGAAGTCATTCATACTGACATTAGTGGACCTTTGTCTTCTACCTTGTGTGGGAATAAGTATTTCATAACCTTTATTGATGACTTCTCATGTTATGGATATGTTTACCTCAAAAATGAAAAATTTGATGCTCTTGAGAAATTTAAAATTTTTAAATTAGAAGTTGAAAAACAATGTAAGAAGGAAATAAAAGTTGTGAGATCAGATCGAGGTGGTGAGTACTACGGTAAATATGATGAATCTTTCCACAATATGGGACCTTTTGCTCAATATTTATAGGGTTGTGGAATTGTTGCTCAATATACCATGCTTGGTACTCCTGAACAAAATGGTGTGGCTGAGAAATGAAATCGCACTCTTAAAGACATGATAAGGAGTATGATGAGTAGAACCAATTTGCTTGAATATCTTTAGGGGGAAGCAATTAAATCAACCTTGTATCTTTTGAATAGGGTTCCTAGTAAAGTTGTATCCAAACTCCTTTTCGAATGTGGACTGGGCTTAAACTTAGCTCATCTTACCTTCGTGTTTGGGGTTGTCCTACTAAGATTAGAATTTATAATCCACTGGAAAAGAAATTGGACCCTAGATCCACTCCAGGTTTTTTTCATTGGGTATCCAAATAGATCTAAAGGGTATAGGTTTTACTGCTATAATCACAGCACTAGGATTGTTGAATCTATCACTGCAAAATTTTTAGAGAATGATATAGGTTATAGTGGGAGTTCCATAGTGAGAGAAGTTGTTCTTAAGCCAGAAAGAATTGTAGTTCTTGTGCCCATTGTGCAAGAGAGGATTATTCCTCAAACTATTGAGAGTGTAAATGTAGAACCAGTTTAGCAAATTAATCCTCCAAATTCTCCAGAACATGTTGAGTTAGTTGTTGTTGCACCCGTTAGGAAATCCAACGAGAAAAGGATCTGCGTTGCCTGATGATTACATTGTTTACTTGTTAAAGAGTGACTTTAATATAGGCCACTGTGTTGACCCCTTCTCATATAGTCAAGCCATTGCTAGTCCTAAATCAGAAAAAAATGGCTGGAAGCAATGGAAGATGAGATGTGGTCCATGGAGCATAACGATGTTTGGGATTTGGTGGAGATTCCTTCAAGTGTTAAACCAATTGGGTGCAAATGGATATTCAAAACCAAGAGGGATTTGAGAGGGAAGGTTGAACGACACAAGGCTAGATTAGTAGTTAAAGGTTTCACTCAATGAGAGGGCATTGACTATAATGAGACTTTTTCCCTTGTTTTTTCAAAGGATTCTTTCAGAATTCTTGTGGCAATAGTGGCTCATTTTGATCTAGAGTGGGATCAAATAGATGTTAAAATAGTTTTCTTGAATGGGAATCTTCATGAAGATGTTTACATGCGTCAACCTGAGGGTTTTGAAATGAAAGGCCAGGAAAGTATAGTGTGTAAATTGAAGAATCTATATATGGGCTCAAACAAGCATCTCAACAGTGGTATTTAAAATTTGATGAGGTAATGACATCACTTGGTTTTGTTGAAAACATTATGGACTAATGCATTTATCTGAAGGTAAGTGGGAGAAATTTTTTTTTTTCTTGTGTTATATATTGATGATATTTTGCTTACTAGCAGTGACTTGGGATTACTTCATGAGACCAAGCACTTATTGTCTTCTCATTTTGAAATGAAAGATCTTGGTGAGGCTTCTTTTTTTTTTGGTATTGAGATTCATCGTGACAGGTCTCGAGGGTTTTTAGGTCTTTCTTAAAGGGAATATATTGATCGTGTCCTTGAGAAGTTTAATATGAAGACTTGTGCACCTGGTGATGTTCCCATTGTTGTAGGTGATAAGTTTAACAAGATCTAGTGTCCTCGGAATGAAGTGGAAAGAGAAGCAATGAAGAAATATTTGTATGCTAGTGCTGTTGGGAGTTTGATGTATGCTCAGGTTTGCACTAGGTGAGATATTGCATATGCAGTGAGTGTGCTTAGCAGGTTTCAGTCCAACCCATGTAAGGAATATTGGCAAGCAGCAAAGAAAGTTATGAGGTATTTACAGAAAACAAAGCATGTTATGCTTACATAAAAACGGTTTGATAGACTTGAGGTAGTAGGTTATTCAGATTCTAATTTTGCTGGTTGTCGAGATGATTTTAAATCTACCTCAGGTTATGTTTTTATTTTGGCTGGAGGAGCTATTTCTTGGAAAAGTGCCAAACAAACTCTTGTGACGTCTTCTACTATGCAAACAGAGTTTATAACTTGTTATTGGGCTACAATACAAGCTGTTTGGTTGCGAAATTTTATTTCTGGGCTCAGAGTAGTTGATTCCATTTCCAAACACATCACTATATTTTGTGATAATAGTATTGCAGTGTTCTTTTCAAAGAACAATAAAAATTTGAATGGTTCTAAACACACAGACATTAAGTATTTGATATAGTCAGAGAAAAAGTTAAGGAGGGGCAGACACTAGTAGAACATATAGATACAGAGGAAATGATTGCTGGTCCATTAACTAAAGGTTTTCACCCTAAATTTTTCAAGAAACATGTTGTAGCTATGAGTATTGTGGATGAGTATTGTGGATGACTTTGATGTACTTGGTTAGTGGGAGGTTCTTTTATTTTGTAAGGACCCATTAAGTTTTGATTAATAAAATAATTTTTGTTCTATGTGTTTTATATTATTGTGATTGTACACATAAAGTATGTTTGATGTCAATTTTGAGAATATAATGTATACCATGTACTTATGTCTTATTGTTGTGACATCAATAAAGATCTCGAGATATAAAGTAAAGACATAAGAGTCTCATTGGAGATATGTGGGCTTCGATTAGAAGCATAAAGGCTTCCTTGTGAGGCATAAAGAGGTTTTATGAGAAACCATAAAGAGGACCAAAAATGAATTTAGCAAAATTTTGATCACTTTTAGTATGCTATTTTCATGTCACACTTACTCATCATTTAAAATCCATGTCAATAGGGATATTAGCATTTGTGACCGTGGAGTGGTCTTATATCACTAAATGATGTAATGACTTCCATGATTCGATGGTCGTATTCTTATTGGACCGGATTAGAATACTAAGGTGTTTTCATTCAGGCTATACGTATGTGTGGCCACTTAAGTAATTCAATCCGAGAGTCGTTTTCAAATAAAATATATATGTATGTATTATTTTATTGTTATAAATCAAATAACAATTAATGTAACCCAAGTGGGAGAATGTTAGACTTTTTATATATGTGGGTTATACATTGATTGAGTTTTCGGATTGTGAAAAACGGGTTAATATGTAACCTGATGTGATATACAGTATAACCCAATATAGTGCATGATCAATTAAGTAATTAGGCTCTAGTGCACCTTGGTCCGTGATGAGGGATTATAAAGTGTGGGCCTATTCCTTGTAAGTCAAGGAGCCCATAATGGGAAAGACTCCATAAAGTTTCTTTATAAATAGGCTGGGTCCTCTTTACACTCCATAACTTGAAAACCTTAATAGCCTGTCCCATTGATGGCTGCATAAAGTAAGAGGAGTAAGTAAAGGAAGACCGACCTCTTAACGTGTTCTTTTGCAGAAAGTTGCTAGCGTGTTATTATGGCTTCCGTAGGTGTCACACCCCACTTTTGTCACCTTAGTTAGGACATATCATTTCATGTAGGATTTTGAGTCCTTTTTGAGTCTAGTCTTTTGCATTGAGTTTCTATGGCGTTGAATATCATGTGTATGAATTTTGAAGTGATTTGGAGTTCATCTCGATAGTCAATAAGAACTTTTGCGACTTTAAGGGCATAATCGTCTTTTAAATCGTATATTTTCCATTTGACTTTGGAATGAATCCCGAGTCATTCCCTTGAGTTCATATGGTTATATAGAGTCCATATATAGGTTTAATTTCATGAATAAATGGTTTAAGATTAATTCGGCTTGTAATGGTTCGGGTTGGCTAAAAGACCCTTTTTTGGTTTGCTCAAATTGACTCATAAGACCCAATCAATTTTCTCTCATTTAACTTCAATTGGGATTTATTTATGTCCTAAACATGTTTAGAAAGATCGATTTTCGATTGGGAAAGCATTCGGTTCGACCTTGTGTACAAACCCAGCTTAGCGACGGTGAAGTACCATGGTTATCCACCTTTGTAAAACCTAACCATGCATCCATGGTTGAGGATTTTTGTCCTAAAATGCCTAAAAATGTGTTCCCCTTCGAAACCCGGTCGTTTTGGCTTTTATTTCGTCAAAATCGGACTTAATTTGAAGATTTTAGGACTTCTACAGCAAGTAGGAGTCAAAAGCGGAGCAAAAATAGGGGACCCTCGGGTAACCGTCCGGGGCTGGACGGTCAGCCGTCCAAGCCTAGACGGCTAACCGTCCGGGGCAAGTTGATCACCCGAGGAATCCTTCTTCAAGTCAACTTCTGACTTCTCTCTCCCTCTTTTGACGGTTTCCTCCGCCATTACAACTTGTTTGAGCTTATGAGTGTGTAAGTTTGAGTTGTTTGAGCACCAAGAGAGTCTCTAATAGCCCTAGGATCATTGTTTAATGAATTAATCTTAGCCATTGGTTTAGGGGGTCATTTCTCTAAATAAGGGACATGATATTTAGCACATAGGGAAGGTTAATTGCACTTTACACTTAGAGAGAGAGAGAGCTACGAGTTTGGAGAGCTAGAAGGACATCAAGAGGAGGCTCTTCAACCCCAAGCAAGGAAGGAAACAAGGAGTTTGAAGACAAGGAAGAGTCTACAAGAGGTAAGCATGCCTCTTTAATGCTGAACATGAGTTTTCTGCTTCTCCTGCTTCTCCTTCTTCTTCTTCTCCTAGGATAGTTATGGTGCATGAGATAGCTTTTCTTATGGATTGAATTCAATGCTTGTGTGATGTTATATGAATGATTCTGAGATGATTTATGGTTTTATATGCTTGATAATCCCTGGTTTTCTAAGGATTAGATAGCCTTACATATTTTTATCCTATCAAATCATGTATAGTCCACATGTCTAGGTTGCTGTGATTATTATCATGAATTGATGCTCCTGTTAGTTAATATATATTATGTGAATGATATTCATGATGATTTGAGCACGTGTTAGAGTCATTTAATAGTTTTTTGTGCATAGTTGTGAGATTAGGGTTTCGATAACCCTAAAATGACATAGGTCTTATACAGTATGCTTAGCTTAGCTTTTTGAGTTGTTGCTCATCATAGTCATTCTATATATGCTGCATATAGTTGAATCATGCTAGGTTTGCATTCATGTAATGGGTTTTATAGGTTTTTTGGAGACATTATCCTTTTTTAAGGATAATTATCCTTTTCGTTGAGTGAGGTTTTGCATGAGAGCTTTCTATGATGTGTTTAAGCATGAAATCACTTCTGTTGTGTTCTAATATATATATTTTACGTAAGATATATTGACTGTACCTCCCCATAACGACTTTTTTACGTGAAATTGTCTTAGGATAGTTTCGTTTAAGAAAGCTCGCCGTAGGAAGGTCTATTTTCATATTTTACATAAAATATCATCCTTTTGGTTAGAATGTGCTTTGTTATCATGTTTATTGATATTATTGGAGTCTCTTATGCTTATTAGTGTGTCTTTGGTAGGTTTTTATGCATGTTGGTCGAGTCATTGCATGTAGGATTGAGTTAGGGTCCTTAGTTATTCATTATTCTTGTTGTTTGCATGATAGATGGATGATTTTAGGCCTTGTCAAGGTTCTGTCCAGATTTGCATATTGCTTTCTTTGCATGATTTTGTGCACTTGTAAGGGTGCAAACAGGTACAAAGCTTGTCCTATTGCAAATAGGGCTGCTATTGCTTGAAATTACTAATGCTAGGAGCTTTTGCGCTCAGGTAAATGGGTTTGAAGGTGCCCCAATTCACCTTTCTTTTTCTTCCTTTTCTCTTCTCCCTCCTAGGGTTATTTCTTAATATGGACATATGGTAATTATCAAAGGCTTCTTTTATTGCTAAAATTCTGGTTTTCTATCAAAGTTTTCCTCTCGTGAATTTCAATTTTGGACTATTCAAATGAGGAAACCTAGGGCTTTTACCATAGGTTTGTATTAGGCTGTAACCCTATTCTATTCGAACTACGTAGACTTTGATCCATGTATTTCGCTGCATGGTACGTAGGCGCTCTTCGTGAGGCTCAAGTCCGTTCTAAGATCCAAGTATCCTAGGCTTTTCTTTTCTTTTCTTTTCTTTTTTCTGTTTTGTTTTATTTGATTGATTGTGCATGGATATTTGGATGGAATATATGATATGCATGTTGCCTTGTGATGATATATGACGATATTTGAGTGGAAAAGATATTAAGTTAGCCTAATTAAATTAAGAGACCAACTCGGGCAATGTGGGTGCCTATGGGCTTTGCCTAGAACCTTCCCACGTCGTAACTTAGCCCCCGAATCCAATTTTCTGGTTTCAAAGACTTTGCTTTTCCTTTAATGGAGTCATGTGGTTTTGAAAATAAAACATTTTTGTGGTTTTCCTCTTTTCCCTAAAAAATGAGGTGGCGACTCTTTTTTGTTTGTTGTCTTTCACGCCTATTCTTTTTGCCAAACCCCTTGTGGGCGCCGCGCTTTTTCGTGGGTTCACAGTAGGTATACGGTTATTTTAATTATTATTATTATTTTGTGTTTTAGTTTTCTAGTATGAATTTAATATTGTTCTATCAAGATATTTATGCATAAAAGTGAAATAAATACTTTAATGAGGTGGCAAAATGTTAGTTGTTAGATTTCTAGTAGAGCTTTTGAGCCGTGAAATGGGCAAACTGGACAATGAAGCCACTAGTGAGGAGCCGCACCCTTTGGCTGGATGTTTATGCTAAAAGTGTACTTTTGGCTAATTTTCTTTTATTTTGGGGCATTTGAAGTTTAGCGAAGAGGAGTTTGAAAGCATGCGACGAGTAGTTTTCCATACAATTATGATACTAGTATGAACCCGCGCGATGCGCGGGAATCACAAATGAATATGAAAACAACAAATAACTTAGAGATCCAAAGTTTATGCCAACTTGTTTTTATGTATGGTTCAACTCTTTGCACCCTTATTTATAAAGCAATGTGTGTCCATCTTCTCATTAATTGCCTTGGACAGTTAAGGGTTGTTACCTATACCCAATTTCTTTATAACTCCCCCCAAAAAAGGAAACAAAAAAATGGGACAACTTGATTAATTGAAAACAAAATTTAGAAGAGTATAAATCCAATTAGGAAATTACTGGAAAAAATATTTAATTCTTGATTGAATATGTTGTCAAATATGCTTGAAAACTTACCAAATAAAATAATTGCTTATCTATAACAAACCAGGCACTCAAGATTCTCCTTTTACATGTCTTGGCAAAAATGCTATGAACTTATTTTGATAATTAATACAAAAATGACTTTACAGGATCCCATGATTACTCATTGCTTATCTAGTCACTAACTGGTTATTTAAAAAATTAGCAATAGAAAACCCATACTAAATAATTGCTTATCTAGTCAGTGTCTTCCTTAAAAAAGTAATAGAAAACTCATACTAAATAATAAAAGAAGGGATAAGGGAAAGGTAGAGGGAGAAGAAAGGTGTACGGGGAGTGGGAAGAGGACCAAAAAAAAAAAAAAAAAAAAAAAATGGTGCTGGCATTGTGTTTGAAAAAAAAAAAAAAAAAAAAAAAAGAAGAGAGAGAGAGAGAGAAAGGAGGTGTTGACGTTGTGTGAGGAGGGGGCGAGAAAAGAGGAAAAAAAAAATAGAAAGGAAGGGATAGGGGAAAAGTAAAGGAAGTGGGAAGGTTGTACGGTTAGAGAGGGAAAAAAAGGTAGAGAAAGTAACTGACATCATTTGTGGGGCCAAGGATTCAAGAGAGAAATGGATTTTAGAAGGAAAGTTTATTAGAGAGACACATAAGCAAAGAATGAGGTCAGCAAAAAAACTCTTAAATATAATATAAATATAGATGGCCATGTAATATCACAAGTCAATAAGAATCAAGCAAATTAAAATTATGGGATTAAAAAGTACTTTGATATTCTTACTTTACTTTACTCTTATTTGTCTGTAACACCATGTCACAGTAACATGGAAGTTTTTCAATTTTTCACCACCCGCGGATAGCTTCATGCAGAAGCAGAATGACAACTGTCACTGGGACCTGCAGTGTTGGGTGCTATAAGTCTGTTTCACCGTACGATTATTGGTGCTGTAATGTCATATTAACCGGACGATTGTTTTTAACTCTTTACCTATGCTTCACACCAGCGAGTGTAGAGGAATGACTTTGGAGTTGGGTCACATCCTACGTGACTACGCTCTCTTTTATTTTGCCCTTTTTACCCATTCCTTTAAGACTGAATCACAAAACTGCCACCCGAACCTTTTTAGCCCTTCTATGCATTTTGGAAATGTTTTGAGTGCTGCATTGACTTACTGATTGTGAGTTACATATGAAAACGTTAAAAGCTTGCAAACTGGCATTTCTTTATCCTTTTTAGCCCTTCTCATCAAGCTGGCATTTTGGATTTTTAAGAACTCAAGGAAAAAGGATAAAGAAAATTTTGAAAATGTCTTGCCTAACATTTAACATTTAACATTTAACATTTTCCTTTCCTTTCCTTTCCTTTCCCTCTATGTTGCATTCCAGCTTGATGAGCTTTAAGAAAAGGAAAATGCTAACACGTACAATGGCTTGCTGCCATACGCATTTTCAAGCAAACACCAAAGAACAGCTGATTCAAGGCAGGAAAAGCTTTTAGTTGTGCAAGAGGTGTTAGAGCTAGCTGTCTATTCGACAAGCAAAACTAATAGAACTGTTACCATACTTGAAAGGAAAAATGTTTCAAATAATTTAATGGATTTACTTTGATCTATTATTCCAAATGTAGGTTCTGAATAAGTGTTACCACTTATCATGAATGATCTATGAAAAATTTATACTGAAACTAAATAGCAACGATTAATCAGCAATAATAATTATAAAAAAAAAAAAAAAAAAAACACACACACTAAGGGATTAATTCAAGTGGAATCAAGATTTGAAACCCCGATAAAGAACACTAATTAAGGGATAAATTCAAGTGGCAAGCCGCGAACAAATAAGCTCCCCAGGAAAGGCAAGTCTTGTGTTCAAAACTCCACTTCAGCAACAACCTCCTCGGGTTCAGGGTGGACCCATAATTCGTCGGCATTTGTGAAATGGGCAACTACACCTATGGGATTAATCTCATTCCAAAAGAATGGAGATACCCACATTAAGTAAAAATAAATAAACAAATAAAAAACAACAATGGGATTGTTGTCTCTTCTTTCTCAGCTCATCAAACAGAGGCAATCTTGTTGGTAACGAACTTAGCTCAGAAATCCCAACAAGGGTGGGGTGCAGGTTGGTTGGAAAAAATGAAATAAACAAATAAAAAATAAAATCAATGGGATTAGCTAACTTCATTACTTGTAAATGATTCTGGTCCCTACCTATATATAAACAAAATCGATGAGCAGAAGCTGAAGGAAAAGCTCTTACGACTCACCAGAGACACAAGAGACCCCATAGGCCCATTACATACCAACCTGCTTCCAGTCAAACAAACAGGTCTACAAATTCCATAAATGTTTCCCTCAGGGAAGAAGGAAATTGAGAATCAAGAAAGCGAAGAACAGAAATCCTCCTGTGGCCCTACATTATTCATTCACACCTGAGCAAAACAAAGTTCCAAAAGCCAAAATCATGAAGGCAATGACCCATCACCACCAAGTACTTTTTTGGTCATGACCCAAACCAACAACAAACACCACACCCACACCCCCCCCCCACCCCCCCCCCCCCCCCCCCCCCCCCCCCCCAAATAATGAGACTTCAACCATCTGCACAGAAAGATGTCAAGTTGAAGAAGAGACAATAAATATGATATAGACTGGCAAAAGAAGCATAATCGAGATGAATTAAGAAGAGCACATTAAAAGTGATGGATATAAAAAATTACCAGTGTAGCTCATGTGAGGACATTGGTAGGGAAATTGAGAGCTGGGTGGTAGAGAATGACGCATGGGTTGATGGGTCATCCTCTAGATCAAGCCAAGTGTCTCTGTTCTTTTGTGGCCACTCGCTGAAGAAGTGGTGCAGTGGCTTCTGGGTTTCATCATCATCCCTCTCTACTTTGATTGGTCTGGCTGATTTGAAATCGGTGCCCAAAACAAAGCAATGCTGCTCTTGTTGCTGCTGTTGTTTTGAATTATCAGCAAGGCCTTGAAACTGTGAGTGAGAGTAGCTACCGGAGGAACTCATTGTCAATGGGCTATATGATTCGGATGGGCCTCTTAGAGTCCCCGAAGTTTCTGGAAAGAAAGCTCGCTCATCAATCCCCTCCCTCAATGCGTGAAAATACCTGCAGTTTCAACCAAAAATTGTAATCCTATCTATCGAAGAAAAGAAACTAAAAAGATATATACAAGGAGTAGGTTTTGTTGATTTTGCATATACCTATAATCTTTCTCGGCTTGAGAATAAGATGCAGAGTCCAAAAACAGGTGATGGGTAGAGTTGTTTTGAGGTGATAATAAAGCAGAATCAGGAGGCCTAGAAGAGGAAGAATGAGGGTAATTAAGGAAGGGATAATGTGGGGTATTGTGGTAAGGATGGTGATGGGGTTGGGTTTCAGAAAGTGGATAGAGAGAGTAAGAAGAGGAAGTGGTGGTGGTGGTGGAGGAGGTGGTGATGGAGGGGTCTTTCATGGTGATTGATGAGATGGGTGGTGGTGAAGGGTGGTTTGGTGGTGTAGTACTAATAACTTCCACAGGCTTTCTTGAACGGTTTTTGCCTCTGTGCATGTGTCTTTCACAGTACTTGGAGTCTGGGAATGCCTCCTTTGAGCACCTCCATTTCTTGCCGTCTGTTCTTCTGCACCTCCCTGGCTCTGGGTCTGCTTTCCTGCTGCCAAAACCCACCTGAAAACAACCCCAGCCTACTGCATACCACAGACCTCCATAAATTAATTTCGCCCCCAAAAAATATTAGTTTTTCAAACATACCCTAAAAGAGAAAGGGCAGCCGGGGCGCCCGCCGGGGGGGGGGGGGGGGGGGGGGGGGGGGGGTGTGGGGGTGGTGGTGTGACTGTGCCTAATGTAGAAAACAACGAAAAGGTATGCTTGCATCCTTACCAGGTTGGTGAGGGAAGAGCCTTGCAGACATTGTAGAGTCCAAGCTTTTTTTGACAGTGTAGATGAGATCAGGTGGGATAGGAACTCCTGACACCATGTATTTGAAGATAAGAGCTTGGTGTTCAAGCTCTTGCCACTGAGATGCTGTGAAAGGAGAACTGTTTCTTGCACTCAACATCATTAAAAAAAATAGAACAAGAACGCAAAACAACAATAAATAAATAAATAAATAAAGGTCTTGAAATCAAAGAAGAAGAAGAAGAAGAAGAAGAAGAAGAAGAAGAGGAGCCAGATCAAGCAGGAGCTAAAATAACTTCAGAAACAGAAAGAAAGAGGGTTTTTGTTCAAGTTGGGCTGGGAGTTTTGAGGGGGTGTTTTTGCAGAGTCCATTGGTTGCAGAATCTTCTGTGCATGGATAAAACTAATGGCTCTGATGATACTGCTGACACCTCCTCTACTCTCCCGAGTCTGCTCTTATTATGACTGCTCTTCTGTTTTTGCTTCTGCTTCTGCTCTGCGGCCTTTGTTGCTGCCCTTGTCTCTGACACCTTTACGGAAATCCATAAACAAATATATATAAAAAATATATATAAAAAAATATATTATAAGAAGATAATGGGGTAACCGATTCCAATCCTTGGTTTTACTGTCTCCACATCATAATCCTGGAAAAAAGTGCCAAGTGAATTAAGCAGCAAATAAATAGTGTATACAGCAATCCTTATGTTCTGTAATGTGAGGATTCTGAAACAAGCTCGCTGGGAGTAAGTATGTGTCGCGTTCGCATTGAGAGATATAAAGGCCAGAAGCTCAGACCTGCAATATTGTACGGGTGGCTGCCTTTCTTTTTCACTTTTTCCCTGCTTGTTTGTTTATTTATTTACCGTATTATACTTCTTCGGTACTAAATTATTTGGGTTTTTTTCTTAGTTGAGGTGTTTCAAAATTATTATCGCATTTTAAAATTATTGATTTTTTTATTTTATTTTTTAAAATACTTGATCTTAAAATAATATTCTTTTTTTTTCCAATATTGCAGGCAATAAGCTGTTTAGACCTGCAATATTGTGTGGATGGCTGCTTTTCCTTTTCACCTTTTCACCCATTTATTATTTAGGGTAAATTACATAAAAACCTCCTTTAAAATCTAACAATTACAAATAGACTCCTTTACATTTCTGAAATTATATTAAGACCCCTTCTCTTTAACTTCCGTTTATTAATCCGTTAAATTACTTTCAATTTTTTTCAAAATACCCTAATTACCCTTATTGGATGACAACTTCTATGTTAAATGCATATAATTCATCAGTCCAACACATTCATCCAGTAAATTTGATTGATTTATTTATTTATTGATAAACAACTAAAAGATTATATATATATATATATAAAAGAAAAATGCCAAAAAGCTTAAATTTTTGTCCAATTGATGTAGTAGCCATCAGATTTGCTCATTAGAAACAATTATCTATTTAATTGATGTGCAAAAATTTTTTTAAAAAATTTGATTTGCCAAGTTGCCACCTCATTTGCCACCTCTAGGAGTGTTCATGATTTAGGTTAAAACCGAAAACCAAACCAAACCAAACTAAACTAGTCGGTTTGGTTTGGTTTTTTTGTCCTTAGGTTTGATTTTGGTTTTCATGTTTGAAAAACTAAACCAAATAGAAAAACCGAAAAAATATAATATAAATATATATAATTTTATATATTACATAATAAACTTACTTTGTAAAATTTTATTCTAATAAGGGCATAATAGGTAATAGATTGTAAATTTTCTTAATGTTTTTTCTTTATTAGATTGGCATGTATTAAATTAGTTATTATTGTTGTGTGAGATATTTGCACGTATTAGATTGGAGATTTGAACTTGGATTGACATAAGTCAATACTTTTCTATTTTGATACAATGTTTAATGTTTTTTTTTAGTTGCTATTGTATTGATTTTATTAAAAATGTTTTCATTTAGAGTTTGGCTTGTCATTTTTCTATTTTTAATTATTTGTTGCTATGTGATAGGATAAAACCGAAACCGAACTGAACCAAACTGAAATTTTATGGTTTGGTTTGGTTTTTTTTTATATATTATGGTTTGGTTTTGGTTTGAGAAAACAAAAACCGAACTATAATGGTTTGGTTTAAGATCTACCCTAAAACCGAACCAAACCGAACCATGAACACCCCTAGCCACCTCTATACGTACATCTCCATTGTAATAATTCTTTTTATTTATTTCTACATATGAGTAATGCTACATAGTCCTCTTTTTTTTTTTTTTTCTCAAATCTACTTACTTAAATGAGGTGGCAACTTAGCAAATCAATTTTTTTATTTTTTATTTTGCAAATCAATTAAAAATTTAATTAAATAAATAATTGTTTCTAAAGAGCAAATTTGACAGCTGCCACATCAGTTGGACAGAAAATTTAAATTTTTTTAGCATTTTTCTTATATATATATATATATATATATATATTATCTTTTAGTTATTTATCAATAATAATTAAAAAATTCAAAAGTATTGGATGAACTATTGGACTGGTGAGTTATATGCATTTAACATGGAAGTTATCATCCACTAAGGGTAGTTAGGGTATTTTAAAAAAATTTCAATATGATTTAACGGATTAATGGACGGAAGTTAGAAGGAGGGTCTCTTTGTAGTTTATTTTGTAAAGTAAGGGGTGTCAGTGTAATTTTAAAAATGTGAGGGGGTGTATCTGTAATAGTCATATTTTAGAGGGGGTCTTATTGTAATTTACCCTATTATTTACTATATTGTACTTCTTTGTTTCTAAATTATTTGCATTTTTTTTATTTGGGATGTTTCAAAATTATTGTCATATTTTAAAAGTTATTGATTCTTCTTATTTCATTTTTTAAAATACTCGATCTTAAAATAGTATTATTATTTTTTCCAATGTTTTATACACTTGAGGGCAAAATGAAAATGTCAAAACATGTATATATATATATATATTTATGTGAAAGCATTTAATAGAGTTTTCTAAAAAATCATGTTTTCATTTTTTTTTCAAAAAAGACGGTCAATTAGGAATATAAAAAGTATATAAATTTTAAATTTTAATTGTTTAATTACCACCAGTTAGGCATTTTCTATTACATAAATAGCTAACTTTAAATTGGAAAGAAGGGAGACAATAGGATTTTCTTGTTGATCACAATGTAATTGTTAGGATTGGCAACTAAAAGGGTTTCTAATGAGAAGTTCGGTAGTAACTTTTATGCATTTGGATTTGGCATTGTTGAATTGGAAAAACTGATGAGATCTTTCCTCTGGATGGTAATGTTGGGAAAAGAAAGATTTGTTGGATTAAATGAGAATTTCTTAATTGCAACAAAAAGAAGAGGGGGTTAGGTCTTTGTCCTTCGCAGGTAAAAAATGATCCTTTGTTATTCAAATGGTGGTGGAGATTTGTCACAGATGAGTTTGCCTTATGGAAATCAGTTGTGCTAGAAGAATATGGCTCTTGGTAGTAACTTTTATGCATTTGGATTTGGTATTGTTGAATTGGAAAAATTGATGAGATCTTTCCTCTAGATGGTAATTGTGTGAAAAGAAAGATTTGCTGGGTTAAATGAGAATCTCCCCACTGCAACAAAATAAGAGGGGGTTAGGTCTTTGTCCTCTGCAGGTCAAAAATGATACTTTCTTATTCAAATGGTGGTCGAGATTTGTCACGGATGAGTCTGCCTTGTGGAAATCAGTTGTGCTATAAGAATATGGCTCTTGTGAAGGATTTATGATCCTAGGCAACTGCAACTCCCATAAAACTTCTGTTGTATGGAATGATATCTTGAGTGTATGGTCATCTAATTCTTTGATTGGTGTTCACTTGGGATAGGGTGTGTGCACTATTTCGGGGGATGGTGGCAATGCTTTTTTTTTTTTTTTTTTTTTTTTGGTACGATTGATGGGCTTGTGATGTTTCTCTTAAAGAACTCTTTCCCAGGTTTTTTATCTTAACTTGTGATAAGAAAGCCAAAGTAAAAAACATGGCTTTTTGGGTCAGGCTATCTTGACGCTGGTCCATCAATTTTTGTAGGAATCTTTTTGTTTGGGAAGAGGAGCTGTTTCATTCTTTGCTTCAAAGGCTTTTTGAAGTTAGACTTTTCAGAGAAACCCAAGATAAGTATATTTGGAAATTTTCCCCTTCTAGCCTTTATTTTGTCAAATCTTGCTGCCATTTTATGGAAGGTATGTTTTCTCATTCTGAAGATGATCTTAGTGGCAAGGTGTGGAAGGGGATTGCTAAACCAAAAGTGGAAGTTTTTTGTTGGTTGGCGCTTAAGGGTAGAATCCCTGTTAGAAAGCTTCTCTGGTTGAGAAAATTTTTTCCTTCGTGTTTAGACATCTCTTGTCCTTTTTGTGGAGAGAAAGAGGAAGATGTTGATCGCCTCTTTGTTCTATTTGATTTGTCTTGGAGAATTTAGGCCAATTGTCTTTGTTGGTGGGGGTGGGAGTGGTGTATCCCAACTCTTTACGAGCTCTTTTCTTTGGTTGGGTGATTCCTAATAGAAGGGGGAGGGGGGGTGGTGTTCAAACTTATCTGGGATTCTATGTTTTATTCAGTGGTGTGGTCAATCTGGTTAGCAAGGAACGAATTAGTTTTTAACGAAAAGAGACTCACTATACCTGAGATTGTGCATCTGGCTATAATCAAATCAGCTATTTGGATTAGAGCCTTGAGAGCTGAATTAAGTTACTCAATTGATGACTTCCTTAGATCTATTGAAGGTGTCAGATTGTTTCAAATTAGGAAAAAGAAAGGTAGGCAACCTAGGTTGTAGCAAGCCCCCCTATCGGTTTTTTTAAGTTTAATATGGAAGGCTCTGCTACGGTCAAGTTGGGTCCAAGAGGCATTGGAGGTGTTCTTAGAAATGATTAAGACACCATTCTCTGTCTTTTTTCCTCTCCTGTGGGCATTGTTGATGCCAATCTTGCTGAGCTACTTACCATTAGGCCAAGGAAAGCCTTAAAAAAATTTTCTCAATCTGCTTGGGCTAGTTCATGCAACATGGTCATTGAATCTAACTCAACCATAGTTGTGTCTTAGGTTAACAAATTTGTCAGAATATGGAGATACAGATCAATTCATCCTAAACGAGATTTCATCCTTGCTTAATCTGTGTAAGTCAATTAAAGTTTATCACAAGCTAAGGGAGGTGAATTGCATAGTTGATCGGATGGCGAAAGGGGGTTGTGAGTAGAACCGTTCCATTCTTGCCTTGGTTGTAAAGAAGCTTTTGGTATTTCTCTAGTTCCGCTGGCTCTGTTTTTCCTTTGATGTTCTCTGCTTTCCATTTATTCTGCTGCGCTACTTTAATTTTGATTAATGTTAGCTATTTGAGCTGTTTTTGGGGTGATTCTGTTCTTCATGTTTGAGAGGTAGTGTATCTCATTTTACTTGCTTGGGTGCTGTTGCTCTCAGCTTATTGGGGGGGTGGGTGGGGGTAGTGTTTCTCTGTTTTGGGTGTTGCATGTACTTAATCCTACCTTATTCCATTGATAAAAAAATAATAATAATAATAACAAAAAATAACAACAACAACAACACCCTGCTGTAACCGTTGGGATGGTGACACGTGGCCATGAGGAGGCTATGGATGGCTGAGGCCTTAAGCGGTTCATTAGGTTGTCGTTTTAAGGGGTAAGGTTGGAGACTCACGTGTTTAACATCAAAAGATTTCACAAAAGAGAGGGTTTTTGATTTCACATTTCCATCTCTCTTTCTCTCATGCCACCGAGAATGGATGTTGTTGGTGAAACTCTTGTATTATCGTCAGAGAAAGCCTTAAGTTGTCCCCGATGAAACCCTCTTTTGTTACCACTGACGAAAACCCTCGAGTAATGCCAGTAAAACCTCTGTTGTCACTGCCATCGAGCGACTGTGTTCCATCGTACATTGATGAAACCCCTCCAAGCACTGACATAGATGGAATATGTAATATGTATTGGAAAGGAGCAATAAAAAATAGAACAATTCATCTAGCTTTGAACAACCTAGAAAATACTTTCAAAGCCGAAGTGATAAAAAAATTGATAGAAAAAATGACATAAAAAATAAAAACTTGAAGACTCTAGAACGACCCTAAAATCAAGTTCAATAAAGTTCAAGACTTCCTCATGTTAGGAAATACAATAGCTTCAACATACAAAATTTGATGTCGATAACCTTAAATATATTTGCTCTATTTTAATCTAGGATCTACATTCATAATTCAAGATCTTATTCATGATTTGTGTTTTGGGTTTTGGTGTTTGGGATCCAAGAGGTAATCAGGTGATAGAGAAGGTATATTGTGGTAGCAACAAGAGGGTATTTTCGTAAATAAAAAAAAGGCGGATTTTTAGCTGCATAAGATTTTTTATTGAACTTATGACTTTACAAGTTATATTTTAAGGACTTATGGCCAAAGTCCCTCTGAAAAAATGAAAATTTTATGAGGTTTAGGTTCAAATCCACGTATGGCGAAACTTTCCTTGTATCCCTCCCTCCAAAAAAATGAAAATTTGTAAGGTTCATGTTCAGAATTATGGCTGAGGTTTAGAAGACAAGAAAATCTATGGTTGAGGTTCAGAACACATGGCAGATCGACGGTGGGAAGCAAGCTTGGATCCATTATGGGAACCTAAAGGGACGGTGACTTGTAGATCGACAATCGTACTGGAAACTTCAAAACCCATATCAGGATTTTTTTTTTTTTTTTTTTTTTTTTTTTTTGTTTTTTGGGGTTGAATGGCATGCTAAAACGTTGCGTTGTGGCTCAGATTTTGTGCTTAATATATGCCTCACAGCGTTAAAGTCCTTTGTTTGTGTGCTTAAATGACCCTGATATGGCTCCTCGAGGGTTTTTTCTCTCGTGGGAGTGTTCTTCTTGTCTCGTACAAGCTTAGGTCTCTTCGGGGTTTGTTCTCGTGAGAGGAAGGGCAGGTTTGAGGTCATCAACTGGTACACGGCTATGGGGGAAAATCTAGAGGACATGTGGCGACGGCTAGTGCTCACCGAGGAGGAGAAGGAAGGGATCGAAGTCTCACAAATCACACGTCAGGCAGGAAACAAGGGGGCAAGGTATTGCCTTATAGGGAAGATTTTGACAGAAAGAACTTTCAATTTTGAAGCAATGAAATCCACACTTAAAATGGTTTGGAGGCCGGCAAGAGGGATGAATGTTACAGAAATAGGGAAAAACCTTTTCCTGTTCCAATTTAATCATCCTTTGGATAGGCGGCGAGTGATGGATAATGGCCCTTGGAGTTTCGATAAATCGTTGGTTCTGCTGAAAGAATTTGAAGGAAATTTGCAGCCGTCTGAAATTACTATGGACACAGCCCTTTTCTGGGTTCATGTTTACAATCTACCTTTGCTCTGTATGAATGCAGATGTGGGAAAGATGATAGGCGATAAAGTTGGGGTTTATGTGGATGTGGAGCAGGGGGAATCAGGAGTATGTTGGGGGAAATATTTACGTATCAGAGTGCGCTTGAATGTTAACCGGCCACTCAAACGGGGTGTCACTGTGATATTGGAAGGGAGGCAGATGTGGGTGCCCATCAAATATGAAAGATTGCCATTGTTTTGTTATTACTGTGGCAAGATTGGACATGCCGATAAGGAGTGCGTGCAGCAGTATGATGAACCGGCAGGTACATCACACAAGAATCTACAATATGGGGCATGGTTAAGAGTTGCAGAGCATGCGAAAGCAGTTCGGGCCCAACCAACGACAAGCCAGGACCGGCGGGAAGAAAATACGACGGCTGGAAAGTCTAAGATACAAGATGTGGCTGAACTGGAAGGGGACGCCAAGGAAGGGGATGATGACGTGGGCATCAGGAGAGTGTTAGATCAACTGGGGAATGATCCAACGGAGGAGATGGAGGCGACAAGAAGCAAAAAGGATGGCGGAGGTTACGTCTCGGACGAAGATGTGGATTTTGAGATTCAGTTTATTAAGGGATCTGACCAAAATCGGGAGAAAACAAAGGCGATTCCTAGCGTAATTCAAGGAGATGCGCAGGGTATGGTAAGCGAGGGTGAACAAGACGGGCAAGGAACGGGCGGGATTCTTGAATTGAATACAAACGGGCTGACAAATTTGGAGAAGGACAACAACCAGCTTGAGGAGGGCCCACAGTCAATGGTTTGGACCCAACAGGTTGATGTGGAGGCCAGGCAGACAGTTCAACCCAATGGGCCTTATTCCCAGTTTTATGAAACGGATTGTTCACACAACAAAAAATGGAAACGAAGGGCAAGAGAGGGCACTCAAATTGGCAGCGCCAGTGCGCCCAGCATAGAACTCATTGGTAAAAGAAAGGCGAGGCAATCATCTCTAACGAGCAAGCTTGAGGAATATGACAATGGAAGGGAAGGGCAGAAGAAAGCACGTAGCAAGGATTTGTTCAAAGGTATGGAGCAGATTCCTTTTGATTTATCGGCGGAGACTGGTTTCCAGTCCCGCCGGGAACAATGAAAATCATGAGTTTCAACTGTCGAGGGCTTGGGAACCCTCGAACAGTTCGAGCCCTTCATGATGTAGTGAAGTGGAAAGCTCCCAACATTCTCTTCTTAATTGAAACAAAACAAAGGAAATCTGAGGTGGAGAGAATAAAATATCGGTTGGGTTTTACTCATGGGTTTTTTGTAGATGCTAACAATAGATCTGGTGGCTTGGCTTTAATGTGGGACTCAAGTGTGGAGGTCGATCTTCTTAACTTTTCTTCTACACATGTGGATGCCCAGATTAAATATGGTGAATATAGGAGATGGAGATTAACGGGGTTTTATGGTAGTTCTGAAGTAATGCATAGAAAGAAATCGTGGGAATTGCTTGGCAATCTAAGGGATAAATCACAACTTCCTTGGATTTGTATGGGGGATTTCAATGAAATTGTTGGAGCGCATGAAAAATGGGGCTGTCGACCCAGGGCAGAATGGCAAATGAGAAATTTCCGAGAAATTATTTCCCATTGCAATTTCAGGGATTTAGGTTTTCAAGGGCCTAAATACACATGGTGTAACAACAGGGTGGGGGATGAATGTGTTAAAGAACGCCTAGACAGAGCTATGGCGATGAGTGAATGGTGCGATCTCTTCTTAACAGTGACAGTAGAGCATATAGTATGCAGTGCTTCAGATCACATGCCCATTTTGGTGGACACTGAGGGGACGAATCGAATGGGAATTAAGCCGAGGAAAAAAACGTTTAGATTTGAGGAAATGTGGACTCGCACAGAGGAATGTGAGCAGGTAATTTGTGGAGGTTGGAATGGGCAGACCGAGGGATCCAGCATGTACGGTGTTAGTGAGAAAATTAAAACTACAAGAGTTCAATTGATGAATTGGAACAAGCAGAGTTTTGGACATGTGCAAAAACAATTGAAGGAATTTCGAAGTAAATTACGGGATGTAAAAGGGAGGCCAGTGGATGCGCATACAATACAAGAAGAAAAATTTTTGATGGGGAAAATGGATGAAATTCTAGCTAGAGAAGAGATAATGTGGAAACAAAGATCTCGGGTAGCATGGCTTAAAGAAGGGGATCGCAATACGGGGTTTTTCCATGCCAAAGCAACACAAAGACGGAAAAAGAATTTAATTAGAGGCATCAAAGATAATGCAGGGGTGTGGCAAACAGAGGAAGAGAAAATTGAAGAGGTTACAGTGCAATATTTTAAGGAGCTATTTATGACCTCAAACCCCCAGAATGTTGAGAGGGCCCTCGGAGTGATTGATAGGCGAGTAACAGACGAGATGAACAATACTCTCATGCGAGATTTCCATGCCGAGGAGGTACGTGAAGCTCTCTTCCAAATGCATCCCATTAAAGCCCCGGGGCCTGATGGTATGCCAGCACTTTTCTTCCAGAAGTACTGGCATATTGTCGGTTCTGACATAACCAAGGCATCTCTCTCTTTTCTAAATGGGGGTCATATGCTTAGAAAGTGTAACTATACCCATATCGTGCTTATTCCTAAGACTGATAGCCCAGAAAATATCACTCAATATAGGCCCATTAGCTTATGTAATGTGACCTATAAAATTATCTCCAAAATTCTGGTTAATCGGCTAAAAGGAATTTTACCACACATTATTTGTGAAAATCAAAGTGCTTTTGTACCAAATAGGCTTATAACAGATAATGTGCTGGTAGCTTTTGAGATTCTGCACCACTTGAAAAATAAAAGAGCTGGAAAAACAGGTCAGTTTGCTCTTAAGTTGGATATGAGTAAAGCATATGATCGGGTTGAATGGGTTTTCTTAGAAAAGATTATGGAAAAGATGGGGTTTGCACAGGGATGGATTAATTTAGTTATGAATTGTGTGAAGACTGTATCGTATTCAATTATTTTCAATGGCAACCAATGTGGGTATTTTCACCCTTCTAGGGGGCTTCGTCAAGGAGACCCCCTATCTCCTTATCTTTTTCTCCTTGTTACAGAAGGTTTGTCAGCTATGATTCGAAGAGCTGAGCAGGATAAGGAATTGACAGGTGCAACAATATGTAGACAAGGTCCAAGTGTCTCACATTTGTTTTTCGCAGATGATAGCCTTTTATTTGGGAGGGCGACTAGGCAAGAGAGCATGAAAATTGTTGATATTTTGTGCCAATATGAAGAGGCTTCTGGTCAAAAGCTCAACTTGGAAAAATCCTCCATCTTTTTTAGCAAGAACACAACCAATGAGCAACGTCAGGTGGTACGAGGAACCATTGGAATCCAAGGAGGGAATTATCATGATAAATATTTAGGCTTGCCAACCCTGATAGGGAAATCCAAGCGGGAAGTCTTCAATGCTATCAAAGAAAGAGTGTGGAAAAGAGTCCAAGGGTGGAAAGAGAAATTGCTATCCAAGGCGGGGCGAGAAATCCTCATCAAAGCAGTGGCCCAATCTATTCCGACGTACGTTATGAATTGTTTCAAAATGCCAACCTCTATCTGTGACGAAATAGAAGCCATGATCCGAAAATTTTGGTGGGGGCAAAAAAAGGAAGAGAGGAAGCTTCATTGGATCGGATGGGGTAAACTTTGCATGTCTAAACCAAAAGGGGGATTGGGTTTTCGAAAGTTGCAAGTATTTAACAAAGCACTTCTAGCCAAGCAAGGTTGGCGACTTCTCATGAACGGTAACTCCTTAGTTTCTCGGGTGCTCAAAGCTAAGTATTTTCCTCATAGTAATTTTCTTGCGGCTCGTTTGGGGAATAATCCGAGCTACTCCTGGCGGAGCATATGGGAGGCACGAGATGTTGTAGCAAAAGGGGTGAGATGGCGCATCGGAGACGGGAAGGGCGTACACATTTGGACAGATAAATGGTTACCTGTGCCGACCACTTTCAAAGTTGTCTCGCCAGTCAAAGTGTTGAACAGAGATGCTTTAGTGAGTGAATTGATAGACCATGACTTGAAGGCATGGAACAAACCACTAGTAGAGGCAATCTTTCTCCCTCATGAAGCAATTACTATATGCCAAATACCCATAAGTCAGCGATTACCAGAGGATAAGTTAATATGGCATTACACTCCCAAGGGTCATTTCTCAGTTAAGAGTGCTTACCATTTAGAGATGGAATGTCTACGGACTTTGAGCGAGAGGCACACGGGGGAATGTTCAACAACAAATATCCAAGAATCACTAGAAGCTTTGATCTGGAAGCAGAATATACCTCCCAAGGTGAAACACTTTGTGTGGAAGACGTGCAAAAATATTCTCCCAACAAAATGCAATTTGATTAGGAGGAAGGTGCAGGTTGATCCAAGATGTGAGCTATGTGGTGCAGATAGAGAAACGACTATTCACAGCCTAAAAGAATGTAAAGTGGCTGAAATGGTATGGTTTTGTAGCCCTCTTGGCTTGCGTTGTCACGAATTTTTGGCAACAGATATACACACCTGGTTGATTGAGGTGATGAAGGTATTGGATAGAGGGAATTTGGCACTAGCACTCATGTTAATGTGGGCCATTTGGAATAATCGGAACAAGGCCATTTTTGAAGGTACGAGGGCAGATCCAGAGTCAATAGCTATTTCGGCATGCACACTTCTTGAAGATTTCCTAAAAGTGCAGAATATTAATAGGGGAGATGCTGTCCCCCGGCCAATAAAATGGCGAGCGCCGGTTGAGGGAGTGTACAAAATCAATGTGGATGCTGCCATTTTCACTGACAGGAATAGTATGGGTGTAGGTGTAATGGTGAGGGATCACGAGGGCCAAGCAATTGCAGCAGCTTCTAAAAGGTTACCAGGCTGTTTTCCACCTTTGATTGCCGAAGCCATGGCAATGAGATTTGCAGTAAGTTTTGCGCAGGATCTTGGACTGCGTTCAGTGGTATTCGAAGGGGATAACTTGGAGGTTATTGGCTTAATCAACAAGAAGGATGACTCTCTATCTTCAGTGAGCCTAATCATAGAGGATATATGGGAAGAAGTCAGTACATACTTCACCAAAATGGATTTCACCCACGTTGGGCGACAAGGCAACGCAACTGCACATGGTTTAGCTCATCATGCTAGGCTGGTGGAGGACATTATAATTTGGATTGAGGAGGTCCCAGTTTTCATACAAGAATGTTTCCAATACGATTTGCTTTACTGTAATGGTTAATTTACTAGCATTCAATAAATCTTTTGACCGTTTTCTTATCAAAAAAAAAAAAAATGACCCTGATATGTAGCGTTTCAACTGTGAGTTGTCCATTACTTAACCCAATTCTACATCCTATGCGTTACCGCACCCTGTTGTAGACGGGTGCTACAGCACCAAATCTAAACGCAATTTTTACTATTATGGATTGATCGAAGTAAATATTTACAATTTAATATAGTATTTTGCTTTATTCTTATATTTTTTGGGTAGATATTAATATATTTGGTACTAATATTTATTGCAAAAAAATATAATAATTTGTTGCGGTTCTTCAGTCAAATAAATTATTTCCCAAGGACCATTCAAAAGCCTATGACCATAAATTTAATTAATTCGATCTTCAGCAGTATCTATTAAGGAGTTACAAAAATTTCCATAAAGTAGTGGTAAGTATAGTTGATACTATAGTGTGCCTAATACTGGTGTAATGGTTTGGGCATTTGAATGCACAAATATTTTATGGTTTTAAATCCATGACATATATGTCACACTTGGTTTGACATGAGTCTAGCTTATGTCAACTACGTGTACCTTATGTCCACAAGTATGTACGCATATACGTTTTTACAATAGATGGCCAATTAGTCATGATAGCATTTTCATTTTATACTAGTTTGTGCACAGTACGCTACATGTGAATATTTTTTAATTGTAAAATATACGACAAACTAAGCTTCTAAAATCACATTGACAAGTATACAAAAAATTAAGGTGTAGCAATCCCTAATCTAGAAACGCAGGGTTCGGCTCCTCTCTAGTTATCCACCTATTATTTCCATTTCATGGCTGGGGAGGAGGCATGTCACTCTAAATAAATCCAACGGCTTAGGTGTTACCATATCATCTATTTTCTTTTACTAATATCTTAAATGCAGGCTGTCTAACAAAAACGTCAATTTAACTACGTTCATATCTCATCACTTCCTCATTGCCAATGGGGATGACGCCCTCTCCCACACCTTACAACATTACATCTTGTCCATCTTCCTTCACTCCTTTGGGTAGCCACCATTAATGGCGTCCAAAAGAGCCCATGTTGTTGGGAGAAAATTAAACAATAACCACACAAACAAGAATAACAAGCAAATAGAAGATAAAGAACAAACACAAGAACAACGATATGATATACATTGTTTAAAAAAATTTCCTACACCCGCAGAGTTGCAGCCATCTTTTCACTATGTCAGAGGGAGAACACAAGGGATGGCACATACACTCATCGAACCTAAATCAAAGGCAACAATATAAATGACCAAAATTGTCTCCAAATTAGGCCTATCGAACTAAGCCTCCCCTATATGGACTGGGCGTAACAAAAAACCTCATTTAAACTATAGCGCCTCTAAAGTTGAACTGGGTTGGTTGCAAACTAGATCAGACATAAAATCAGGCTTCACAAAATCTAACACGTCTTCTCTATTTTTTGGAGAAGTTTGTCATAGGCAACCCCTTTCTCCACCATTAAATCCGAATTCGCAAAATTGGTCAGCCGCATCTCGAGCCAACAATAATTCTAACCACAATAATAGCTTTTCTCCACCACGACGTCAAATGAGACGGGGAAAGAGGAACAAAGGAAAGAATTTAGTGAAGAGGAAAAAAACCCAATTCGCAAAAAAATTTAGAGAAGATCAAGGAGAAAAACCCAATTTGCAGTCATCCTATCCAACTGTGGCTACCCAAAAAATCTCGATGGCCAGTAATTAATAGGTCATTTCACCTCCCTTAACATTCATGACACATTCATGTCCATCTCTTTCAATGGCTAAGACTATGGGAAGAGAGAGATGAAATAGACACTAGAAAAATAAGAATTGATCAATCGATCATCAACGGTTTTTCTTGCGATCTCATAGTTCACTATATGTCGACATTGCCAAAAGTTTTATGCTCAGTGCCATTATTTTATTTTTGAAACATAACGTCGTTAGCCATAAGAAATAAGAGTGAGGAAAATATTTGATGATATTGCAATATTAATGATAATTGTCATATTTCATTAAGGCGTTGCAAGTCGTGAAGTGGAGATAACTGGGGGGTAAGCGACTAGAGAAAAACCGACCTCAAAATGCATGACTCTTAAACTGTTAAATATTTTAAATTTAACTATTATAACTTTGAAGATCATCAACCAAATTGTACATTACATAAAAATATAGTCAAAATACTCAAATGGAAAAGTTGTTCCTTGTCAATGATTTCGATTATGTACAATTAAAGTTATTTCTTGCAATGAAGATTTGGTAGGTACTCAAGAGGTCAGATACTCTCTCTCTCTCTCTCTCTCTCTCTCTCTCTCTTCTTATGGAGCCCGGAAATATTTCAAAAATATATAAATGGATACTTTATGGAAATTTGGGCACACAGATGGGTTTAGAGTTTTTAAGTTGAGTACGTTGGATTGATTTTTGTTGAGGGACCAAAAGGATAAAATTGAGAGAGACGACGAAAAAGCCTATTCCAAAGAAAGGGAAAAACTCAACAAAAATAAAAATAAAAATGAAAGATCCCTTACTACATATTAATCAGTGATAGGCTCTCATAACAGAAGATCAAGTTCATTTTGCATCGATTTTAAACATATAGAAGAGATGAAGATTGAGTTTAATTTTGCCAACCAAACAATTATGTTCTCATCAGCACTTGTTGATATAAGTTATATCAACACTATACATTAGGGGTTGTATCCCTTGCATTAGTTCAATGTACCTCATATCTCACTAATGCACGAGGTATAACTCCCAGTGTTAGTGTTGATATAAGTTATATCAACACGTGTTTACTTAATCATTATCTTATATATATATATATATAGTTGAGTTTATTGTGCATCTCACACATATAAAAAGGCAAATTAGTAGTTATAAAAAGAAACCTGGCCTTATTGATGAGGAAGATTTTGATTGTGATTGACAGTGGTGTTTTACATGGTTTTTGATTGGCAATGGCCCTAAAATCTTGTCACACCTTCACTTGGATAATCTTGATGAACTGCTTTAATAAAACTGCAAACCGGCCTAACACAAGTAGGAAACACAATAACAATAGAAGCTATAAAAAAGGAAATAGAGAAAAAAGGGGAAATAGAAAAAGGGAGAGAGAGAAGAAAATGCAAGAGAAAACGAAAGAGAGAAAAAAAAATGTAAGTTTACTTTAAACATGATTGCCATATAAAATTGGTATGGAGGTAGCCTAATTTACATGTGCTTGGTTATTAAACTTATAGGCAATGCATGTATGGGGGAAGTGGGGATAAGAATAATGGAACTTTTTTGTATAACGAATTCTTCAAAATTCTACGAATATAATGATATTAAGATTTAAAATTCAATTTGATAATTAAGAAATTAATTCAAAAAAAGGTAAAATGATCTTTAAAAATTTAAATGGTGTAAAATAGCCCATCAAATATTTTTAGGTTAAGGCAGAACTACTGCAGAAGTATTATAGATGAGGAATATGATCGACAACTAAGGAGTGGGCTAAGGTGTATGATCACCAATATACACCACATTGTACAAACCTATTCTCGGATTAGAGGGTGGTGGAGCCACATAGCGATGAGGGGCCACGGCCCCACACCAATTTTCTTTAATTTCAATTTTATGTATGAGATTTAGATTATTTATATGTTGGTCCCATTATCATTTTTTTATTTCGTTCTAGATATCAATTTTGTCGTTTCCTCTTATAACAAAACTTTCTTTTAAAAAAAAAAAAAAAAAAAAGGAAAAAGACAAAAGGAAAATTGTATACTAACCTTGCGTTTTGTCACAAAATACTAACTCGATTTGGTTCAAAATTCACTATACATTTCTTTTCTCCTCTCACGCACAAGCAAACAAACTAATGCATGTGATATAATAAGTTTGTTATCACATCATTACATTTCAATATAAAATACAATCAATTAAATAAAACTTAAAAAGAATATATAAATAAAGGTCATTCCCATTAAAATAAATTCTTGACGTTGCCAAATAAGCAAAAATGACGATGTCTCGATGAGAAAAACTTCTATACAACCGTGGCATGTATGTATGGCTTACGTGATGTAATTAGTCAATTATAATCAAATAAAGCGGGATTATTAATATACTTTTTGATATTATAATCTCACTTTACTTGATTATGGTTGACTGATTGAACCACATGTCCATCCCAGATTCCATGGAAATTTTTTTCCGGATATATATTCATCGAAAGGTGGGAAACCATTTGATTCAGTGGTAAGGATGGAAAAACAAAAAACAACCTCATGGATGAATAGATGGCATAGACAACGACGTGAAGGCCAAATTGCTTGATATTATTGTGGCCCATTGGGGTTGGAAGAAAAGGGCATTCAAGTAAATTCGGAGAAAGTTTTAGGACAGTGCAACTGAGAAACTATTGGTCTGATGGAGGTATGGTTTTGTTTGTTTGCAATAAACAAGACTTTCCAGCTTTCCTTACTTTCTTAAAAGCTGGCAGGGAGGTGTAAGGGAAGGGCACTGTGAGGACTGTTTTGACTCTGTGTTTCTCTGCATCACAACACATGCGCCCTTCTCTCTTTATTGTACCTCAACCAACTCAATTCATTTTTCCCAAAAAACTTCCACAATTACATTTTCCATGAACAAGCCTCTTTTACTATATCAGACTATTAGTCATACTCATCTTTCCTTAACAAGCATTTGTTGGCGCTGTGTTTGTGCAGTTCGCAGTTTGCAGTTTGCAGTTTGCAGTTCTGGTCTAAAGGTCACCTGGGATGTTTTTGACTGGGAGAGTGGGAGCCAGCCCCTACTTCGTGAGACGTCAGGGACCAACTTACAATATGATAACCTCACTCAATATAGTTAGTAGATACCACACCAGGCAGAGCAGAGCACTGTTATTTCTTCGGTGTCAAGGGATTTCCATCACTTTCATATAGGAGTAATGGAGCATGATCTCATATAAAATTTTGTACATTTCTTTGGTTGAGTGGAACAAACTTTTAAGTGGAAATTAATTGTACTTTTCACTCAATATCTTTATAGTTTTTGGGTTTGCGAAGAAGCTCAAATTTGGACCCAACACTAAGAGATTTGCAAGTGCTTTTGTTGGAAAAACTATGTTGTTTTCTTTGAACTGACTTTGAGTTGGTTATTGTTTAGTGAATAATATATCTCGAATAATTTCTGGTTTTACACTTAGCTTATTTGTACTCCATAAAACCCTAATAAAACTTGGAAACCACCCACATGCAATTGACCCTACTTAATATGGTGTCCTCTATTGACTCAAATTTGACTACTAAAAACCCAAAAATCTATATATCTATCTATTAAGATAAAGCCTAAACTGCCCCCAAACACCCCAAAAAATAAATAAATAAAAAAATAAAAATTACGAAACAAAACAAAACAAAATGCATCAAACGTTTATGATTTGCCTTGGTTCCTTATCCTACATCAGACCTCTTGAAAAAAAACCTCTCTCGTCTCCCCTGTTAAAAAGTCAAATATTTCAAACATTTTACCTGCTTTCTTTCCAACTACATTATCCATAAATTGCGTAATTTTGAATATCTTAACATGAGTCTTCAATTTGTTGACAAGACCCATAAAATAAGAATTGAAAATCAATTAAAATTTTCAAACCCTAATGAATCAAAACTTTGAACCTTAATTAATGAATAAACAAAAATTTGTGATTGTAGCTCGTCTTGAAATTTAACAAGTCCCAACTTTAGCGACACTTCCCTTTTGATAGACACGTTCACAATTTGGTCACCAATTTCTGGTTTCGAATTTTTAATATATTCATGTACTTTTTTGTGAAATATTGTCTTCAATATCTAAATTACAGACTTCTGATGTGTGATCAATACAGTCACATGACAATACATCTCATCCGTGTAGTTCATATATATATATATATATAAATATAGTCTTGATAGCAATTATCATGATATATAACTTTTTCTTTTAAAACCTCAATTTCATCATGAGCTATTTCAATTGGGCCGGAATTGGGTATTTTCATTAACTTCAAAATTCTCAACTTTTCATCTTAGATTTTGGTTCAACCATATGGCATCTTCTTTTAGTAGCTGGACGTGAAGCTCCTCGCATGGCATAACCCTTCATGAAATAATCAATTATCAGGCCTATGATCATGATTCATACACAACTATAATTTTTCATAATCATATGGAAAAAATTGAGATATCATCAAACATTTTTATTCTTTGCATGTTTGGATTAGATTCTGGGAGGCCCAAAATCTCTTTTGGCAGCCCATAATCTATTTTGGGCCTGTTTGGGTGTTTTCTTCGTAATCTTCATAATTTAATTTAACCATCAAAAATGATTTTAGGTCCACTTTTTGTTAAGTTGGGTACCCCAGTTTCTCTCAAAATTGACTAGGAATCAGGTGCAAGTTTTTAATGAAACTTATTGTATTAACAAATATACCCTTCACATTTCAACACCTTAATGAAAGAATACTAATCTTATCCTCTCAGCCCACTATTACCAAGTAAAACCAATCTCTCTCTCCTCAACATATTTTTTGATATCTTTTTTCTTTTTCTCAAATCGTTCTTATAAAAACCCTAAACCCTTAATTTTTTTTGTTCACTTCATTGCTTTATTTGTGAAGGCAATAGTGTTATTTTAGTGTCAAAATCACTTCAACAGATGTTGTTTCCAAACAAATAAAAAATTACTTATGATAACAAAATCACTTTAAAATGTAATTCCCAAACACTAATAGGATTCTCTATTGTTACTAGCAGCTTCTAATTCTCTTATGATTTTGTCTAACAAATATAAGATTTACCTATTCAAGCTTTACAAAGTTGCAATTGAACCTAGCAATCTGTAGCATTTCTCCTAAACTTGTACAACGTACGTAGCTTAACCTTTTTCTCGTTTGGGACCTCCACATAATTCACACAAAAAATTTTAAAAAAAGAAAAATTACAGATTGGTCAATTACAAGTCAAATTAACGATCAATAAATTAAAATTGTATTCATTCAATTCCAAAATGGCCTGAATATCTTGAAATTTTTTAAAATTTCAATGGTTAGGAATGTTTCTACAAATAGGTTGACTGCGAAGCATATCTCTGGTGTATGGCCTATTATATTCACGATATTGAAAATCAGTTAGTCCTCGATCAAAAGCACTTGAACTCCCTTGGAGGGAATGCTACCATTTCAATACCATGCCATCGGACCAAGCTATATCAAAGGTTTTACACCAACTGACGCTGTAGAATTGTGAGAAAATCACTGTCTTCTTCTAAGATGGTGAACTCTCTAATCTACACAAATACCCTAGCTAGGAATCCACTAGGGGCCTTTGAATCCTCAAAAAAATTAAGAAAATTGATTTCTCAAAAATATTATTGAATAAAATTTAGAATAAATCCTAGTTTTACACTTTAAGGCTTATTTATAAGCTCCATAAACCCTAGGCTTGCATTTGGTTTGAGGGAATGAAATGGGAGTAGGAATGGAATGAGAATGGTCAATTCCATACTAATGTTTGGTAAGGGGTGGGAATGGAATGAAAAAGAATAGGTAGGATCCACTTTTAATGATTTTCATTTTATTCTCTTGTACTAGTGTCCCACATATATCCACTGCAAACGTTGCATAAGCTTACAAGACGGTACATGCTGGACACCCTCTCAGAGAGGCTCATTTTGGGCTTAGGGCCCAAAAGGACAAATCTGTAAGGCTAGCTGGTCGCATGGGCCAGAGAGGACAATACCTCGAGGTAGGAGTTCAATCGCACATCTAGCAATGGTTGGGTCACATGTCTAACAATGGTATAAAAGGCAGGGTTGTATTGGCCACATAGATGCGGACAATCGATACCTAAGATAAGCTTATAAGACAGCACTGGAAACCTCTTAGAGAGGTGTCTTTTGGGCTTAGGGGCCAAAAAGACAAATCTATGAGGCCGGATGGTGTGCTAGGTCAAAGCAGTTGGGTCGCATGTCCAACAATGGTATTAGAGCTAGGGTTGTGTCAATGCTAAGATGGGGATGTTAGTGTCTCACATTGGTTACAGACAATGCCTAAAATGTCTTTATGGATTTGGAAGCATGGAACAGGCTTGATTCGTGTTCATGGTATTCATATGGCATAGGACAACCCACGGGCTCTTAATGACAAGTGATTGTCCTTCTCAAGCTTTTTCCGCAAAAGGTAACTTTTAGACTCACAATTTATTTGTTATGCGTAATATGTATAGCATGTTTACACCTTGGTTAACCAAATATTAACTTTTTGTGAGGTAATGGAATTGTCATTCCATTCTCTTTCTCATTCCCTCATAACAAACACAGCTTGATAATACTTGGAAACCTTCTAAAATTGACCTTATCAAAAATAGTATCCTAATATCAAACTTGATCGACTATTAAAACACTAAGGTGTAAAAACTATAAATTAAAAGCATTAACAATAAATTCCTCAATTGAAAAAAAAGAAAGAAAGATAAATTACAACAATAATATGAAAAACTCTAATGCCATGTTTGTTTGGTTGGAATGAAATGGATGGAATGGAATCTCATCACAATTCATTCTAAACGATATGTTTGGATGAGGTAATTAAATAGGAATGGAATCAAACAGTAGTAGTGAATTATAATGATATTCATTTCGCAATGTTTATTTTAATCTCATTTCATTTTAAACTATTTTGAATATGGAATCTAATTCTATTCTCATCCATTCCATTCCAACCAAACAAACATGACCTAATAATGTTCATAGGCATAGAGTACTCGGAGTACTGGGTTTGGGCCGGAGTTCAACTCTTTTCTATTAACCAGAAGAAAAAATACAAAAGAATACAAAACCTCCGGGCGGATGACCTTATTTTCAGAGTTTCAGGTTTTCACCAATAAATCGCACAGTCCATACACCATGTCAGAACACTGTAAGAATTGTTACATCAATGGCTAGAGGATGTATTTAATTGGACAATGTCTCATATTATTTACACCTACCCATGGTATTTAATTCAAATCGATCATGGTTTCTCCCAAACTTGGGTCATATTTTTCACACTAGCCCATGGTATTTATTTCAAACCAAATATGCTTCTCTCTCTCTCTCTCTCTCTCTCTTTATTTTTATTTTTATTTTTTTTCCTCAAGAGTGTCAAAGTGTATTCTCCCAAATTGCCAATTAGGCAAATCTACTTTTTCAACTATAATTTTTTTTTTTTCAAATTATTGGGATTGAATTTCTCATATTTCACCATATTTCTCAAAAAATTATGTCCGAAATTTGAATTTATCCTTCTGACTGCCGCAACATGAGCAAGAATTCGGGCCCAACGGGGGAATGAGAAGATTCCCCCCCCCCCCCCCCCCCCCCCTTCTTTTTTTTTTTTTTTTTGGGTACGGAGTAATTGTTTCAATCCCCAGTCCAATCTCCCCCGATGTCTTATTGACAAGTGCACTGAAGGAATGATAATGAGTTCTGATCTGATTACCGTTCGGAGGCATCCCACTGAAGTCCAGCAACAAGGTTGCACCTACCCTGTGCCCACTTAATGCTCTAGTCCAAGGTCATATTATTATTATTATTATTTTTTTTTTTATATAAAAAATATCAATTCCTCTTCAAACTAGTTCTAACTATCAAATCTTCTTAAATAACAAACAATATTTTTGAAAGAAAACTAGATTCAGCTTATCAGTCTACCTACATGGTTAATTCGGTTGACAATGCTGATTTGTAATGGGTTTATTTGGGCTAGTTGGAGCTACCATCGTGGGAAAAGTTAAGGGCCAAAAAGTTAACCGAATTCTAGGACAGCGATAGAGAATAGGGGTGCGTTGCAAGTCTAATCCGTGGCATGAGGATACATCAAATCCTCAAAATTTAGGATATTGTCGGGATTCGACATTAATAGATTATTTATTTTTATACATATACTTATAAAATAAAATGTTATGTAACATCACATAAATCATTCAAAATGCAAACCGTTATATCGAATTCCAGTTGAGTTGCTTGGTGAAAATATATGAGAAAAAAGAATATAAAGAATAAAAAAAAGAGGAAAAATATAAAATTAAGTGAGAAGTAATGAAGTATCATATTAGAGAAATGTTGTCTTTTATACGTGTCTCAGACACATAATGTTTAGAGAAATGTGTGCCTCTTAGATAGGACCTTATAAGAAAACAAGTGGGGTTGCATGTTGGTAACGTGGGTTGTGGGCCAGGGAATTTGGGTATGCGTTATTTATTTGGACTGAGTGTTGGGCTTGAGAATCCCTCAATAAAGGAAAATTGTACATTGGGCTTAGCTGTAAAGGATGAGCCCCTTACTCGAAGTGGGTTGAGTATACAACTATACATGTTATGGGCGATTATTGGCACCCCAAAATTTACCTTTTAGGCTTTCATTCCCCCAAAATTTACCTTTCAGGCCTTCATCCCCACTTATTTTACAGAAAAAAATAATTTTAAATGACCAAAAAGTATATTTAAATGATAGATTTTAAAAAAACTATCGATAAAGTTGTTCAAAATAATGTTTTTTAGTGGACAATGTAACCAGTTTTCATGAAAACCTTTTATATTTATCATAAAAACTTATTTTTAAAATTGACATAAACTTCCATAATTGTCAACACCTTATCAGCGCTCTATGATCGATGATGTATTTCATCTTGGTTTCTAGGTTTTTCATCATATAACTTGAAAATATACCCTTGATCGTTGTTTCCTCCAAAATTTTGATTCTAGGGATTGGGTTGCGCGAGCGTGCCAGCCACGAGATTGTGACAAGTTATGGGTTCTACCTTGCCTTGAATGGCCTCAGGGACTTTTTCTGTAACTCGTAACAAAGTGAACAAGAAAACAACATAAATTAAAAACAAATGCTTACCACGGAGGAAGCTATTTTCATTGATAACTTCTGAAATTACAAAGATACAAAGGGGTAGACACGCCTTTGACCAGAATGGAGCACACGTTTCTGGGTTTACAATCCTAAAGTTCTAAAAGAAAATGAAAAAGATAAAGTTCTTTGGGAACTGGTTTGTTGATTGATGTTGAAGGTCCTTCTACAATGGCAGTCTTCTAGCTTTTATACGTCCAAGCTTCAACTGTTCCATGGAATTCGCTCATTAACTGCTCATTTTGTGATTTATCAGCTTCCAATGTAACCACGATCCCATGACTTGGTAACCACGATTTCACTTTGATAACTGCCAGGTTCATACAATCAATAATTGTTTCACTAACAGTTACCATCTCACAGAATTCACCCTTCTTGAACTGATTCCAGAATATGACTTCACAACCCTGGCTGAATACTAATACTAATACCTGTAGGCCGATTTTTACGGTGCAAACATTACCCCCCACATTTTACTAAATTGTATATGGTAAAATGTATCTCCCAGTGAATCGGCCTATCCTAACACTTAGCTATTTTTCCTTTACCCAGCAGTTTTGCCACGTGTCAACTCCCTAACTCTTCTGGCACCTTGCGATGTGTCATGCCTTTACTGGTTACTATTTTGATGGCATTGGATGATTATTAATCAAATCATGCCGTAATTGCACAGGTTTCTAGGCGTCGTGTCATGTTAGATGTCTTTTCAGCTTTCAACCGCTAAAACCTCACAAAACCTTTTTCTGTTAATCTTCTTGTAAACTTAAAAATCAGGCTTCTTCCCTTTCTAGGGCTTGTTTCTTCTGCACTTTCTCATCGCTGTCATCTTCCATCTCCAGCATCAGACAACTTCTTGTGGTCAACTCCTTATTTAGGCAGTTTTGTGTTCTCTTATCTCTGTTCCTACGCCTTCTTCAGCAGTGCTAGGCCCGGATTTGACCCTTTATTCCATCCTCACTATGTTTGATCACATTTCTGGTGACGAAGATTTCCCCGGCAAAGAGTGCCTGGAGAAGTTTTTATCCACTGATCCTACCGTCGTGAGCACCTAGGTATTTACTCCTCTCGAAGGCCATTCTTGTACTTTAGGGCCTCGATTTCTTTCTCTCGAAAGTGCTCAATCTATTCAGTCTTTATTTCCCAAACATAAATTTGAAATATTTGTTTATGAAAATCTTGCCAATAACCTCAAAGAGTCTTTTTCTAAAACTATCCGTTATTGGCCAAGTAGGAACTTGGAATGGAATGAGTGGTTTGATCGAATTCATTCTTTTAAGGCCAAAGAATGGAAAGACATAGGGATTTATGAGATAATTCATTTCTCTAAATTTCCAATTCCTATTAATAGAGAACTTCTATCTTTGGCGATATATTTGTGGTCAGTTTCGACCAACACATTTCATCTTAAATTTGGTATGATGACTCCTACACTCCTTGACCATAGTATTCTTTTCGACCTACGACCTAACGGGAGCTGGATTAATTCTTCTACTCAAATTCCAAATCATGAGTTAACAATTCTTTTTGACAAGAAATCTACCTCATACTCAAAATTCATGTCCTTGAACAAAAAGAGTGAAGATGATTTAGAAGAAACAAAATATGTTGCTTTTTTGCTTCTCTGGCTTTGCAAATAGCTCTTATGTTGTCCTTCTTTTAAAATCATTAAGGCCGAATTGAAGCTTGCTCTTTATTTTGCCAGAGGGTGTAGAATAGCATTAGCACCCCTTGTATTGTCTAGCCTGTATAGGGGTTGCTTTAACCTTATCTCTTCTGGCTTCCAAGTATGGGGAGGTCCTTTTTGGATCCTTCAGATATGGCTTTATGCTTATTTCCCAGAGATCAGCCCAAAATTCCCAGTTTGATCTGATCTGATTTGCCATGGATTCCAATATCTTTACTTCACACATAATCCTTATTCTTTTGAGGATTGTTTTATTTTCTTGATTCAACTGTCTAGGACATTCGGCCGAACAATTTTGTCCTTTTTTCCCTATAAAATTCGACTCTAAATGGTTAAAGGCAGCAATTTCATTCAAAGCCTTCTCAAATAGCCTCCAACATTTCTGGAGAAGTATTCTAATTCCTCGGGACCTCCATCATCAGACCGTTTTGGAGAATTCAGGAAACAATAGATGTGGAGTTGAGATTTATTGTCCCCATTTTGTGGCCAGACAATTTGGCCTTACCCAAAGTATTCCTTTTCCTCTAACTTATTCAGCCAATGAAAATTTCCTTAACCGAATCGTTCTAAGAAATATTGATGATGTGGTTGGTGTGGACAACATCTTCAGGGTACTTTAGTCAGATTTCACCGTTCCTCCTTTCTCGAAGAAATTTCCCAAGGTTTTACCAGAGTTTGAAGTTTTTTGGTCAAATTATATCAAAAGAATTCACCCTTATGACCCTTCCATTCTTCTATCAACATTTCATTTTTTTGAGGACACCCAGGGGGAGAGTTTTAATGGGGATACTGACCGAATCTCTCTACAGTCTGCAGGGCCTAGACTAGCAGAGAAGAAGAAAAAATGTATACCTTTATCCAAGTACGATGACTACCAATCAATTCTAAATTTTGAGGAGTTCTATAAAATTAAATGGATCCCAAATAAGTTAAACATAATAGACGAAATAGAACGAGCAATTATTAAATTAAAAGCCAAAAAGTTTAACAAAATTTTGAAGAAAAATAGAGAAAAAATTCTCAAAGGGCAGAAAGTCAATCAAATCAAATTTTATATGGCTTTTGAAAGATGGTTATCTAAGCATCGGCCTACAATTCCAGTGGCCGAATTTAGTATTGCTGATCCATTGGAACCCGTCTAGTCTCATCCTCCTCCAAATGAAGTCACTTTGGTGGGCAAAAAGGCTAATAGAAAATTGGCCAATCAATATAAGTGGATAGTGTGGCCTTTATCAACCTTTTCTATAGGTATATATTTTATCCTGTTCCTTTTCTGATTCTTTTGCAATATCTGACTTGGTAGATATGAGCTATTTTTCTTTCAGATGCTCTAGCCTTTGAAGAACGACCTCTCAAACCATTGCTAGAGATCCCTTTATAAAAAAAAGAAGATCTTGCTAAAGTCCCCAAAAAGCATGGTCGGCCTAAGACAACAGTCCCCTCTAAGGTTGGACAGAAAAAATCCAAAAAGGAAGATGATATTAAAAATCTATTCGCCTTTCTCCCCCAATCAAAAAAGGATTCTGGAGCAAAGTCTACCCAGATTTCGACTTCATCCATTAGTAAGTCCCAGGAGATAGTTGAGTCCACTCCTTTGTACGAAGAAGTTATGGAAGACAAAGATGATCATAATAATGTCACACCCCATTTTTGTTACCTTAACTAGGGTACATCATTTCATGTAGGATTTTGAGTTCTTTTTTAGTATAGTCTTTTGCATTGAGTTTCTATGGTATTAAATATCATGTGTATGAATTTTGAAGTGATTTGGAGTTCATTTCAATAGTCAATAAGAACTTTTGCGACTTTAAGGGCATAATCGTCTTTTAAGCCATATATTTTCCATTTGACTTTGGAATGAATCCCGAGTCATTCCTTTGAGTTCATATGGTTATATAGAATCTATATATAGGTTCGATTTGATGAACTAATGGTTTAAGATCAATTCGGCTCATAACGGTTCAGATTGGCTAAAAGACCCTTTCTTGGTACGCTCAAATTGACTCATGTGACCCACTCAATTTATTCTCATTTAAATTTAATTGGGATTTATTTACATCATAAACATGTTTTGAAAGGTTGATTTTTTATTTGAAAAGCATTTGGCTCAACCTTATGTGCAAACCCCAGCTTTGCGACGGTGGTGCACAGCGGTTAGCTACCTTTGTAAAACCTAACCATGCACCCATGGTTAAGGAATTTTATCCTAAAATGTATAAAAATGTGTTCCTCTTCAAACCACGGTCATTTTGGCTTTTATTTCGTCAAAATCGAACTTAATTTGACCGCCGAAAGACTTCCGGAAGGCAAAGGAGTCTAACCAGGGTTGGATGGTTACCTGGGTGACCATCTGAGGCTGGACGGTTACCCGGGTGACCGTCTAGGCCAGTTGGTCAGCCGTCCAAGCCCAGACGGTCAGCCGACCAAGGCCTAGTTGGTCACCTGAGGGAATTCGTCTTCAAGTGAAATTCTGACTCTTCTCTCCTTCTTTTGACGGTTTCCTCCGCCATTACAACTTGTTTTCTCTTAGGAGTGTGTAAGTTTGAGTTGTTTGAGCACCAAGAGAGTCTCTAATAGCCCTAGGATCATTGTTTAATGAATTAATCTTAGCCATTGGTTCATGGGGTCAGTTCTCTATATAAAGAACATGATATTCAGCACATAGGGGGGCCACAAGTGCACTTTACACTTAGAGAAAGAGGGAGCCACGAGTTTGGAGAGCTAGAAGGACATCAAGAGAAGGCTTTTCAACCCTAAGCAAGCAAGAGAACAAAGACTTTAAAGGCAAGGGAGGTTCTACAAGAGGTAAGTACTCTTTTTGAATGCTGAATATAGGTCTTCTCCTTCTCCTTCTCCTTCTTCTTCTATGATAGTTCTAGTGCATGTTGTAACTCCACATGTTAGGTTAATTCCATGATTTTGTGATATGACATGAATGATTTTAAGATGATTCATGGTTCTATGTGCTTGATAGTCTTTAGTTTACTAAGGATTTGAAAGCGTTACTCTTTTTGTCTTCTTAAATCATGCATAGTTCATATAGTCTATTCGCTGTGATTGTTGTCATGAGTTGACGCTCCTGTTATTTAATACATATGATATGAATGATATTCATGATGATTTGAGCATGTGTTAGGGTTGTTTCATATGTTTTAATGCATAGTTGTGAAATTAGGGTTTCGATAACCCTAAATTCACACAAGTTTCCTATAGCATGATAGAATAGGTTTTGTTTTCTGTTTTTCTTCATGGTTATTATATATATGATATATATAGAATAATTATGACAGTTTTTGCATGCATGTAGTGGATTTTTAGGGTTTTATGCATGACATGAGATTAGGGTTGCATTAAGGTCTCTATTTATTCACTGTTTTTGTTGATAACATGATTAGTGGATGACTTTGAGCCTTAATACTATTCTGTCCAGATTGTTATGTTATCCTTTTTGATATGCTTTGAGCACGTGTAAGGGTGCGAACAGGTGCAGTAGTTGTTTTATTGCAAATAAGGTCGCTATGGCTTAAGCTTGATATTGCTTGGAGTAAGTTGCACAAGGTAAGTAGGGTATGAAGTGCCCTAATTCACTTTTCTTAACCTTTTTTTTCTCTTCTCCCTCCTAGGATTATTTTCTAATAGAGGGATATGGTGAATTCTAGGGTTTCTTTCCACCCCTTTTCAAAAGTTTATGTCTTTCATTGAAGTCTTATTAAGAATCATTTGTCTTTGAAAATCTCTATGGAAGGAAACCTAAGGTTTACCATAAGTCTCTATTAGGGTTTAACCCTATTCTTTTCGAACTACGTGGACTTTGATCCGTGTATTTCGCTGTATGGTACGTAGGCGCTCGTTTTGAGGCTCAAGTCCATTCTAGGATCTAAGTATCCTAGGTTTTTTCTTCTCTTTTCTTTTTTCTGTTTTATTTTATTTTCTTTGTTTGATTATGCATGGATGAAATGGATGGATGGGATATATGTTATGTATGCTGTATTTTATTGATTGATACTGTTTTGCATGTGATTAAGTTATTAAATTAGCCCAATCAAATTAAGAGACCAACTCGGGCGATGTGGGTGCCTATGGGTTTTGCCCAGAACCTTCCCACATCGTAACTTAGCCCCCGAATCCATTTTCTGGTTTTAAAGACTTAGCCTTTCCTTTCAAAATGGAGTCATGTGGTTTTTGAAAATAAAACATTTTTATGGTTTTCCTCTTTTCCTTAAAAAAATGAGGTGGCGACTCCTTTTTGTTTGTTGTCTTTCACCTCTGTATTTTTTGCCAAACCCTTGTGGGCCGCGCTTTTTCATGGGTTCACAAATAATCCTCCTCTAGTGGTCGATCCACCACAAGAAATACCTTCTAAAGTTATAACTCCAGTTGAAGTTGTTGCGCCAAAAACTATTGGCAGTAAAATTTCTTCGACCTTAGCTTCCTTAGAGAGGCTTTGGTCAATGATGAAATCAAAGTCAGCATCTCCCATGCCCTCTATTTCTGCCCTGTTAAGCTCTTCTAAAATTGACAAGGCTAAGCAACTTTTTGGCTCTCTGGCGAGTACCTCTTTTTTCCTCTATTCATTCGCGGGTAATAATAATAATTTTACTTAACTATGGCTAAGACTTGGAAATTTTTGATCAAGCATTTCCCTCTGGAACTTGTGTAGGTGAATCTAGTGAAGGCGGCTGTAGAAACTCTTTTGGCCGATCCAGGATGTACCCCTGGTGTCTCGGCCAACCTCAATTCCTTCCTGGAACATCTGGCAAAAGTTTCTTCCTCCTTTAATTCAGCCTACAAAGATTCTCTTAAGAATAAATCCCTATTCACCAAACTTAGATCTCTACAAGAGAAATTAGATGATGAAATCAAGGCAGCCAATAAGGCGGAAAGTCTATATAAGACCGAAGAAGAAGTTATTGCTAAGTTTAGTGAGGAGATCGAGGAACTAGAGAGACAATTGGCCGATAAAAAGAGCAAAATGGAAAAGGCCAAGCTCAAACAACTCAAGATAACTGACTCCCTCAACCATCATGTTACAACAGCTCAAAAACTAGCTGATTAATGTCAGTCATGTGGGGATGAAGAAGATTTTGAGAAAAGGCAAGTGGAGATCGAGGCTGAGTTGTAGAAAATTGAAAATGAATGGATCAGGGCAAAGGAATTCATAGTGCTTGATACTTCTGCAGTCTCTTCCTCTAAAAATCTTTGAACAATGTATGTGTAGGCACCCCATTTTGTACCACTAATAATTCCAAATCCTTTTTATCCCAATGATGATATTTATTGTTCGACCTAAAAGTACATGAAATAATCTTGAGCAAGCCTACGGAATCACAGCACGACTTCAGCAGAACTACACAAAAATCCCATGCGTACGCATTTACACTGGGTGAGTACGCACCATGCATACGCAACTGCTTGGGTTGTGCACGCACACAAACTTATCCTTCCAGAACCCGCGTTTCCCTATCTGTGAGGACTGTCCAATCGAGAATTAGAGTCCATTTGGGACTGGGGAGAAGGTAGCAATCCGGGGAGGGATTCCCAAAACCCTAAGAAAGTCCTATAAATATACCATTATAATTCGGTAAGAGGGGAAAAAATTGAGGAAAAAGGGAGAGAAAAGACTATTTTGCAGGCTCAGAGAAGAATTGCTCGAAAGAAAGGCTATGATTCCAGGGGATTGCAAAGGAGGATCGATCGAGATAGAGGATGAACAAACCTGAGGGTAATCATTTTTAACCCTTCACTCAGATTCATATAATAGGATTATGCATATTAAGAGTATAATCACATGTGTAAGATGTTAGAAATATTTTTTACTAATCAAGCATGATTAGGAGTTAAGGTTTTGGTGAAGAGCATGTATAAATGATTATTACTTGGTTATGGCTTTGGATATCATGATAGTCGAGTATGTTAGACCTGAATAGGGCTAATTGCCCGTTTACCGTATTAATATCAATTAATGATGTTAATTTGGATACATCAGGCAAATATTTGATCTCATGATTTTGTTGTAATTTTAACTGCTTATGGTATTCTTGATATTTAGTTATGGGTTGGTTTAGGTTATATTGTTTTCTGGAATCTGGGACTCCCATGGGTTGCGTACGCAATCCTCAATAATGCATACGCACCTTAGTAGGGTTAATAGTTCTTGTATTCTGTAAGGTTCTGCATAATAGTAGTCAAGAAGTCTTATGTTTAACTGTTACTGCTTAACATGTATGTGGGTTATTAAAATAGAGCTAACAGAAGTGTAGGTACTCGAATGAGGGTGCGTACGCAACTGGCATAGATGCATATGCACCGAATGAATCGCAAGCAGAAAGCTTGTTCTTTGTTTTAATTCTGTTTAGTTTTATTACCTGTCCCTTAACTGTTCATTTTGCAGCTTCCTATTCATTACTGTGTGATAATAATTGTTGCATGTTTTAAGGTTAATTTTAATTGAATACCAAATCAATTATGGCTAATAGTTGCGTGTGGGGGCCAGTTTCAACCAGGCATTGTCGGGTGCTTAACACATTCCTGATGATGTACCTTAGCTCCAAACCCGAATCTCTGCTTATGATGAGCTGGACCCTGCTAGGGTTTATTGTTCCCATATAGTAACTGGGTGGCAACTCCTCTCCACGATTAGTCTTTTGAGGCTAGTTGCGTACTCTCAAACCATCACGGTAGTTAAAACATTTCTTTTTAGGGCGTGGTGCTCACAATATGGATTTTCTTTCGTGGCCAAATGTGGCCACTAACAATTCTTGTGATGTAATCTAGCCATAAGGCCCTGCACAATTTCTTTCTTTTCTCTATCTTTCTCTTAACAATTTCTTTTAATTCGACAAGGGGCCGGAATTCTAACTTCTGCAAGTATAGATGTATGAACAGTAGTATTATTTTTTGATATTCGGCCATGCGGTTTGAAATATATTTTAACTTTATTAATGCAAATTTCTTGTCTTGTACCCATATACTTACATTTTTCAAATGCATTTAACACTTTCTCACATTGCAGCATAATATTTTTTTAAGGAATCGGCCATTTACAGGCCGATCATGGATATCACCATCCACATTTTGTAAATAGTAAGCACCACCCTTTAATACTTTGAAAATCTTAAAAGGTCCCTCCCAATTTGGAGACCACTTCCCATACTTAGGATCTTTTGAACCTATGGGTAAGATAGCTTTCCAAACCAGCTCGTTTTTAATAAAATTTTTAGGCCGAACTTTCTTATCATAAGCTTTTTCTATTTTTCTTTTTTGAACTTGTAAATGATCCAAGGCTAATAATCTAATATCATCCAGATCATCTAATTTGGCCATCATGGTATCATAATAATCTAATTCACTTAGATTATTTTGTTTAGCAACTCTTAAAGATCGAACAGTTACCTCTATTGGCAAAATTGCATCATGCCCATAAGTTAGGGTGAACAGAGTTGTACCTGTGCTTGTTCTCTTCGAGTTTCAATAGGCCCACAGTGTTGTCACACCCCATTTTTGTCACCTTAGCTAGGACATATCATTTCATGTAGGATTTTGAGTCCTTTTTGAGTCTAGTCTTTTGCATTGAGTTTCTATAGCATTGAATATCATGTGTATGAATTTTGAAGTGATTTGGAGTTCATTTCGATAGTCAATAAGAACTTTTGCGACTTTAAGGGCATAATCGTCTTTTAAGCCGTATATTTTCCATTTGACCTTGGAATGAATCCCAAGTCATCCCATCAAGTTCATAGGAGTATATAGAGTCCATATATAGGTTCAATTTCATGAATTAATGGTTTAAGATCAATTCGGCTCGTAATGGTTCGGGTTGGCTAAAAGACCCTTTCTTGGTTTGCTCAAATTGACTCATAAGACCCAATCAATTTTCTCTCATTTAACTTCAATTGGGCTTTATTTATGTCCTAAACATGTTTAGAAAGATCAATTTTCGATTGGGAAAGCATTTTTCGATTGGGAAAGCATTCGGTTCGACCTTGTGTACAAACCCAGCTTAGCGACGGTGAAGCACCATGGTTAACCACCTTTGTAAAACCTAAACATGCACCCATGGTTGAGGATTTTTGTCCCAAAATACTTAAAAATGTGTTCCCCTTCGAAACACGGTCGTTTTGGCTTTTATTTCGTCAAAATCGGACTTAATTTGAGCATTTTAGGACTTCTACAGCGAGTAGGAGTCAGAATCGGAGTGAAACAAGGAAAGCCCTCGGGTAACCGTCCGGGGCTGGACGGTCAGCCATCCAAGCCCAGACGGCTAACCGTCCAGGCCTAGTTGGTCACCCGAGGAGTCCTTCTTTAAGTCAACTTCTGACTCTATCTTCCCTCTTTTGACGGTTTCCTCCGCCAAAACAACTTGTCTGAGCTTAGGAGTGTGTAGGTTTGAGTTGTTTGAGCACCAAGAGAGTCTCTAATAGCCCTAGGATCATTATTTAATGAATTAATCCTAGCCATTGGTTTAGGGGGTCAGTTCTCTATATAAAGGACATGATATTCAGCACACAGGGAGGAATTGCACTTTACACTTAGAGAGAGAGGGAGCTACGAGTTTGGAGAGCTAGAAGGACTTCAAGAGGAGGCTCTTCAACCCCAAGCAAGCAAGGAAACAAGAGGATTGAAGACAAGGAACTGCCTACAAGAGGTAAGCATGTCCTTTCAATGCTGAATATGAATTTCTGCTTCTCCTTCTTCTCTTTCTTCTTCTTCTAGGATAGTTGTGGTTCATGCAATTGTTCTTCTTATGGATTGAATTCAATGTTTACATGATGTTATATGAATGATTTTAGGATAGTTCATGGCTTTATATGCTTGATAATCCCTGGTTTACTAAGGATTTGATAGCCTTATTCGCTCTATCTTCTTAAATCATGCATAGTTCACATGTTTAGGTTGCTGTGATTATTATCATGTGTGGATGTTCTTGTTAGTCAATATATGCTATATGAATGATATTCATGATAATTTGATCATGTCTTAGAGTTGTTTCATAGGTTTTAATGCATAGTTGTGAGATTAGGGTTTCGATAACCCTGAAATCGCGTAGGTCTTATACAGCATGCTTAGCTTAGCTTTTTGAGTTGTTGCTCATCATAGTCATTCTATATATGCTGCATATAGTTGAATCATGCTAGGTTTGCATTCATATAGTATGTTTTATAGGTTTTTTGGAGACATTATCCTTTTTTAAGGATAATTATCCTTTTCGTTGAGTGAGGTTTTGCATAAGAGTCTTCTGTGATGTGCTTAAGCATGAAATCACTTATATTGTGTTCTAGGGTATATATTTTACGTAGGATATGCTGATTGCACCTACCCATAACGACTTTCTTACGGGAAATTATCTTAGGATAGTTTCGCTTAAGAAAGCTCGTCGTAGGAAGGTCTATTTTCATATTTTACATAAAATGACATCTTTTTGGTTAGAATATGCTTTGTTATCATGTTTATTGATTTATTGGAGTCTCTTATGCTTGTTAGTGTGTCTTTGGTAGATTTTTATGCATGTTAGTCGAGTCATTGCATGTAGGACTGAGTTAGAGTCCTTAGTTATTCATTATTCTTGTTGTTTGCATGATAAATGGATAATTTTAGGCCTTGTCAAGGTTTTGTCCAGATTTGCATATTGCTTTCTTTGCATGATTGTGTGCACTTGTAAGGGTGCAAACAGGTACAATGCTTGTCCTATTGCAAATAGGGCTGCTGTGGTCTGAAATGGCTAATGTTTGGAGCTTGTGCGCTCAGGTAAGTAGGGTTTGAAGGTGCCCCAATTCACCTTTCTTTTTCTTTCTTTTCTCTTCTCCCTCCTAGGGTTACTTCTTAATACAAGTTTATGGTAATTATCAAAGGTTTCCTTCAATAATAAATTCTGGTTTTTATCAAAGTTTTCCTCTTGTGGAAGTTTTCAATTTTGGATTATTCGATACCTTTTCAAATGAGGAAACCTAGGGTATTTACCATAGGTTTGTATTAGGTTGTAACCCTATTCTTTTCGAACTGTGTGGACTTTGATCCATGTATTTCGCTGCATGGTACGTAGGCGCTCTTCGTGAGGCTCAAGTCCGTTCTAGGATCCAAGTATCCTAGGCTTTTTCTTTTCTTTTTTTTTTTTCTTTCTGTTTTGTTTTATTTGAGTGATTGTGCATGAGATGATTGGATGAAATATATGATATGCATGCTGCCTTGTGATGATATATGATGATATTTGAGTGGAAAAGATATTAAGTTAGCCTAATCAAATTAAGAGACCAACTCGGGCAATGTGGGTGCCTATGGGTTTTTGCCCAGAACCTTCCCACGTCGTAACTTAGCCCTCGGATCCAATTTTCTGGTTTCAAAGACTTTGCTTTTCCTTTAATGGAGTCATGTGGTTTTGGAAAATAAAACATTTTTTGTGGTTTTCCTCTTTTCTCTAAAAAATGAGGTGGCGACTCCCTTTTCGTTTGTTGTCTTTCACCCATCCATAAAATCCTTTTCGCCAATTCCCTTGTGGGCCACTTTTCGTGGGTTCACAGTTTGGCGACTCCACTGGGGATGTCGAGGGCTAGACTCATTTAATTTGATTGAGCTAAATTAATTTCTTATTGTTAATTAAAATCAATCACATTGCATCCGCTTGATTGTGTGCTTTCATTTATTGCATTGTGTGCGCTACTGTTGCATGATCACTCGATTGTCCCTCGATGTATCCTTGCCAACTGATAGCCTAGTTCGACCTTGGTTTTCCTGATTCCATGTATTGGGCGAAGCTATCAAACCTCTCTTGCCAAGTACCCTTGGGCTTGCCTTTGGGTATATTAAATGGATCAATCACGTACTGCTGGACCCACGCGACATTCCTGATGTCACATGTGGTTAGGTATAAAGATTGGTACAAGCAAAGTTGAGGACCCTAGCCTACCCTCTTAAAAGAAAGAATTGCATGTAATGGGCCTTCTAGGACACCGTTGGATCACCTATATGCACACACGTTGTTGTGATGATATGCTGCCGTGTTTGTGATGTGTTGCCATGCTTTGTTGATTGAGTGGGTAATTAAAGGAAACTTTACATCCTATATCCTTGATACGTACCCTTCCCCATGACCCTCGCAAGGGTAATTGGTTAAGAGAACTAATTAAGGATGTACGTTGTAAAGATTTTGAGATAATTATAGAAGCTTAGGATGGACCCTTAGGCTGAAAAATTGAGTATTTGCCCTATGTTAGAGGGAGAGACGTGCTGGCTTGGATCCGCAATCAACAAGGACGCCTAGTCAGTGCTGATTCCATCACTGAGTCAGATATGGCTGAAGAAAGAACTAGCAACCGGGGTTTCAACCTTGAGGCTGCTTTGAAAGCTATCATGGAAAAGCTTGATCACACTACCCAGGTATCCGAGACCGCACTCAAGTTAGCTCAAGACCTTCAACAGAAGAACTCTGAACCCGAATCTAGGGCCCATGCCACTGATAACAATCAAGGATCCAATGAGTCTGAATCCGCTGAGGAACCATTAGGAGAAGGGGGAGAACTACCCAAGACCAAAGAAGGGGAAACCAAAGCCACATCAAGGGAGAGCTCAACCGTCCTGGCAAACAAGGTCGAGGCCTTAGAACGAACTCTGAAGGGAATCCGCAGGTCTGATGATATGGTGGACATCCGCACTTTGTCCTTATTCCCAAAGGCTCGCATCCCGTTACAATTCAAGATGCCGGAGTTGGAAAAATTCGATGGGATTGGCTGTCCTAAAACCCATCTCAAGATGTATGTGCGAGTTATGCACCCTCGAGGGGCGAACGATGAGTTATTGGCTCAAATGTTTCATGAGTCATTAGCGAGTTCCGCCTTGAAATGGTTTTTGTCATTAGAGGAGAATAGAACCAAGACTTGGGAGGATGTGTGCAATGCATTCACGGATCATTACAAGTATAACACTGAAGTGGATGTCACGCGAAGGGACTTGGAAACCACTAAGCAAGGGGTTAACGAGACTTTCTCCGCCTTCATCACTAGGTGGAGACAAAAGGCTTCCAAGATGACAGACAGACCGAATGAGGAAGAACAGATTCAGTTGGTAGTGAAGAACTTGCTGCCCGTATATCACAAGCATCTCTTTGCTCATTACTTTCCGAACTTCAAGGCTCTTGTTGGGGCTGGCACACAAGTTGAAGATGCAATCGCCGATGGAACAATCAAAACGGAGGAAACCCAAAGGAGTCGAAGGACAAACTTCGGAGGAAAACCCAATGCCGAGGTCAATACCATTACCCAACCCACTCGCCCTTTCTCCCTAAATGACTCCATCTCACCTCGCCAATTCACCGAGCTATACATGCCACTCGAAAGAGTTTTTGAAAAGCTAAGAAGCCGTAATCTCCTGAAACCCCTCGACCCAAGGCCTCCACCAAACCCATTGCCCAAGAACTACAATGAAAATGAATATTGCAAGTTCCACCAAGCCAAGGCCATCTAACCAACCGTTGTTACCACCTCCGCCATGAAATCCAAGATTTGCTCGACAAGCAGATCATTTCACCACCCACCGCACCAAATCGCCCAAATGTCACTCGAAATCCCCTCCCCACTCACAATATGCCTCCTCCCAACAACATAAATGTCATCGACCTTGGCTCGTCCCAATCCCGTCAACCCATAAGGCAATACACGCCGCTTCCCATGACCTTGACTCAAGTTTTCCACCAATGTTGTGATAAAGGGCTCATATTGCCATGCCATTCAAAGCCGAGGCCTTCGACTCCTCAACAATTCTGTTTGTACCATCAGGCGCCCGGACATGATACGGAGGACTGTGTTATGCTGAAAAAGGTAGTTCAAGACCTTATTGATCAAAAGGTTTTGGTACTGCCAAAGAAGTCCATGCAGCGACAATTGAAAGAAAGGTTCGAGGCAGGAGATCCTAAAGTGGGTTTATTGGGAGAGTCGTCCGGAAAGTTTGATTACCATGTACTCTACCCCGACCCCATCCCTGATGAGCCTATAATCCCCACAGGTTGGGATGAGTTACCAGAGGAAGTCCAAGTGGAAGAGATCGACACAATCACATGGGATGACCTCATGGGAGATGTAGGTGAGATTGATGATATGTGGATGAGCGATGATGAGGTAGAACACATAACTAGAGGGGGTTGCCATTTCAAGCCTCCGCACTTGGAATCTGACAACCCATTGGGAGACTTGGAAGGTAATCGCCACCTCGATCTGCAAGAAGAGGAGGACGAAGTGCTTAGGCAATTGAGAAAGACTAATGCCAACATCACTATATGGGGTTTGCTCATGGCCTCTTACAAGCACAGGCAGACAATCTTGAAGTTGCTCAACCAGATACAGGTTCCCGTTGACACATCTCCAGAAAATTTGGTGAACTTGGTGAATCCAACCTCGAAGAACTCAACCATTGTGTTCTCAGAAGCAGACCTATCGAAAAGTGGACCTAGCCATTCACAAGCCATGTACATCACTGTCGACACCATGGGAAAGAGAGTTCCGACAGTCCTGATCGACAATGGTTCCGCTCTTAATGTGTGCCCTCTCAGAACTGCCACCGTTTTGGGGTTGGATCCAACAGACTTCGTGCCATCTGGGCAAACAGTGAGAGCCTATGATAACACCCGTAGAGAGGTGATTGGAGTGGTCACTTTGCCGCTGATTATGGGGCCTACAGAATTCAGAGTGGAGTTCCAAGTGCTGGATGTCCCGTCATGCTTCAATCTCTTGTTGGGGAGACCTTGGATTCATCCTGCAGGGGCTGTCCCTTCTTCATTGCACCAAAAAGTCAAGTTCCCTTATGAAGGGGCCATCGTCACACTTCAAGGTGATTATGACTTAAAGTCGTCAGGGGTACCCATTTGCGAGATCAAGCCCGAGCCCGTTGGAGCACCATTGTCTGGGTTCGAGTATGTTCAATGCATAGAGAAAGAGCCGGAACAGAGAGAGTTGATACCTCTCGACTTTTGCCCTCATGGCAATTTGCATGTGGGGAACATAATGAAGAAAATGAGTTTCTTCCCAGGCATGGGACTAGGACGCCGTCAGCAAGGCATACCGGCATCCGTTCAAAGCCGCATTGTCACCTATACCTTCGGATTAGGGTATGAGCCTTCCAAAAAGGACCGTATGGAGATGTTGCAGAGAAGCAGAGAAAGGGTCAAAGCAAAAGCAGAAGGAAGGGTGCCAGATATTCGAATCTCGCCATACTGACCTACTTTGAATGGTTACTTTGTTAAGGAAGGGGAGGACTTTCTATTCTGTGGATTTCCCGAACCATCCATTGACAAAGCAACCAAGGCGAGAGTTCCGGGGTTTGAAATATTCTTCACTGAGGGGTATCCCATCATTGCAACAATGGTTGATGATGAAGCAATCAAGGATGACTATTGGGAAGAGAAGAGTGAGGACTGGGCAGAACAGATGGATTCGGAAGCCATGGTTACAATGTTTCAAGATATGGTTCTTGCTGTAGAGGGATCGGATCTCGAGTGTTCTTCAATTCACCATACAGCCGTGCCGCTCCTTAATTGGTATCTTGAAGAGGGTACCATTGCAGAAGTTCTTGAGGGCGAGGATCTCGACTTACCTGATAGTAGTTTGTAGGTTCCTTAGTAGCTTGTCTTAGTTTTCCTTTCAAATAAAGTGTGTTCGCCTAGCCTACCTTGTGGAGTTAGGAGTCGTTCCCTAGTTGTGGCACATGTGTTTTTTTTTCTTTGTTTTGTTTTGTTAGTTCAGTCAATAAAGTGTGTTTCTTTTCATTCTTTGCAGTGTTTCCTTTCTCTCTTCTATGGATATCTATGGCATGGATATAGATCCTAGGAATGACATCCCCCCGGAGCTCGTCGAGCAAAGGAAAAGGGGCGTTACCGAACCTAACATGGATGAATTGGAATCAATCAATCTAGGGACAGATGAATTGCCAAGGATAATTAAAATTGGGATAACTCTCTCGCCTGCTGAAAAAGAAAAATTGATAATACTTCTAAAAGCCAATGTAGAGGCCTTCGCATGGTCTTATGAGGATATGCCTGGTATTGATCCAGATATTGTGCAACATTACATCCCCACTAATCCCACTAAAAAGCCTATAAAGCAAAAATTAAGAAGATTAAAACCAGAATGGGCTTTGAAAGTAAAAGAAGAGGTAACTAAACAATTAGATGCCGGGTTTCTCCAAGTTGTGGAGTACCCTGAATGGCTGTCCAACATAGTGCCTGTGCCTAAAAAAGATGGGAAAATGCGAATGTGTGTTGACTTCCGCGACCTTAATGCTGCGAGCCCAAAGGATGATTTCCCTCTACCGCATATCGATGTGTTGGTGGATAGTACAGCAGGCCATGCTCTTCTCTCCTTCATGGATGGGTTCTCCGGTTACAACTAGATAAAGATGGCGCCTCGAGACATGGAAAAGACAGCTTTTATCACGCAGTGGGGCACGTATTGCTACAAGGTAATGCCTTTTGGCTTGAGAAATGCTAGGGCTACTTACCAAAGAGCTACTACGACCCTATTGCATGATATGATCCATAAAGAAGTAGAGGTGTATGTAGACGACATGATAGTCAAATCTGTAGACTGAGAAGGACATTTCGCGGCATTGGAGAAGTTCCTAGAATGGGCAAAGAAGTACAACCTCCGACTGAATCCTCAGAAGTGTGCCTTCGGAGTCACCGCGGGGAAGCTGTTGGGTTTCATGATCACTCAGAGAGGAATTGAAGTCGATCCAGGGAAGATAAAAGCTATCACGAAGATGGAGCCACCAAGAATGGAAAAGCAGATCCGGGGTTTTCTAGGGAGAGTTCAATACATAAGTTGTTTTATCGCCAATCTGACCATGGTATGCGAGCCAATTTTCAAGCTACTTAAGAAGGGCGTTTCCAAGGAATGGAATGAGGATTGTCAAGAAGCCTTTGAGACCATTAAAAGGTATCTGAGTAACCCCCCAATCTTGGTTCCCCCTGCGGCAAGGTGAACCATTACTGTTATATTTAACGGTTACTGAAACCGGGACGGGAGCCATGTTAGCTCAATACCTTGAATGGTCGAAAAAGGAAAATGCCATCTACTACTTAAGCAAGAAAATGACAGATTATGAAGTAAAGTACAATGCGCTAGAAAAGGCTTGCGTAGCATTGGTATGGGCTACCCAGAAACTCCGTCATTACATGATGTCTTTCGAAGTCCTGTTGATAAGTCGATTGGATCCTTTGAAGTATTTGCTAGAAAAACCAGTCCTATCATACAGGACCGCTCGTTGGTCGCTTCTTCTCAATGAGTTCGACATAAAGTACCTGGCGCAGAAGTCCGTCAAAGGAAGTGTCATTGCAGACCATTTGGCAAGCTGCCCTGTGTCATCATCAACCCAATTCAATGACTGAGTTCCCCGACGAAGATATCCTGGAAATCAAGAAGAAGGTTTGGAAAGTCTACTTCGACGGAGCTGCAAACAGAAGAGGTTATGGCATAGGAGTGCTACTAGTCTCGCCCGAGGAAGCCTTCACGCCTTTAGCAGTCAAATTGGGGTTCGAAGCCACCAACAACATAGCAGAGTATGAGGCCTGCATCCTAGCATTGGAAGCTGCGTTAGAATTGGGGATAAAAGAACTAGAGGTGTTCGGAGATTCAGCATTGATCATCTGTCAGATAAAAGGGGAGTGGAAGACTCGCGATGAGAAGCTGTTGCCCTATCATGCCTATTTGGAAGCACTGACCTAAAGAGTTCGCGGAGATCGAGTTCAATTACCTGTCGAGAAACAAGAATCAGTTTCGCTGATGCCTTAGCGACTCTAGCTTCAATAGGTGGAGATACCAGAAGGAGGAAGCGTGAAACCGCTCGTGATCGAATGCAGAGAGAAACCTGTTTATTGCTGTTCCATTCGAGAAGGAGAGGTAACAGATAACCACCCTTGGTTTTATGACATAAGAAGGCTCATCGAGGAAAGAGAATATCCGGAAGAAGCATCTCGCGTGGATAGGCGAACACTGAGGAGATTGGCAAGCCATTATGTGGTATGTGGAGGAAAACTGTATCGGAGATCTTACGACGGAATCCACTTGCTGTGTGTCACGGAGGAAGAAGCCTAGAAAACTCATCGAAGAAATCCATGAAGGAGTGGGGGCTCCGCATATGAATGGATACATGTTGGCTAAGAAGATCATGAGACTAGGGTATTACTGGTCTACAATGGAAAGGGATTGCTATGCCCACGTCAAGAAGTGCCATAAGTGTCAGCTCTTCGCCAACGGACAACACTTGCCCTCCATGCCCTTAACAAGCATGTCAACTCCATGGCCGTTCGCAGTATGGGGAATAGATATCATCAGACAGATTAAGCCGAAGGCATCCAACGGTCATGAATACATCCTGGTAGCCATCGATTACTTTACTAAGTGGGTGGAAGCAGCTTCCTTCAAAGTTTTGAATGCTAAAAAGGTGGCGCAGTTCATACAGCTCAACATTATCTACCGATATGGGGTACCGCATGAGGTCATTTCAGATAACGGTCAGCATTTCCAGAAGGAGACCAAAGAACTCTTGCAGAACTTCAAGATTGTTCATCACTTGTCATCCCCGTATCGTCCGCAGAGAAACGGCGCAGTGGAATCCGCCAACAAGAACATCAAGAAGATATTACAGAAAATGGCTGACACGTACACTGATTGGCATGAGAAACTACCATTGGCATTATGGGGGTACAGAACGTTAGTCAGATCGTCAACAGGGGCTACGCCGTATGCGCTAGTGTATGGGATGGAGGCTGTTCTGCCAGTGGAATTGGAAGTTCCTTCGTTAAGGGTTGCTGTGGAAAGTCAGCTGGTAGAGGTGGACTGGATCAAAGGTCATTATGACGAGTTGGCATTGCTAGATGAAAGGCGATTGAGGGCTCTCTACCATGTGCAAGGGTACCAGAGAAGAGTCGCAAGGGCGTTCAACAAACATGTCAAAGACAGAGGCTTGAAGAAAGGGGATTTAGTGTTGAAAGAGATCCGAGCTCCAATTTTCGATCCACGAGGAAAGTTCAAACCAAGTTAGGGTGGACCGTACGTCATCAAGGAGATATTGCCAGCAGGGGCTGTTCGACTTATGGATTTGGATGGGATCGAGTTCGCTCGTCCTACTAATTTGGATCAATTAAAGAAGTATTATGTATGAGGCCTGCTAGGTTGAAAACCTGTAAGGGCGGCCTAGGCAAAAGTTAAGGCATTTGAACTACGAGGACCTGATTCCCCAAAAAAAGAAGAAAAAAGAAAAAAAAAAGAAAAAAGAAAAAGAGAAAAAAAAAAAAGAGAAAAAAGAAAAGAAAAAGAAAACGGGGATACGTAGGCAGCCCATAAAGTTACATTGGGTGCGGTCCAAACAGCACAATCACAGAAAAATCTCAAAAGTAGATTATTATTGGCAATTCATTTGAAACTAATTGTTTGACATAACAATTTATTGATGTTAAGTAAAAAGAACTATCGACATGCCATAGATATTCTATTCTTTGAGTCTTTAAGTCCTCTTGAGTTTCTTCAGAGTCATTTTGTTTGTCTTCTGTCTCTCTCTATCAAGTCTTCTTTTCTTTCGCAAGTTATGATCGTAGGATGCCTCCACTGCTTCAAGAATGTCTTCTCTGCAAAGTCCAAGTCTTGTGTCCTTGATAAGGTCATAAATTCTTTCTCGGCGAGAAGTTTCCCTTTCGCCCAAATCATCCTTCAACCATTGCTTATATTCTCTACTCATCTCGAAAGGCCCTTCAGTGTTGGCAATCCGAATCAATTTCAGGTCTGTAGGCCAGCGAGTCCTCGCCCACTTGATTATAGTAGGCCCGACAGGTTCCACAAAGCAACAAGGTCCTGTTAAGGACGGTATGGTTTGCATAGCGCCCATCTGGCGAAGAATTCTCGAAGCCCAATAGAAGGAAGTCGACCTCAGTCCTATGAGTTTGACAAAAGCACACCCCGAGGTTCGAAAAAGTACCTGCTCTTTACACCCCCATGTAAAGACGTACCATTTGATGTTCCGCCATGACAGCGTGTGGAAATAACCCAACCAATCTCTTAAAGAGAACGGCCCAGGGAGTTCAACTCGGCGCAGACAGAAGTGCTGGGGCTTGTATGGAGTGATAGTGGTGGGAGATAGAAAATTCAAGCGCTCGAGCAACCACATTTGCAGTAAAAAGGGGCTACCTTCTAAAGGCGCTTTGGGGTTGCCATGAACTTTGTCTAAACCATTCAAGGTTTCAGCTAGTACCAAGGGAATGATGTTATGTCGCTTAAGAAGAGGGGCAACCAGCTCACATATTTGAACAGGGGCTTGAAGAGTGCCGGTGGAGATGAGAAAGCGACCAATTAAACAGAAAGCGAGTGCACGATGAATTTGAGGGGTAAAAGTCAGAGTACCTTCGCTATCATGAGCCAAGAATGAGGTTGCTAACTTCATTAAGTCCACCATATGGTCCTTGACGAAGATCGTTGCGTCCCTTTGAGGAATGCCAAGAAAATCCGAGAAGGAAGCAAGGTAATCCGAGCGAGGTGTAGGAAGAATGAATGGCCTTACGGGCGAAACTCCAAATAAAGCACAAAATTCCTCCATGGTTGGGCATAATTCTTCATAATTAAATCGAAAGACATGGATTTGAGGATCCCAGAAGTATGTAGCAGCGGTGAGAAGGGTCGTCTCGAGCTTCATGTGCCTTATGGAGAGCAATGGTTCCAAGCCGAAGCGCTTAAACTCAGTTTTGTCTTTGGCAGCCATGACTGCCAAAAACCCTCTTAAGAACCCATCCAAGGCTTCCATAATTATTGTCAATGAAAATAGGTGAGTTAGAAGACTCCCCTCATGTGTTTTTATAGGAAAAGGGTCACAAATTCGAGTCCTAAAGGGAGTAGAACCGTCAAAATCGCAAAATTCCTGAAAAATCGCGAAAAAGCGCGTCAACCTCGGGTAACCATCTGGGGCTGGACGGTCAGCCGTCTAGGCCCAGACGGCTAACCGTCCAGGGCCAGATGGTCACCCGAGGCCTCCGCCTTGTTTTGCCTTGTTTCGCCTGGTTTTGCCTATTTTCGCGTTCGGATGGCCTTTTTAGGCCATTTTCACTCCTATGAACTCACATTGACTCAAATTTTCATGAGAAAGGCATCATAACATCATCATCATAGATTCAAACAAGCACAACAAGTATCCATAGCAAGGGATAAGAGAGTGGGTTTTAGGTGGCAATTACAAAACACAAGCATGAAATGCAAAAAGATGGCCATTGTCTCATTGTTTCTACAAGCCCAACAAGAAAGTAAATGAACTCAGCGGTTCCCAGAGCTTCTTTTGTGGCTCGGCCCAGCTCCATCACGACCCCCACGAGGTGCTCTAGGAGGGCGCATTGCTGGTGGTGGCTGCATATACAAAATCCATTGCAAAGAGGCTAAGTATGAGAATAGAGTTGGTTGAAAAACCACATATGAGAACTTCGAATAGGTGGAACACTTACCATGACATCCAAACGAGCTTTCGCCATGGATTTGGCTAAGCTCATCCTCACAAGGTCACGCCTCAAGCCCTCACTAAGGTCGATGAACTCTCGGGCATATGCCGCAGCCACCTACGATAATCAATAAGGGTAAAATTGAAGGTAATGTTCAAAGAAAGAAAGAAATACCCATAAAGAGAACTCACCTGTTCTCGATTTGGGTCGATCCTGGGGGACTCATCAAATGCAGGATGAGTGATGGCGGTCTTGACAAAGTCTGACCCATTGCACAAATCAAAGAACCAATTCGGCTGAGGCAAGGGTAGTGACCTATCCCCCTCTATCTCATCTTCCTCAAAGCCAGGAACCACTCCTGAGCCCACTGTCGAGCTATGCCCACGTGCTCGTCGACCCTGCAAGTGTTCACCTATTAAATAGAGTCTCTATCAAAAGAAAAGGCTAGGAGAATGTTAAAGACTTACCCCCTGAGGAGGAAGGCCTGTCACCCTGGGCCTCATCAGATATTGGAGACAGAAAGTGTCATATGCAATGTCAGGAGAAGTGAACTCCTCCGCATCCCAGCCTCTCAAGGCATCCCACAACTCCTCCCCCTCCATTAAGTTAGCATGCCTCATGTTAAGTGGTGAAGGCATTGGAGCCATGGCGGCATTCACATCACCCATGACTTGGCGTAAGACACGCTCCCCTAGGTACCAATACCTACCCACGGGGCCTTCCAAGAGCACCCTCTTGCCCATCAACATCAAGCTAGGAATGCATCGCTTGGGTAGCATTGGTACCCATATCTTCCATGGATTCCATTCAATCTGTTCAAAAATCCAAAATGAGAAATTGGGAGTAAAAGGAAAAGGAAAAGAATAGGGAAAGAATTTCACCATATCAGCAGTGAGGCTTGCTAGGTGAGCTCTAGCAAAGGCGTAATCATGACGATTCGCCGCCCGAATGGATACATAACTAGGGGAGTAATTCTTGAGGGTAGGCCATTCAATGGTTTCCTCAGCAAGGGATGGGCGACATAGGTTGAGGTACTCATAGCACCAAACCTGTCAAAAATTGAGAAAAGAGTCAAAAAGAAAGATAATATAAGGAAAAAAATAAAAAGGAATGAAAGGGAAGTAGCATTACCTCCCAAACAAAGGGCATCCCACCGAAGTCCTTAGTCACATCACGTGACATGTCACATATTGTGCGATACATGGTGGCTAGAGCAGCCCCTCCCCAGTTGAACTTCCTGATCTTGTCAACATCCTCCATGCTTGCAAGAAGACCCAAAGGGGCTAGGTCGCCCGTCCCGGCGAAGAATGTGCATGAGATCATGTACAAAAGGAATGCCTTGTAATACAATCGGGGCTTGCACACTCGCTCTCCCTTTGCTTAGCAAACTTGTTGAAAAGCCAAGTGCGTCGCACTGCTTTCTTGATTACCTCGATCTCCATCCCCAGGTAAGCTAGGAGATAATCCTCATCTGTGTGAGCCTCCTCATAGAATTCCAAGCTTTTGCCTTTAATGCTTAAGCCCGTGATCATAGTGAAGTCCTTGGGGGTTAATGTCATCTCCCCGAAGCTAAAATGGAATGTATTGGTGGTGTCCCACCATAGCTCAGACAAGGCTAGCAAAGCTTGCCTATCACATTGGTCATTCCATAGAGAATCTAGGAATGGGCCAAAACCGGCCTTTTCGATATAGCCTTTGGTGATGGGTTGGAAGTTTTCCATGTTCCGCCACCATTCAATGAGTCCTTTGACAGAGGACCGAGTGCGCATGTCTTGAAAGTTAGGCTATAGCCATTGAAAATACCTTGAGAGTTAGTTGAAAGAACATGGAAATAATAAGCTTACACTAGCGATTGGTTTCAAATCGTTTTCCAAAAGATGTCAAAAATTTGTTTTTATTCATGAAATGAATTGCTAATGGATGTTTATGAGTTTACTTGTTCATGTGCCTTAATTTGGCAAGGATTGAACACTTTTTTATCACTTGGGCATTTTATCGAACACTTGGTGGGTGACACCCCCCAAGCCTTGAAACAAAAGAATTTTCTATGATCAATCCTTGCTAAATCATAGCATATTACTCACTTGAATGTTTACTTGTTGATATACATTGATTTGGTGAAGATTGAACATCTTTATTTCACTTAGGAATTTTATCGAACACTTGGCGGGTGCCATTTTTCAAGCTTTCAAGTGAAAAGAATTTGTGTGTTCAATCCTTGCCAAATCAAGGGATATCACTCAACAACCCAAGGGGTATTCAAAAGAAGTAGAAGGGAATGCAATTTCATCAAAAGAATCGAAAGATTCAAAAGAAAAGTGTTAAGTTGGGTAAACTTACTTCTTGTTGGGAATGGATGAATGAGAGATGTTTCTCGGGTTCAAGCAACACCCTAGCTTGTGGAGCATCATAGAGTGGTGCCTTTTATGTGCTTTTGACCCCATAGAATGGATACTTGGTGCTTGAGTCCTTGCTTGATGACATCCTTGATGATGGAGTTGGGTTTGTGAAAAATGGGTTTGATTTGGTTTGATTTCAGAAGATGATGTGAATTGGTTGTTTTGATTGCTAAATGGGCTTGATTTGTTGTTGTTTGATGTGCATTTGATGTTTGGATTGAATGTTTTTGAAGTAGGAATGAGAGAATGAGAGTTGGAGAGAATAGGATGAGAGTTTAGAGAGAGAAACTCCCTAATTTTCGAGCTACGAGAATGATGGAATGTGGATGCAAGCATGGGTTAAAAACCCAGAATTTTTTCCAATAGAGGGCTCGGGTAACCGTCCCCCCTTGGACGGTCAGCCATCTTGCCCTGGACGGTTGACCATCTGAGGGCAGATGGTCACCCTAGCCCGCTTTGCCCGTTTGCCTCGTCTCGCGCGCTTACGACCTCTAAACTTCTCCAAATTGACTTTTTGTGCAATCCTTGAGTTATGGGATGAATATAGCCCTCAAGTTTATCAAGTTTCAATGAAATTTTTGAATCTTGGGTGATTGTATTCGCCCGCATAACAAGGAGTTGCAATGGCCATGATAAATGGCTTTCTCATGAAATGAGTTTGGTGTTGAATTGATTGACTTGCAAGCCTTGGAATTCAATTCTCTAGGAGATGATAATGATATCATATCATGTGATAAGGATAATTCCACATGAAATGACTTGCTAATCATGTGATAAAGATAACTTCACATGAAATGACGATTCATAAGCTATGCTAGTTACGAAGTAACTTGCTATCTTTGTGAAGAGGGCATGAAATGCACTTTGTTTTTCAATCAATTGACTTTCAAAATCAATGTTGTATCATGTGATAAAGATAATTTCACATGAAATGACATGAAATAAGCTTGATTTTCAATCAATTAACTCTTAATTCAATGTCATTTCATGTGTTAAAGATAATTTCACATGAAATGATAAGTAATGAACTTGATTTTGAGTTGAATGACTCTCAATACATTATCATTTCATGTGATAAAGACAATTTCACATGAAATGCATTTGATTTGGAGTTGAATGACTCCCAATACATTGTCATTCCATGTGATAAGGATAGTTTCACATAAAATGATAAGAAATGAGCTTGATTTTGAATCAATTGACCTACAATTGGGTCTCATATCATGTGATAAACACAATTTCACATGAAATGACGATCCATGAGTTATGCAATAACTCCCCATCTTTGTTACTTCCACAGAAAGTGGCACAATTTCCCATGAAATGACGATCCATGAGTTATGCAATAACTCCCCGTCTTTGTTACTTCCACAGAAAGTGGCATGAGTTATGCAATAACTCCCTGTTTTGTTGTTTCCACAGAAAGTGGCACAATTTCACATGAAATGACGATTCATGAGTTATGCAATAACTCCCTGTCTCTGTTACTTCCACAGAAAGTGGCATGAAATGACAATCCATGAGTTATGCAATAACTCCCCGTCTTTGTTACTTCCACAAAAAGTGGCACAATTTCCCATGAAATGACGATTCATGAGTTATGAGATAACTCCCTGTCTCTGTTACTTCCACAGAAAGTGGCATGAAATGACGATCCATGAGTTATGCAATAACTCCCCGTCTTTGTTACTTCCACAGAAAGTGGCACAATTTCACATGAAATAACAATTCATAAGTTATGCAATAACTCCCTGTCTCTGTTACTTCCACAGAAAGTGGCATGAAATGACGATCCATGAGTTATGCAATAACTCCCCGTCTTTGTTACTTCCACAGAAAGTGGCACAATTTCCCATGAAATGACGATTCATGAGTTATGAGATAACTCCCTGTCTCTGTTACTTCCACAGAAAGTGGCATGAAATGACGATCCATGAGTTATGCAATAACTCCCCGTCTTTGTTACTTCCACAGAAAGTGGCACAATTTCACATGAAATGACGATTCATGAGTTATGCAATAACTCCCCATCTTTGTTACTTCCACAGAAAGTGGCATGAAATCACAATTTCACATGAAATGATACATGAGTTATGCAATAACTCCATATCTTTGTTGTTTCCACTGAAAGTGGCATGAAATCATAATTTGATGAGTCATGAGTTATAAAATAACTCACCACATTTGTTATCCCCAGTGAGACTGACATGAAATGCCCTTGGTTTTGAATTGATGGACATTCAATTCACCAATAATTCACATAAAATGATGACTTATGAGTTATGAAATAACTCGTTTTGAGAAATGCCAATGAAATTGGTAGGGTACCTTGTGATGCACTAGTGCAACTAGCTTTGCGTCATCACTAATGCAATTAGTGCATGGTAAAGGCATTTGCATGAGCGCACCAACGAATGTTGGCATGCATAGAAATGCATTCAATTCTTTGCTTCGATGAAATCGTCGCATGCTTGGATATGACGAAGTCTATCCTTATGGTTCTATTTGAGTTTGTTGGTATTAATGAGATTAATCCATCATACAAAATGTGTTGTTATATCACTAATGCAATTAGTGCAGGCATTTGCATGAGCGCACCAACGAATGTTGGTATGCATTCAATTCGTTGCTTCGATGAAATCGTCGCATGCTTGGTCTATCCTTTTGGTTCCATTTGAGTTTATTGGTATTAATGAGATTAATCCATCGAACAAAAATGGGTTGTTCTTTGATCATTGGCTCGCAAGTGAAACTTGTTCACCAATGAGGGGCTTCTGTCACACCCCATTTTTGTCACCTTAGCTAGGACATATCATTTCATGTAGGATTTTGAGTCCTTTTTGAGTCTAGTCTTTTGCATTGAGTTTCTATGGCATTGAATATCATGTGTATGAATTTTGAAGTGATTTGGAGTCCATCTCGAGGGTCAATAAGAACTTTTGCGACTTTAAGGGCATAATCGTCTTTTAAGCCGTATATTTTCCATTTGACTTTGGAATGAATCCCGAGTCATCCCATCAAGTTCATATGGTTATATAGAGTCCATATATAGGTTCAATTTCATGAATTAATGGTTTAAGATCAGTTCGGCTCGTAATGGTTCGGGTTGGCTAAAAGACCCTTTCTTGGTTTGCTCAAATTGACTCATAAGATCCAACCAATTTTCTCTCATTTAACTTCAATTGGGCTTTATTTATGTCCTAAATATGTTTAGAAAGATCGAATTTTGATTGGGAAAGCATTCGGTTCGACCTTGTGTACAAACCCAGCTTAGCGACGGTGAAGTACCATGGTTAACCACCTTTGTAAAACCCAACCATGCACCCATGGTTGAGGATTTTTGTCCCAAAATACTTAAAAATGTGTTCCCCTTCGAAACACGGTCGTTGATTTTAGGACTTTTACAGCAAGTGGGAGTCAAAACCGGAGAAAAAATAGAGGACCCTCGGGTAACCGTCCAGGCCTAGTTGGTCACCCGAGGAATTAATCCTACTTTAAGTCAACTTCTGACTCTTCTTTCCCTCTTTTGACGGTTTCCTCCGCCAAAACAACTTGTCTGAGCTTAGGAGTGTATAGGTTTGAGTTGTTTGAGCACCAAGAGAGTCTCTAATAGCCCTAGGATCATTATTTAATGAATTAATCCTAGCCATTGGTTTAGGGGGTCAGTTCTCTATATAAAGGACATGATATTCAGCACATAGGGGGAGGTTAATTGCACTTTACACTTAGAGAGAGAGGGAGCTACGAGTTTGGAGAGCTAGAAGGACTTCAAGAGGAGGCTCTTCAACCCCAAGCAAGCAAGGAAACAAGAGGATTGAAGACAAGGAAGAGTCTACAAGAGGTAAGCCTATCCCTTTTATGCTGAACATGAATTCCTGCTTCTCCTTCTTCTCTTTCTTCTTCTCCTTCTAGGATAGTTGTGGTGCATGCAATTGTTCTTCTTATGGATGGAATTCAATGTCTATGTGATATTATATGAATGATTTTAGGATAGTTTATGGCTTTATATGCTTGATAATCCCTGGTTTACCAAGGATTTGATAGCCTTCTTCTTTCTATCCTCTTAAATCATGCATATTTCACATGTTTAGGTTGCTATGATTATTATCATGAATTGATGTTCCTGTTAGTTAATATATGCTATATGAATGATATTCATGATAATTTGAGCATGTCTTAGAGTCGTTTCATTGGTTTTAATGCATAGTTGTGAGATTAGGGTTTCGATAACCCTGAAATCGCACAAGTTTCATACAGCATGCTTAGCTTAGCTTTGTGAGTTGTTGCTCATCATAATCATTCTATATATGCTGCATATAGTTGAATCATGCTAGGTTTGCATTCATATAGTATATTTTATAGGGTTTTTGGAGACATTATCCTTTTCTAAGGATAATTATCCTTTTCGTTGAGTAAAGTTTTGCATGAGAGTCTTCTGTGATGTGTTTAAGCATGAAATCACTTTTGTTGTGTTCTAGGGTATATATTTTACGTAGGATATGCTGATTGCACCTCCCCATAACGACTTTCTTACGTGAAATTATCTTAGGATAGTTTCGCTTAAGAAAGCTCGTCGTAGGAAGGTCTATTTTCATATTTTGCATAAAATATCATCTTTTTTTATTAGAATATGCTTTGTTATCATGTTTATTGATATTATTGGAGTCTCTTATGCTTGTTAGTGTGTCTTTCATAGGTTTTTATGCATGTTAGTCGAGTCATTGCATGTAGGAGTGAGTTAGAGCCCTTAGTTATTCATTATTCTTGTTATTTGCATGATTAATGGATGATTTTAGGCCTTGTCAAGGTTCTGTCCAGATTTGCATATTGCTTTCTTTGCATGATTATGTGCACTTGCAAGGGTGCAAACAGGTACAATGCTTGTCCTATTGCAAATAGGACTGTTATGGTCTGAAATGGCTAATGATTGGAGCTTGTGCGCTCAGGTAAGTAGGGTTTGAAGGTGCCCCAATTCACCTTTCTTTTTCTTTCTTTTCTCTTCTCCCTCCTAGGATTACTTCTTAATACAAGCTTATGGTAATTATCAAAGGTTTCCTTCAATAATAAATTCTGGTTTTTATCAAAGTTTTCCTCTTGTGGAAGTTTTCAGTTTTGGATTTAATCAGTACATTTTCAAATAAGGAAACCTAGGGTTTTTACCATAGGTTTGTATTAGGTTGTAACCCTATTCTTTTCGAACTACGTGGACTTTGATCCATGTATTTCGCTGCATGGTACGTAGGCGCTCTTCGTGAGGCTCAAGTCCGTTCTAAGATCCAAGTATCCTAGGCTTTTCTTTTCTTTTCTTTTTTTTCTGTTTTGTTTTATTTGAGTGATTGTGCATGAGATGATTGGACGAAATATATGATATGCATGCTGCCTTGTGATGATATATGATGATATTTGAGTGGAAAAGATATTAAGTTAGCCCAATCAAATTAAGAGACCAACTTGGGCGATGTGGGTGCCTATGGGCTTTTGCCCAGAACCTTCCCACGTCGTAACTTAGCCCCCGGATCCAATTTTCTGGTTTCAAAGACTTTGCTTTTCCTTTAATGGAGTCATGTGGTTTTGAAAATAATACATTTTTGTGGTTTTCCTCTTTTCCCTAAAAAATGAGGTGGCAACTCCCTTTTTGTTTGTTGTCTTTAAACCCATTATCATTTTCGCCAAACCCTTGTAGGCTCCGCGCTTCTTTTTCGTGGGTTCACAGTGACACATGCGTACGCACGATCAGAGCGCGCTTACGCACAGTCAGACCACGTTTACGTGCGATCAGCAAATTTTGGCTTTTTCTAGTGATTTTTGCTTCCGAAATTCACCGTGCTTATTTCTCTTGTTGAATATTGATTGACTGAAGCAATTAAGTAACATTAACCTCATCATTAAGAACCCGGGACTCAAGATAATAATCTGTACAAAATGGAGTGTCTACACAAAGGTTACGGTGTTAACACTTTGACGCCAAACTCATCTTCTGAATCCCAGCTGTTCATGCTTCTCCCTTGTCATATGGTGCCCATCCACCCGTAACTGCACTATGCAGTTAAAGGTGCAAACTACACCAAATCCAAATCCCCCACAAAGCCTCGCTAGTACTTCTTAAAAAACAAAGGGATTAACCCATCAATAGGTTCTTAATTTTTCTAGTACACGAGAACAAATTCCTGCTGATTATTCATTTGCTTTAATTTTTACTGGTCTTTTTGTTTTGGTTTTGTTACATATTGGTAATACAATGCATCCATTTAGTGTCTGAAGAAGATCTAAAAAATTTCGCTCTCTTCTCTATTCGTATTTCAACTTTTATACATGCTACTGAACTTGGCAAACCATGCCCAACAATCATTAGACCATATATATATGGCTTTCTTGAGGTAACGAAAGCCGTTCGCTAACTTAGCTTGTAATGAAAGAAAGAGAGAGTGGCAGACTGAAGTAACTGACGACGAAGCTAAGGCCCTCTTTCCAGCACACGATCGAGGTCAATCAAAGTAGGGATTCACATATGATTCTCAGCGTAGAAGTTCAAAGTCTAATCACCATCTATAGCCTTCTTTTCTTTATAGTTCGATTAAGTGACTTCGTAAGGCCACTCTGTCATTGTCTAATTTTTGGTTGTTGAGTGGCAGACTGTAGTTGACGTTACAGCTAGATTGGTTCACGCATTGGCGAGCAAACGCTAAAGCCTGCTTTGGTGTGTTTTTTTTCCTTCAGCTTTGTAACGGCTTCGCCCCTGGAGTTATCTCCAATGGGGGCACTATGCTATGATTCTATGAAGTGGGAATTGGAAACTAAAAGTTTTAGAAAGCATTTTTTTTAAAATATTACTTTTTGATAATCATTTTCCAATTTAATACCACAAAAAGGATATTGTTGTCAACTTATTGCAAATTGACTGTAAACATGCTTTAAAATGATTATATCTTCCTCTTTTTAGCATTATGTTGAAAAATGGTCATCAAATAGTAATATGAGCCGGTGGGAACACATGCCCCCAAAGGTCCTTGGCTCTGCCAGTGGGCTCCACAGGGAAGAGAGAGGGACATACAATTGGGGGAAAGATAATAAATAATAAATAATATATAACTTTTGCTAATGTGGCAAAATCTGGAATCAGATTGTGATTCTCTGGGCTTCCGTTTTATTATAATATTATTAGATTAGATGCATGAGCCCAACTTAAGCTGAGATTACAAAAACACAAAGTCACAAATAGGTGGAAAATACTGCCACACTTCATTTTTTTTTTTTTTTTTCCTTTTTTTTCCCCTTCCGGGTACTTGTCAAGACATTCATATTCAACTTCGTCTTTAAAGAGATTTAAAATCAATCTCTCTATTTGAAGAAAGATACCACTTAAACTATACAAGGTTGATCATCAATGCACTCCCCTCATATCATATCATGACTACCACAAGTACACACGTTTAATCATGGGAGGCCAGACAATCACACGTGAAGAGTACAAAAGGGGTTTTGATCCATTCTTTCAATTATTCAAACAAAGATTTCTTACTACCACTAAAGAAAAAAAGGGAGGATTTGACACCTTTGGAAAGAAAAAGGAAAAACAAAAATGAGAGAGAAAAGCACTTTGACCACTTGCAAATTTTCTTCATATTTTGATGCTTTGCTTGTAGTGCCCAAAATTAGAGACCGTAACAATGAGTCGTTATCAGTGGGTTCGGGTTCGGATTCCATAATGTTCCCTGACCCAGCCCCTTTAATCATTGAAATTTGGAATATATGCTGGTTCAGCTTAAACAGAATTGAATTTAAACTGGCCTTAGGGTAATCGATCTGTTTTGGCTGGGCTTTATCTTGACTGGACATATCTTCTAGGACTCGCGTTAGGTAGTCTTACGATTTTCCTTCGGTTTTGGCCAAGCGATAAAATAAACCCTAACCTTTGAAAACCACACACGGCTCGGCACATGTCACCTCGTGCATATTTAACACTACGAACACACCCTTCTCTTTGACCTTAACCTTGCACAGTTCATTAAGTCCTAATGGAATACACCATGCCAGAGTAGAATGATTAAGACCCATTAGCTAGGTGGTCTAAATAATATATGGAAAAATATAACCACTTAATTTGAAAACCTCAAAAATTACTTTAATCATTGTATTTGAACATTTCCTCTTTATTGTACATTTTTTTTAATTATCAAAATGAGCTGCTTTTAAGTACATTCGATTCCCCAAATCTACCTACACAACACTATTTTACTAGATAGCCTAATAAACCATAAAAGCTGAATGTATAACTTTTATATTAGTCGGCATTTTATAGAAAACAATAGCGAGGAAGCTGCTTCCACTACAAATAAGATGAATCAAATTTCCATGCCTTCAAAACCAATGTACCAACCAGGCATAACAAGAAAAAAGCTACCTATCAATAGAACCTTCTTTTTTTTTTTTTTTTTTTTGTTGGGTAAGTAAGTTGTATTATAAAGTAAAAGAAGAAGAATAAGTACAAGGCCCAAGGGCAAGAGCCAAACAGCCAACCAGCCTCAAACACACTGTTTTAAGCTAAGCAATTAGAAAAGCTTAATAGAACCATTTTCAGCAAAGTAAAAACAGCTACCGGTTGCTAGGTTGTCTTTTATTTGTTGCACTTCTGCAACTCGAAAAGGATTCAAGCTACAACAATTCAGGATGCCCTTTCTTTGCTACACTCCTAGATTGCATTATAAAATAAATAAATATATTTACATTTATAACAAAAACCAATCCAATCTTTATAACTCATAGCGGAGACATAGATGATGATAATAATAATAATAATAATAATAATACTCTTTAGTTGGTAATTTCCACATTTTATATAGCCAAGTACATAATGCCCACATTAATATAACAAAATGGATCATAGCTTTTGAATTCATTAGACAGGGAATTTGTTAAAGTCACTCAAATAGCCAATAGAACCGGGAAAAAGATGAGCATTTTGGGGAAAATGCTCGAGCAAATAATTATTTAGATCTCATTAGGTTTGAAACACCATTTACCAAAGGGGAAATACAAACTGCACAACCGAAATGGAAGTGGAGAATATATGAGAATGGCATGCAGTTAAGTTCCACTCAACAAGATGAGCTACCACAAGGCCAAACAAGGAAAATAAAATCAACAACTAAAAAGCCAACATTGCACATTTGCACCTTCAAGATTCAGAACGATTATTGACAATGAAATTCTGGCGGCTAATAGGATTTATCACAACAGGATGCCTAGCAGTGCGAGGCCAGGCCTCTAACTTTTTGTCTGTTTCTTCCCACCATTCCTTGTTTGAAACAGCTCTGGGGGTGGTACCTGGTTATAAGATCAATGACACTGCTGAACTGAATAAAAATCAATCGTTGTAAATGAACACTTCAAAAGATTACCCAAACTTACCTCCAAATATCTTCTTGTCAGCAATGATATGGTCACATGTTAATGCGACAGCAAGGATGCCACTGAAGAACCTACAATATATCTGGTTGCCATGTTTAAACTGTAATAGATGTTTTTGAGAATATAAATATTTCAATCCGATTATTTATATTCATCCTTCTAATATCAACCCCACATAAATAAAGCAAACAGAAATCTATTACTATTTTCGTTCTACTATAAAAATATGGACTTGATAACATTGAAAACCAAGACAGTTCCAAGTAAAACTTATAGCCTCAGTTTGAATCTCAAAAAGAGCAAGGAAAACATCATTATTGCTTAAGAAAGAAGACCATTCATACAAGTATTCCAATATTTTCCTTGCCTCCAACTTTTCAAGATCCAAATTGAGTTGAGTATGTAGCTAGCAAAGAAGAAAAACAATCAAGATAACCAAACAAGCGAGATTACTTAAACTTTCAAAGACACGGAAAACCCAAAAGTTCTCCGCTGTCAGCTAGGCCTGAGACAACCTCAACTAGGGTTGGGTTGGAAAGTTTCTATGAACCCAACTGCTTTGTGCTGGTATTAAACATTAAAAAATCGAATTGACCTAAAATGGGGTTTCAACCCAAGGACAATGAAACCAACCCCAAACAATACAAATCAAAATAAGCTTACATTTACAAATGGATAGCAAAGAAATTGCTAGGATCAAATATAGGAGTTCAACTCTAGAATACATGGACACCCAACAAAATTTCCTTTACTGCTGGATAAAACGTAATACTTGACAGATTACTAGCTAATTGAATCATCTCAGGAAACTCTACAATTCCAAGTGTAGCCAGAACTAAATTTCAGAGAAAAATCCTCTCATGTTATCAACAATCATTCCGAAATACATTCAAAAACTTTATGAACCCAAAATTTAATTCGTCACAGGACACAAAAATCAAAGCCTAACAAACAAACCGTAACCACTCCGAACATGAAATAAAATCGGGTTTTCTAAATGAATGCCCAAAAGGCATATGTTAAACTGTAATTAATAACTAATCACTGCATGGAAAAATGTGTTTTTACAATTTTTCAAGCAACTTTTCCCATTCACAATGCATTTTTATCAATTCCAATGCAATAATTAAATCATTAATTACGGCTTAACATGTGCCCTGATTACACACGTTAAGAAAACTCAATAAAATCAAACCCTAACAATCTGAACATGAATCACATTACATGGGGAAAAAAAAAAAATCAAACACTAACAATCAAACCATCATTACATTAAAATAAATAATAAATAATGAATAAAAAAAGACAGCTTAGAGAAAACGACAGATTTGATCAAAACCAGGAGGTAGGGAAACCAGAGATTTGACGAAAAGAAATACTTGGGAAAGAGATTAATTCTTACCCGTCAAAGAGGGGTGGTAACGGTGGCGGCCGACGGGAGGTGCGACGAAGAGGTGGACGGCTGGAGAAAGATGATCGAAAATGGGAAGGGGGAAAAACAATTTCATGTACGAAAGACTTTAACGCGATTCAGCGTTAATTCAATTAAGCTTCTCACAAAACGACCGCGTTTCAAGTGTGAGACGTCCAGGCGTAAGAAATGCCGGGCACACATGGCATTGTTCCTTCTTCAATAGACGCAATCCCCTGATAGCGGACGGGGTCAGAGGTGGAATTCGTTATTCCAGGCATGGAGAAGTTGAAATCCATTGTTCCGAGCACCTTGAAGCGGATGGTCATAGAAAGCACACTGGATGATCTTCCGTCGACATGTTCTTCTCTTCTCGAGTTCCTCCTCCACAGGGAGCTATTTCACAAAGTAATATCTCCGATTTGGTTGGCTCGTTTGTCTTTTGAAAACCATTCCCTTGTTTTAATCTTGTGTATGATTTATCTCAGATCATTCGAGAGTTGGCGGATCCGCAAACCACTCTATGTGGCAAGAATAAGGACGCTGCTTTGGATTCAAAGCAAAAGGGCAATGAATGCTTTTTGAGCGGAGATTACATGAAGGCTTTGAGTTTCTACTCTCAGGTCCCATTTACGCTCCCAATCTTTCCTGTTGCATTATAATGTCTACAGATTTAGTTCCCAACTGTGTAATTTTTTGTGGAAAATTACGTACGAAATAAAATGAAATACTCTTCGAGGGGTCTCCTAAAGAAATTGTAGTCTTCTTCCGCGTTCAAAAATGATTCTGATGTACTTTCCTTTACTTTTGATGTATACAATATGATATACGTTATTGTTTTGCACGTAGTTTAATTCTTAAATTTCTAAATGATCCATCGAAACAACAAATGAGGGTACTCTGGGAAGCAAGAGGCAAATGCATTTTCGTTCGTTTGATATATAACTTTTGCCAAAAGTGGGTATCTCAAGCCCACTCCCACCAAGGTTTGGACCTATATGACTCCCATGCGATGCATTCCATCCGCAAGCCCCTGCATATGATATTGAGGGGGAAAGATTCAAACTGATGGCTACTATTCCTAAGCCTTGCTCCTTTGCAACCTGCTCTACCCTTGTGGGTTTTTTTAACTTCTTGATGCTGAATCAGAATATTTAAAGACCAATAGGTGAGCTTATTATGGAGAAAGAAAAATATGAAGCTATTTTTGTCATTTCATTGTAGTATGGATATTTTGGTCTTTTTGGTTTAAGCATATGAGACTTAGGCTGCGTTTGGTTTGAGGGAATGAAATGATGATTCCATTCCTCCAAAAAAAGTGAGCGTTTGGTAGCACAAGGGAATGGAATGGCCATTCCTTTGTGAGGGTCTATTCCTTCCTTGGAGGGAATGGCCATTCCTTCCCAAACAAAGAGGAATGACTATTTCCACCTTTTAAGGAGTGAAAATCATTAAAAGTGGGTCCCACCTATTCCCTTTCATTCCATTTCCACCCCTTATCAAACATTAGGCATGGAATGACTATTCCCATTCCATTCCCATTCTCATTCCATTCCCTCAAACCAAACGCAGCCTTAGGGTAATACTTTGGTATTTTGGTATTTAGGATATTAGATAAAAGTTTGATTACAATTTTTTTAAAACTAAGTTGTTGGTTCATGGGACAAAAAAAAAAAAAAAAAAAAGGAATCCAATTTTCAAAGAAACTGATTTTTGTTAATGTCACTAAGTTTGTATATGGGGTCTTCACATCATTCATGCTAACACCAAACCCTCAAATGTACTCCAACTTTAATCAATCTTATGACTACTTGAAATTGCGGTTACTCTTAACAGCAAATCTGGAGGATGGTTTAAGGCCTCTAGGGGCTTTAGGCAAGGTGATCCTCTTTCCCCCTTTTTGTTTACCTTAGTTGTAGTGTGTTAATTAGAACGATTGTTAAGGCCGAGAAAATGGAGGTTGTGAGAGGCTTTTAGGTGGGTAGAGATAGGGTTAGAGTAGCTCACCTATAGTTTGTGAATGATACTATTTTCTTCTTAGAAGGTGATGAGGAGAAATTGTTGAATTTGGATATGTTAGTTAAATGTTTGAAGCTAGTTTCGAGTCTAAAAGTTAACACGGTCAAGAACACCTTAGGGGGTATTAACATTGATGTAGGCCCCAAATAGTTGCAACTCTGTGGGGTTGTTTCGTTGTCCCATTGAAATATCTTAATATGCCTAAGAAGGTGTCCTATAGGATAGAGATATTACAAAGATATTTCTTGTGGGAAGGTAGTGGTGAGGGGAAGAAAAGCCATTGGGTTAGATAGGAGGTGGTGTGTTGCCCTAATGGTAAAGGAGGTCTAGGTTTGAGCAATGTGGTTCCTTGAAATGTGGCTCTAATTGGTAAGTGGTTGTGGAGATTTCCTGTTGAACAAAGTTCTTTATGGTATTTTGTGTTCAAGGAGAAATACAAAATTCAAGATAATGGGTGGCACTCTCATATCATGGTTCATCTTTCTCGGGCTAAATGGGCTTTTATTGCTGAGCTTGCCTATTTTGAGTCCAACCCTATCTCGTGGAATTCTATTTATATATATATAAATAGAATGGGAAGAGAAAAAGAAAAATAAAATAAAATTCTTTGTTATCAATCTTGTATTCCTTCTCTCTTTTTTTTTTTTTTTGATCAACAACAAAGAGAAAAATATATTAGAACAAACAAAAAATTACAAGAGGAAGAGGACAAGAGGTCCTCCTACAGAACAAACAAACTAACTAAAAATCTAAAATCTACTACATATTACAAACCAATGTCCAATCTTGCTTAATAAGAAACAAAAGAATTCCCTCAAAGGCTTTAGGAACCGAAGCCCAAAACGACGCCAGAAAACATACACGCTCCCACAACCCATCTTCCAACTCAAACTTATCTTCAAACACTCTAGCATTCCTTTCTTACCAAATAACCCAAAACATAGCCATAATAGCACACCTCCAAAGAGAAAGTCCTCTCATACTCTTCCCAAAACCACCATAATCTATTTCAAACATGCTAGAACAAGACCCCGGTGATACCCTACATACTTCAGCCCTTTGAAGAAGGCACTGCCAAAATCCCCTAGCTACCTTGCAATGAAGAAAAAGGTGATCTGCATTTTATTCCCCCTTCTTATACATGATGCACCACTGAGGAGAAAAACAAGACAAGGGTCTTCTCCTTTGAAACGTATAATTGGTATTAATTTTCTTATGAGCAACAAACCAAGCAAACACTTGAACTTTCAAAGGCACTTTTGCTTTCCAAATCATCAAATGAGGAAGAAAAACCGGGATATTAGGATTTTCAATCAAAGCACCAAAAAAAGATTTACAAGAAAAAACTCCAAAAGGATCCACTTTCCATTTTCTTTTATCAGAAACACCCTGTCTCAAAGACACCCCATCAAGCAAAGATAACAAAGAAAGTAACATGAAAAAAATTGGAAGAAACAAAGGAAGAAATAGGAACACTATGAGCCAAAGATAAGCTATATAAACGAGGAAACTGACTAGAAAATGAAAAATCCCCCCTCCACACATCTTCCCAAAAACGGACTGAATTCCCACAACCCACAAGTATAGACTAATATACTCCAAGAAATAGTACAAACCCTGAGAGATAAACTTCCATGGACTTCTGGCTAAAGCCTTATTGCCCAACTTGTATTTCTTCTCTTTATTAATAAATTTCTTTGTTGCCAACCAATAAATAAATAAATAAATAAATATTTTGTTTAATTTTACTTGGCTTTACATAAGGGTTCTATTTAGAACCTGTGTCCAGTTTGTTGATGTCATTGGCTTTTTATTTTGTTTTTATTTTTTAATAGAAAAGGAGTTATTTGAAATGGGAATGAATTTACATCAAACAAAGGAGAAGTTAAATGAATAGAAGGCTAAATAAGGAAGAAAAGGCACTATCAATTAGTACAATGGCAATTTTTTAACCCAACCCAAGCTATAACTAAAATGATAGCATTACTTATTAGTTATTAGCACAATGACAATTTTATTTTATTTTTATTTTATTTTTTTATGCTTTTTGTTGTTAATATGGTTTGTTTTTTTTTTTTTTCCCCTCAAATGTGCACAAGGAACAGGCATTGCGTGTTGCTCCAATGGATGCTAATGAAAAGGAAAAAAATTTGGTTGCGACATTGTATGTGAATCGGGCTTCTTCACTACATGTGAGTGATTCTAAAATCATTTTATAAGAAATTTTTAATATTTTCTTGTTTGATGACATATAATTGGTTTGATATTATTTTGGAAATAACTCCCGTTTTATTAATACTTAAAAACCCTTAAACCTAGGGCTACAACTTGGGAAGCTGACCCAAACGCAACTTGAGCTCAATCAGAACTAAGGGCGGGTTTGGGCAAGTTGTTTTATAGCTTGGGTTGGTTTTAGGTTGAAAAATCTGAACTTAACCTCAGTTCCAGTTGAGCTTGGGTTGAGGTGTTAGGCAACCCAACTCAACTGAAACCCGACCTAATAAACTTGATACTTCCATATATATTTTTATATATTATATATATGCGTGGAATTTATCTATTCATTGTTCTACATTATTTTAGGGGTTGAGCTTGGGTTAGATTTTGGGTTGGGTTATGCTATTGGCAAAGGGTGTCATACCCTGGGTTGGAGCTTGGGTTAACCCCTAACCCAACCTTACTTAACCTGCCCAAGTTTCACCACTACATAAAACCCTAAAAAATTATGGCCCATAGGGAAATAGCAAACTTAGGATCGATTTCTTATGTCTAAAAGAGTGTAGTTCTATATCATCAGGCATATTCTTGTGATATCCTTACACACACACCCCATGTAAGTATGTAACACAAAGTGGAACAGCCCTCTAAGATAGGTGTGAGTTGCAACTAGTTCCTAAATGATGAAAAAAATTGGAAACCATAGCTTGGAAACGATGGGATAATGTATAAAAAGATGAGCCAACACTCCCCACTCAATTATTTTAAATTTCTATACATGTTTTATACTTATTGTAAGGTTTCCCCCATTTATTTTTTTTCCTCCCTATTGATTTCTTTTCTAGAATTTTTTATTCACTTTGATAGTTTATTTTCAAATTTTCCCCTCTCATTTTCTCCCCTCTTTCTATTTTTGGTAAATTCAAGTTTTCTCTCATACCCAGAAAGCAACCCTCGCTCTCTCTCCCTCTCTCTCTAAGCCAATGCTAGTCTTGGCATATTGCCTTGCCATTGGGAAGAAACCATCAAAGTCTCAAGCCGAGACCTTGTAGTTGTATAGACGTATAGGTCAGATTAGATATATTTTTGGTTGGTTGCATCTGTTTTGGTGAAGAGTGTTTTGGAAAATTGTATTCTTTGAAACTTTTTTTTTTTAATTGTCATTTTTATTTGGGATAACTAAAGGTTGCCCCCACTGCAATAATATCCCGACTCCTCCCTGGTGTCTTGAATAAGGATTTCAATTAAGCTAGCACATCCCCGCTATGTCTCACAGCTTCAGTTGAGAATAGCCTCTAGCCACCTTTACTCCCCAAGATCCTTTTAAAGGATGGAAACTAATGGAGCCTAATGCAGCGTGTTCATCACCAAAGCATTCATATCCTTTGTGAAACTAAAGAGATTAGAGGATTGAAGGTTTAAAGTAGCACTTCCACCTTGAATGTCATGTAAGTAAGAGACCCTCAAATCATTATTGATCACTTGGAAACTTCTTTTGAAATTTTTTTAGTCCTTACATAATTTCTTTTTCATTTTTTTTTTCTCCTTTTTTTTTTTTAAATTTTTTTATCAGAAACGCTTTATTAATCAAGAGAAAAGTTAAGTACAGCTAAGAAAGAAGAGATTTCCTTCTTGAAAACAAAAGCAAAAACTATACCTATGCAGAAAGCTATACAAGCGAAGAGATATAAAAATCCAAAAGACTGACAAGCCTCATGGTGGAAGAAAATGCCCTCTAAAAGGTGGAAGGGTGGAAGCACCCCTTTTAATCAAGTCATCTGCCTCCCCATTAGCTGCCATAGCAACCCAATTAGTCTGAACATCGAAAGCTTCTGCTAGGTTAAGAATTTCTCCAGTGGTGCAAGGAAATTTCCAAGCTCCCAAACAGCTAGATCTCACCCATTAAATTTCATTGGATGTATCTCCTTCAACTAAAAGCTGAGACATTCTCAGACTAGAATCCTCTTTTAACCCTTCTAAGAGAGCTGGTAGCTCTGCCTTCAACACAATACCTTCTCTTGCAGGACAAGAGAAAGCAAAAACAGTTTTCCTTGGCAATCTCTAAAAATACATCCAATACCCAACTGACCTAGATTCTCAAGGGAGCAACCGTCAAAATTAAATTTGAGAAACCCACTATGGGTGGTTTCTATTCTTGGGTAGAACAAAATTTCTGTCTATGTGAGGAACAAATATAAAACCAATCTCTTGAAATGACCAGAGGGAACACCCTCAAACTCTTTATTAACATACACCAAAAAAGAAGCAAGGAAACAAATTTGTTGCAAATAATCTCACTTGAAGAAAATCTGTCCTTCAAGACCCATGTGTTCCTCTGCAGCCAAATTACCCTCTATAGTTGTCAGCTTTATAGAAGCCTGCAACCTCTTTAGCAAACCAGTTCCCTCATACTTCCAAATTTCCAAATTACCCTCTATAGGTGGGGAGATGATGTCTCTTTTTCTTTACGTTGTCGTTGGTTGTACAGTTTATCTTTTTTTTTTTTTTTTTTTTTGATTAGCAACAAAGAATAAATTTTATTAATGAGAAGGAACAGAAAACAGGGAGGACAAGAAGTCCACCAATCAAAAAGGAAAGACAAGAAAATGCTAACAGCAAACAGCAAACAGCTATCCAATTGGATTTTAACAAAAAGAAAGGAATATCCCTAAACTCCTTAGAAGAATGAGCCCAAAAAGAACCCAAAAAAGGTACTTTGTCCCATAACTCAATCAAGGAGGATTCCTTGTCATCAAAAATCCTAGAGTTCCTTTCAAGCCATAATACCCAAAAAACTGCCAAAAAAGCACATGACCAAATGATTCCTACCTTCTTGCCTCTGCCAAGACCCCAAAAATGGATCAAAAACATCCTATAAACACCATCTGGCACGACCCAAGACTCTCCACCAATGCTGAAAAGTCTATGCCACAACCACCTCGCCACAGTGCAGTGAAGAAAGATATGGTCAATGGTCTCGAACTCTCCTTTACACATAATACACCACTAAGGAGAGAGGGACAAAGTAGGCCTCCTCCTTTGAATCATCTCATTGGTATTAAGTTTCTTGTGAACCATAGTCCAGGCGAAAAATCTAACTTTGAGAGGTACATTCGACTTCCAAATCACAGCAGAGGGAGGAAACAAGGGAGATTAGGACATTCAATCAACTTTTCAAAAAAAGATTTACAAGAAAAAATGCCACAGGAACCAACCGACCAGACCCTCCTATCAGGGGATGACACCCTAAGAGAAAAACTTTCCAAACGAGACAATAATAACACAAGCGCAATACACTCCCTAACATTGAGATCTCTGAAAAATTTAAAATCCCAACTAAGGGAGGGAGAAGTTGATGACACCATGGAAGAAATAGAGGCATTATGCGCCAAAGACAGTCTATACAAGCGAGGAAAAGAGAGAAGGAGAGGAACTTCCCCAATCCAAAGATCTTCCCAGAACTGAACTGAATTCCCATTCCCAACAGAAAAATAAGTAAGATCCACAAAGCCCACCAACCCTTGGGAAATGAATTTCCAAGGGCATCTAGCCGAAACCCTAGAACTTGCCAAAGCATCCCATCCATTATTTTGCAATCCATATTTACTTTTAATAATAGAATGCCATAGCGAATCTCTTTCTAAGGGAAACCAGCAAAGCCATTTAGCAGTCAGAGCAACATTCCTCTTCTTAATGTTTCCCAAGGCTAAACCCCCTTGTCCTCTAGGTCTAGACACTATATCCCAGTTAACAAAGTGATCTCTTTTGCCTTCACCACTACCCTCCCACAAAAATCCCTCATAATCTTCTCTAAAACACAGGCCACTTTGGAAAACAAGGTGATCTCTTTGGCTCACAATGCTCTTGTTTCTCATTTTTTCTCCTCTCATTCTTATCCTCATACTTGGGATTTCAAACTCTTTCGTAATCTTAATGCTAGGGAGTGTTGAATTTTATGCCTTGGTATCTTTGTTTGAGGTTATTTATTTATTTTTATTTTTTTAAGACAGGTTGTTGCTGATAAAGCAAAGTGGACTATAGATCCTTCTGGGGTTTTTTCTTTTATTTTTTACTTTGATGTTTTGGTTGACAATCCTAGTACTCTTAATTTTCTTCCATCTTTAATTATTTGGAAAGAAAAAGTGCCCTTGAAGGTACACGTGTTTGCATGGACTGTCGCTCATAAGAAGATAAATACCAATGATATGTTGCAAAGGACAAGACCATTTTCTTGCTTCTCTCCCCAATGGTGTATAATGTGTAAGAGAGATGGAGAATGTGTGGATCATTTTTTTTTTTCTTCATTCGCAGTTGCTAGTGGGTCGTGGACCCATGGTGACGTCTTTTTTATGAGGTTGATATGTGTTGGATTCCTCTGAGGTTTTATATTTTTTTTGGGGATTGATTTTGGATATTTTAGGAAGAAGAAGAGGAGTAAGAGAGCAATATCTCTTTGGAGGTGTGCTATCATGGTGTTATTTTGGGTTATTTGGGGGGAGAGGAATGCTAGAGTGTTTAAGGATAAATTTGAAGCAGAGGAAGGGTAGTGGGATTGAGTTAGTTTTCTAACTTCTTTTTGGGCCTCGATTTCTAGTGCTTTCATATGGGTTCCTTTGTTTATGATTAAGTAAATTTGGAGTTCAGTTTGTAATGTGTAGGTTTCTTCTGTTATGTTATTTTTTATGCTTTAGGGTGAGGATATCTTGTCCCCCATCATTTGTATTTTTTGTTTTCATCAATAAAATCTTATTTTTGTTGCTGATAAAAAAAAAAAAGGATGCCTCATCCTTCTCCTTATACTATCTTTTTCTTTTTAGTACATATTGCGTCTCTTATTAAAACAATTTTTTAAAAATTGGACTGTTTATTGAACTGGAAAAGGGATTGGGTTGAAGGTCAATGGTTCAACTGTCATATCAATCAGGAAAAATTCATGATATCATCATGATGACATATGTATTTTAATTATTAATTAATAATTAAAATAACCCATGCACTCAGTTAAAACTTTTTGTACATGAGGACACCATCAGATCAACCACACTCATACACCACACATAGACCCCACACGCGTGCAACATGCACAGACCATACGCGCGCACAACACACAGAAGAAGAAGCACAACCCTCCATCCCATCAACCACACTAATACACCACACACAGACCCACTCACATACAATACACATAGGGCATAGATGCACACTTTGGCAGGTGGAGGCGGGCGGGGGGGAAGAAGCATACAACCCACCATTAGATCAACACATTCATACACCACACACACAGATAAGTGAGATACCATGCACACATAGCAGAGAGGTGAAGAAGAATTTTTTAGAAAATAAAACCAAAATCATCGCAAGAGTATCAACTAAATAAAAAATAAAACAAAAAAGTATATTTCGGTGTAGCTCTGATGCAACACTAAAAGCTTCAATTTATAACGCCAGGAGGGATGTGGGAAGTTGAGAAGGTTAGATCTGTAGGTTTCAGATCTGAAAATAGGACACCAACAGGGAAACCTAATTGTAACTTGAATTGAGGAAATCAAAATGGTTGGTTTCATACATACTCCTTTTAGTTAGAAATAAAGAATAAGAAATAAGAAAGTAAAAATACAGGGCATTTGAAAAACGCATGAACGGTATGAGTTGTTCAACTGCCTGATTTAAATGAAATTGACAAAAAGGAACAGTTTTAGGGGTTAGTTCAGACCGGAAAGCAGACTGATTGGTGGTTCAACCGGCTGGTCCAATCCAGTTTTTAAAACATTGATGATAGCTAATGACTCGCGCCTAGATGACTAGTGGGGCCGCTTGACCTTTGCATGGGCTTTTGATGCTTTTACATTATTTACGCAACTGAAAAAGCAAACGCATTTTATGTCATTTTAATTAGTATCATCTTTGCGAATAAACATGTTTTAATTACTTATTAATGTGTTTTATCTTTCTAGTAGAAAATGGGTCTTCTAGTGGAGTGTCTACGAGACTGCAACCGGGCTCTTCTAATTTCTCCATGCTATGTTAAGGTGAAAATGTCTTCAACATATAGCTGTATTTTGTGGTTCCTCATTGTGATGTTGTAATTAGAGAATAAATCTTCTTTATCCATTAGTTTGTGCTGTCAGCTGGTAATGGTTATTTGAAATTTTCTTTGAAGATGACTGTTCTTGAAATATAAAATGTCTTCCTGCAGGCATGGTATAGGAGAGGTAAGACAAATGCCTCTTTAGGAAATTTTGAAGATGCGGTCCGTGACTTTAATGTTGCTATGATAGTGGAACTGTCTTCGAGTGGAAAGAGACAGATACAAAGTGAGCTAGAGTCAATTTTAGACAAATATAAGAGCACAAGCAGTTCATTGGATCAACATAGTGGCAACGATTCATGTATCATAGGTAAGGCCTTTGCCCTTTAAGTATCAAAATTGTTTTATTATTTGTTTTATCTTTGATACATTGCTAGTTCCAGTTAATCCTTGTCGTCAGTTGTACTGTATTCTTTGTAACATTACTCATTCTTAGTTATTCAGTTACCCAAGCAGCTTTATGTTGCTCAGTCCATTTTTAATGCACCAAAGCATAGTGAAGGACAGCCTAACTAGATAACATATATATGGACCCACATTATATTGTGAATTATCCTATTTCTTTTAAAAATAATTAGCAGATTTATTATTGCTATTGTTCAAACTTGACTTTACAAATGTGTATTATTTTCATTTGCTGCTGCTTTCTTTTCTTGTTTTCATTTACCCTACTCAACCTAACTAAAATTGGTGCAGTTTGATTAATACTAAAATTTATAACTGGAAGGATTCAAAAGTGACATGGCTATATTTATCAAGTTGAGCAGCAGGGCTAAGAGGTTATGATGGACTATTCTCAGCTTCAAGATTTTTATTTATTAAAATATTCTGGTTAAAATGCTATTATTTTGAAAGGAAACTTATGGGGCTTAGGCTATTATTTTCTATAGTTACCATTGGTACAATGACTCACTTTGACGTCTCATAAGGGAAAAAAAAACCACTATGCCTGCTTATTTTTAGGCTTGGTATTGAAAAAATATGTTGAGACTTGAGAAATATGAAAATAAGGATTTATGTCTCTGGAATGTCTTAGAGATCCTTCCTTAGAAAGAACATCTGACCACTTGAATGCTATTGAATAGATTACTCACACCATCACAACTTTCTTCTTCATTTTTCGGTTATTGAATAGATTACTCACACCATCACAACTTTAAATAATTTTATCATCATGCCAAAGTATTTATCCATGTGTACATAAGTATCACATCATAGGCCGTTACTTGTCCATTTTATACTCATTATGATGTCATGCTTTATGGAAAGAATATAGTTCTGCTGGCTATTTGATAGAATCGCATGCCAAGGCTTACTATATTTACCAACATTTAGATTGAGTATGATTTGTTTATTCCAAGAAAATTTTCAATTTCTCAATTTTTGGTGAAGCCCTGTTTGAGTTTTCCTAATTTTTGAGATAATATAGATCATTTGTGACAGATGAACCTTGCCAAATAAAACTACAGTGTATCTCTACACCAACTAAAGGAAGGGGTATGGTTTCACTGGGTGACACTCCTCAAGCTTCATTAGTTCATACTGAAGAACCTTATGCTGCGGTACAAACAGGAATCTTTCTTGTCAATGATATCAAGTTCTTTAAATTTACTAGTTATTTTCTTGTCTTTTTGTCTCCAGTTATATGGTTCCATCAAAATACTTTCTCCCCAATTAAGTATCTACGAATTCACTGCTTTTGAAATGCATACTCCCAGAACAATAGTCGTGTTTATGGAAAGAATTTTGGGTGCCTTGGTTTTTTTTTTTTTTTCCCTTTTTATTAAATAGAGGTTTTGATTGAGGATGTCATGTTAAAAAGGTTTTTGGTTTCTAGCAGTTGAAATCTGACCGTGGAGATATGTTCCTGACAAGTTGACTTTCAGACAATATGCTTGGGCTTGGACTTGCATAAGCCTGAGTTACTAGGGCCAAGCTCATTACCACAGTCCAGTCATGGTGAAACAGTGGCTGATATAGGTTGGCTAGTCTGCTGAATGTAGTCCAAACCTAGAGTTTAGATAGTTAAGTCATCAAGTTGACCTCTCAAATGAAGGCAAATTAACTTTGATCCATAGCACCCTCTCTATTATCCCTACTTATTTTATGTCGAGTTTTAAAATCCCCGTTTCAGTGGCAACTAGGATTGAGACGCTTCAAAGGAATTTTCTTTGGAATGGCATGGGAGGGGAGCGTAAACACGACCTTGTGAATTGGCCAATGGCATGCTTATCAAAAAGGGAAGGGGGTTTGGGGATTAAATCACTCGTCAACATGAACAAAGCCCTTCTTTTATTTGATAAATGTAATTTATTGACAAAAAATGGGCCAAGACCCATTTACAAATGTATACCAATGGTATACCAATGCAACAAAAAGAAAAGCTATAAGGGCAGGGAATCAAAAAAAAAAATTTGAAGCCCATCCGTTCTTCTAAAAACTCCAAATTACTCCAACAAAAGAGAAGCCCTATACAAGTGCTTTTTAAATGCTGCAAAGAGGACTAAAGCTCTTCAAAAATCCTATTGTTTCCTTCCTACCAAATGGACCAAAAAATAGCATGAGGAACCAATCTCCAAACATCCCGACCCTTCTTGTTCCTGCTCCTACATCTCCACGACTCCAAAAGTTGATAAACAATAGGAGGCATCACCCAAAGAACTCCAAAAAGGGCCAAGCAGCTTAACCAAAGCTCGGAAGCCACCTTGCAATGCAAGAAGAGATGATCAACGGATTCAAGCTCAGCTTTGCACATGACACACCAATTGGATAAAGAGAAGCCTTTCAATTGGAGAGTGTCCAGAGTCAAACATTTCCCCCAAGCGGCAATCCAGCTGAGGAAAGCAACTCTAGGAGGAACAAAAAGAATCCAAATCTAGGCAGTTGGAAAGGAAATACCTAAAGGGGTAGCCAAGCTCCTATACAACGACTTGAATGAAAACTTACCAGTGGAATTCCTATCCCAAATAATAGCATCCTCAGTCCCCCTATCCAACTGAGTGTCATACAACTAAGCAAAGAAAATCTCAACTACTTCTAACTCCTAGTCTTGAAGATTCCTAATGAAGGTGACGTTCCAAAAGGGGGTGTTCTCAACCCCTATGTTACATGGACACTTCAAAATGTGTGAAGTACCCGTGTCAGACACATGTGACATGAGTGTGGGTACTCCTACCAGACACTTTAAAATAATGAGAAATCTTTGGAAAGTAAACGAATCCGACACCTGGACACATACCCGCACCCGACACCCATACCCGAGTCCATGTAACATAGCTCAATCCAAACCAAATAATCAGCTACCCAACCCATTCTATTTACAGCTACATTGTAAATAGATGGAAAAGTATCCTGTAAAGTATGGTCCCCGCACCATCTGTCTATCCAGAACTTGACTTTATCTCCAATGCCCACTTTAAATTTCACCTTCCTAGCAAAGTCAATAAGTTTTGCCATAATAGCTTTCCAAATCCCTACTCCATGAGGCCTTGAAGAATTCTTAGGCCACCAATCTCCTTCCTCCTGACCATATTTCCATACTATAACATTATGCCAGAGAGCATCCTTATCACTTGCAAATTTCCATAACCACTTCCCAAGGAGTGCCTTGTTCATTTGCCTCAAGTTCCTTACTTCCAGCCCTCCATCCGTTTTAGGAGAGCAGATGATGTCCCACTTAACAAGGTGGAATTTTCTCACCCCCCAAACCTTCCCAAGGGAAATCTCTCTGAAGTTTCTCTAGTCTCTTGGCAATTGAAGTTGGAATTTTGAAAAAAGTCATGAAATAAGTGGGCAAACTTGCTAAAACGCTATGGATTAAGGTTAACTTGCCTCCCTTAGATAGGTAACCTTTTTTCCATCCACTTAGCCTCTTCTTAAGCTGCTCCACTATTGGATCCTACATAGCCTTGGACTTAAAAGGGGCCCCTAAGAAGAGGCCTAAATACGAGGTTGGGAGGGAACCCACTCTACAACCCAAATTAACTGCTAGCTCATCAGTCTCCGCAAAGCCCTTCTTGGAAAATGGATTTGGAGATTTGGCATAGGGGAGCAAGGCCTTTGGAGAGATGTGGTGGTTTGGAAACATGGGATTTCTAATGATGGATGGTGGCCTAAGGAGGTTAAGGGCCCTCATGGCATGGGCCTTTGGAAAGCAATCAAGCAAGGTTCTAATGACCTTGTAAAAGAAATTAAATTTAAAGTTGGTGATGGTGCAAAAGTGAAATTTTGGAAAGATGTTTGGTGTGATAACATCCCGCTCATGTTATATTTTCCCCTCCTTTATAAAATAGCATTGGACAAAGATGCTATGATTAAGGACTATCTTCTTAAGGAGCTTGGATCTTCTCATTGGAATGTTATTTTTTCTAGGCACGTCAATGATTGGGAGTTAGAGATGGTTTTGAGCTTTTTCAAAGATTATACAATTCTAAGATTTTGCTTAGAGGGAATGATTCCTTGATTTGGTGCAAGGACTCTAAAGGGTCATTATCGGTTAAATCTTACTATATTTCTTTGAACTCTGTTGGTATGTCTTTTCTTTTGGCTAAAGGCATTTGGGTTGCCTCGGTTCCCTCCAAAGTAGCTTTTGTCACTTGGTTAGTAGCTAGAGATAAGTGCTTGTCTATGGACAACTTGATTGGTAGAGGTTGGTATATAGCCAATAGATGCGTTTTGTGTAAAGAAGTGGTGGAAACGGTTAATCATCTTTTAAACCATTGTCATGTGGCTTGGAGCTTGTGGTCACTTTCTTTTTCTCTTTTTGGGATTCATTGGGTCTTGCCATCTTCTACACATGATCTTCTTTTGAGTTGGAGGAGTAAGGCGGGGCGCAAGGATTCTACGACCCTTTGGAATATGGCCCCTCATGCTATCTTTTGGTGCCTTTGGATTTTGGAAGGAGAGGAACCTTCAAATTTTTTAAGGGAATGAAACATCCACTATTGATCTTAAGTCTTTTTTGTTATGAACCTTTTTTGGTGGTCTTCTAGCTTTTAATATTTCTAATCCCTCCTTTTTTACTTTTATAGATTCCCTCAAATTATAGAATAGGGTATTTGTTTTGGCATTCTCTTGTATATATCTTATGTACTTGGGTTTTGCCCTTTTTCTAATACAGTCTTACTTGAGCAAAAAAAAAAAGTCATCAAGTTGACCTGGGGAACTTAGAGAGAACGGATAAAGAAGGCTTGAAAAGCGGCCTACTTTGTAACTTTCTAGATATTGTGAATGAAAATTTTGGAGAGTGGACTTGTGATGAATAATGGTTATACACTTATACTAGGTTTGTATGCGTCATTTCCAAGAGGGATGTGGAGAGATAAGGCAGGTGGAGGAGGAGAAGAGAGAAAATGGAGTGATGAGAAAGAAAATAGAGCCTCCTTGTTTCTCGAAGAGGGAACCCCTTTCTCATAGTGATGGGAGTGTTATATAGTGTTGGGGACATTAGACCTAGACCATAATGGATCGACCGTATAGCTTGAAGACTAAGAATTATTGACTTTATTTTATTTTATGTTATTTATGGAATTCTAGAAATTTTACCCCTTTTTTTATTTTTTTATTTTCTATGATTTTGGTTAAAGTATTACCTAATTTGATGTAAATAGAGTCTATATAAAGCCTCCATGTTTCTTTAAGAAATCAGTCATGGAATTAGTAAAAAAAAGTTCAATTTTCTTTATGTTTGGTTCGAACCCAAACCCCACCTAGGTGCCGATGCTTAGAGTTCTTCCCCCCCTTTCTATTGGTGGATTCCAACCCCTTAGGAGCCGATTCCTCGCCTGTTGGTGGATTCCAACCCCTTAGGTGTTGAAGCTTAGGACTTCCCCCCCCCTCTCCGTCTTTCATTTGTTGGTGGATTCCAACCCCTTAGGTGATGATCACCAAGGTTCCCCACTTTTTGTCTTTTCTCCCCTTCATTATTTTGTGGTTGTCTTGCATCATATAGATAAGGCCACATGTGTGGCCTAAGCACAAGTGGTGCAAGGGATCAGTTCCTCAAGTGCCTAGCGTAATACTGTCATCTGTGCTGTGAATAATTAGCAATTAAATTAATGTGACTGAACTAGGGGTTGGCATAGGCATTCTGTAGGCATTCTTAGGGTTGCTATGTTGACTATTCACCATTCCACCTTATAAGTCATGTTATTCTCTGTTTGTTGCGGGCAAAGTCAATATTACATAGTTTTTTCCTAATCATCATCACAAGCAATGATTATGGCTCACAGAGCTTTCCTACCAGTCTAGCACGTTACATGCAGAAAAAAGGAAAATATATTCAAATGATAAAGCCTGTGCATGTACATGCATGTAAATACATGAATATATGTTTACACATTTATATATAATTATACATCTAGAGATATACAGATACTTGACGGTGTGATATGTACTGGACATTGTACAATAAGAGTGATGTACAAGACATACATACTCTGTATCTTATAATTCTAAGTTTCTAACTGTAGTTACTAGTAACTAGTGATATTCTTGGGATTTTTTCCCAGACTACATGACTTTGCTAAGGAGCAACAAATATTTTCTTTCTATTTTTTTTTTTTTTTTTTCTCAATCATAGCTTTGAGTATGAGTGTTATCTTGGTTGGTTCATTGTGATCAGAGTAGTCTGTAGTTGCTGTTTTGATACAGCCAATGCCTTCACATCTGCTGAAGAAGAATAGTCCATGACTTTGCTAAAGAGCAATGGATATGTATTTCTATTGTTTTCTTTTCAATCATAGCTTTGAGTATGAGTGTTATCCTGGTTGGTTCATTGTGATCGGAGTAGTCTGTAGTTGCTGTTTTGATGCAGCCAATGCCTTCACTTCTACTGAAGAAAGAATATGATTTTTATTTGCTCCTGTGATTTGCAGATCATATTGAAACATTGTAGGGAAACACATTGCCATTTCTGCTTGAACGAACTACCAGCAGATACAGTCCCCTGTACATCATGTTCAATACCATTGTATTGCTCCCAGCATTGCAAAGTACAAGCAGGAGGAAAAGTGTTGAGGAATTATCCAAAGAATTATGGCATTCATGAAATTCTACCAGGCGATATTGAACATTATATTGTGCAGATTTTTTCAGTTAATGATTCCGATTCAGATGTTGAGTGCATTGCCGAACATAGACATGAATGTCAAGGTGTACATTGGCCTGCAGTATTGCCATCTGAGATAGTTTTGGCTGGTCGAGTTTTAATGAAGTTAATAGAGCAAAGAAGACATTCTACAGATATTTATAACCTCTTGGAAACTTTGGTATTTCTCGTGACCACATTTGGTATGTTGATTTCCAGTTCAGTTCCTTGTCCAACTGCTTTATTAAAACATCTGACTTGGCAGCTTCTGGTCCGTACTATTCTCTTGTAGGAGCTTTCTCACAATTACGTACAAATGCTTCCAGAAAGCAAATTGGAATCACATATATATGCGATTGTATTGTTATACTGTCTTCAGCAGTCTCATGGCTTTGAACTTCCAATAAATGGGGATTCTATTTCCCAGGTCTCTCTCTCTCTCTCTCTCTCTCTCTCTCTCTCTATATATATATATATATATATATGTATGTATGTATATTACAGAACACTTTTACATGGATGCATCACAACTCTTTGATTGATGTGCTTGCTTGACCCGACCTCTCTCCTTGAATTGAGAGTCCAAAAGTTAAAGACCCTACAAATCATCCTCCTCAGGACTAGGTCTTGGAAAACACATTGAGAATGGGAAAAGGTTACTCTGCAATTTAGATTTTCGTTAATGTCACTAAAAAATAATAGATCATTTGAGAAATTAGGGACATAAAGCAGATGAAAGAGACAAGAAAGTGTAACATAATTGAACCTTTTCCCAACATGGACGAAGGGGAACCATCAGCTATCCATATCTTTTCCCTGCTCGAACAAGTATTGTAAGAAGAAAATGAAGTAAACAAACCAGTCATGGAATTCGAAGCCATGAATCAATGATCCAAGGATGATGAGATATAATGGAGGATGCACTCGTGGGCCACATGGCTAAGTTTCCAGTACTCCTCCTAAATCCCCCATATTCGATAAATAACAAATAGGTGCAAGAAAGAGGAGGAACCCAACTCAACCCAACCAACCTTAAAAGCCGTTGCCATAATGAGAAAATAATAGAACATTGTAAAAATAAATGATCAACCTCCTCCTCACTCCTCTTGCACAAAATGCATCACTGGAGACAAACAGGATAAATGTCTTATTTTCTGAAGCAAGTCATTGGTATTGATTCTCTTATGAGTTAAGAGGCAAGACAAAGACATCAAACTTAGTAGGAACCTTAGTTTTCCAAATCATCTTATGAGGGTGAAAAACCGGAATGTCAAAATTCTCAACCATATCAAAGAAAGATTTATAAGAAAATCACTTGACGAATGAATAGACCATCTCCTTTTATCCTTAATTGTAGGCCTTAAAGCCACCCCATCAAGCAAAGAAATGAGAGAAGAAATCTCAACTTTTCTATCATTAAAATTTTTGAAGAAATTGAAATTCCAATTTTAAAAATAAGAAAAAGAAAAGAAATTATGTTATCAATTGAAACATTATGAGAAAAGGACAAACTATACAACCAAGGGAACAAGAATGAGAACAATCCATGTTCCCCATTCCCTCACTATACATCTATCCAAAACCAATTTTCTCCCATTCCCACATCCTATGTCATCTAAATTTGAATTTGACATGGCTTTATCTGCCTGTTTGGGCCCTCCACTTAATAGTTTAGGTTTTTAGGTTGGAAACTTAACATGATATCAGAGCATATTGTTCTTGGGCTTGTCTTTATTTGCGAGTCCGTCTTTGTTTCCCACATAACATACCCATTCTTGTCTTGTTAGGCTTGCACATGAGAAGGATTGTTGGGAAGTTCCACGTCCCACATCGTTTAAATATTAAATTTGACATGTCTTCATATACCTGTTTGGGCCCTCCACTTAACAACTTAGGCTTTTAGGTTTGAAACTTAACCTCCAACAAACAAAAGACACATTCTAAGTTTCTAACCAAAGGGAGGCAAACTTTAAGAAATAAATCTCTAGGGACTTTGAGTTGTCATAGGAGTTTTCAAATTTACATCCCAACCATTGTTTTGAACTCCATATTTACTCTTAATGACAAAATGCCATAATGAATCATGTTCCAAAGGAAATCTCTATAACCACTTCCCAATCAAAGTTATGCTTCTAGCAACAATATTTTCAATAGCCAGACCCCCTTGAACATACGCTGAGAAACTATCTCCCAATAAACAAGATAATAGTTTGACAATCAAGGCTAATCATTTTCTTAATTTTGCAAGCCACCTTTGATGGGATTCTAACCAATGACATATAAAAGATAAGAATACCCGACAAAATGGACTGAACCAAGGTAAGACTACCCCCTTTAGCAATCATGGCTCTTTTTCACCCATCTAACCTTTTATGTATCTTTTCAAGGACTGGTTCCAAAAAGGGTAGCTCAGTTGGCAAAGGATCCCATCTCAGGAAATGGAGGTCTTCAACTCTTGCTATCCCTTGGGGCCACCCAAATAAGGTTTCTGTGGTTCTCATGGGCCTTGGTCGTACTTGGTCCATGTGGGTTGTAGGGTCTTACATAAGCCTGGGTTTGCCCGAAGGGTTTCCTCGTCATTAAAGCAAAAAGAAAAAGAAAAAGAAATGCTCACTCTTAGGATTATCTCTTGAAGGCATACCTAAATAGTTACCAACAGATTGTTATATAATATAATTGGAATGGAGTCATTCTCTGGGCTTTTGGATTTTTTTTATTTTTTATAATAAAATATTTGTTTCCCTTTCGAAGTTTCCAATGCTTCCTTTTAATGCCGTAGGGCGTTAAGGGGGCCTTGCCCCATTCCTATTTTCTTTAAAAAATTTATTGATTAATCTTCTAAAAGCATTTCTTCAACAAGGGGCTTACCAACATGCATGATTTGTTTTTTTTTTTTTTTTTTTTTTTCAAACATGCATGTATTGGTAATAATTTATTTTTTTATTCTTTATTTTTGTGATTCCCATTATTATTAATGTACTTAATAGAAGGTGATATAGGAAAATTTATGTTATCTGTAGTAACAATCAGCAGAAGAGGGAGTTTATTTTTGAATATTCATTGCTCATTTTATTCTCATGCATTTTTATGTTCTCTATCCTTTTGTCAATGCAGCTTGTTATTCTTGTATCTCAAATCAAGGTGAACTCTATGGCAATTACACGTATGAAGTTTATAAATGATGATGGCACACTAGATCAATCTAGAAAATTTACACTTAGCGGAGGGGCTTTAACTAGTAATATGGAACAGGTTTGTACTTGTGGTATGTTTTTTTGTCATCATTGCTGTTCTAGAATTTTTCCTTATAGTCATCCATTGAAATCTTATTTATTGTGGCTGATAATCCGAGCCCAACTACACTGATATCACATAATTGCCTACGTGAAGACCTTTTAGGGAACGAAAAAGAAATATATCACGAACTTACCTATATTTAAAAATAAATAGATAAATAAATAAAAGACAAACCCATTGCTAGCATTGTTTATCATGGTTTTTGTTACTTTGCCTTGCTTGTTTTACATATCCTTGTTAATGTGTAGTGTTTTTATCTAGATTATGGTAAACATGTGTTACCGATGGGCACAGAAACTTGCTTCTTTTTTTTCCCCGGAAATGAAATTTCCATGATCTATAGCTTGGGCTATTGGGTTGGAAAATTAACATGGTATCAGAGCATCATTTTTGGGTCCATTTCATTTGTGACCCACATGATAGGTCCATTCTTATCTTGTTAGGCCTGCATGTGAGGAAGAGTGTTGGAAAGTACCACATCCCACATCAATTAAATATCAAGTTTAACATGACTTCATATTCCTGTTTGGGCCCTCCACCTAATAGCTTAGGCTATTGGGTTGGAAACTTAACAGTGATATCTAAACCTAAACAAACATCATTTCTCTAATCAAGTGGCCCATTAGTACCATTCTTCACCCAGCTTATAATAGAAGTGAATCACCTTCCACTAAGACCTTTGTCAAATAGTGACACCTTTGGATGAGATATCACCTTCCACTAGGAACCTTTGTATTGTTTAATAGTTAAAAAGTAGTAAAAATCATGAATTCCATTGCAAGCGAGGCCCAAAGGTGATTAAAACATGCAATATGTTGATCAGCAATTTTCCAATGTACTTTTTAGCGGTACTTTGAAAAGAATTTATTTGTAGTACAATAATGTGTTAAAAAAACATGCATCCAAGGACCCCTTCATAACTGTTGTGGAGAGTCCTCACCTGCATAGGTACCTATGTAGTGTAGTGTCAGTTGCACATTCAACTTAGCGTTTGGACTCGTGTGCCTTCCAGAACCAGGGGTTGATTTTGTAAACAGCAGTGGTATTTGTGATATGTATGCGATGAGTTACTTGAAAATTATGATTGCTTTATGTTTATTTTCAAAAAAAAAGAGAAAAAAATGGAAAATTTGAGCCCTCTAATCATGCTATTTTGTGATTATTGTTATTCTCGTAGGTCAGAGTGGGTCAAGCTCTTTATTTAGCTGGCAGTTTGTTTAATCATTCTTGCCAGCCAAATATCCATGTATATTTCCTTTCACGTACTCTCTTTATACGGTCAACAGAATTCGTGGCAGCAGGGTGTCCTCTGGAGTTATCTTATGGTCCACAGGTGGTACCACTCATGATAACTGATATCTATTCTTGGCTCTGATTATTAGGGAAATTTATTTACGATGTCACTATGTGAAGTTTGGTTTTGATCTGCCAGGACTGTTATAGTGGTTTTGGCCCATGTGTTTTGCTCCACATTTTTAAAGATTGAATATGATACATAAGCACCTTGTTCAAATGAAAAATGGACATTTTTGTTTTGCAGGTTGGGCAGTGGGGATGTAAAGACCGCCAATGGTTTCTGCAAGATGAGTACTCATTTAAATGTGAATGCAGTGGTTGTGCAGAATTGAATCTATCCGATCTTGTTGTAAATGCTTTTCGGTGTGTTGATTCAAATTGTTTCGGCATAGTCTTAGAAAATGGTGTCTTCATGTGTGAAAAAGAGAAAATTAAGCATTTCCAAGATGTAACCAAAATTTGCAGCTCAGAACCTCGTTGTCAGGTATTTTGTATTCCCAAATTGAAGCCTGTGGATTCAATCTGTGTAAACTAAATTTAGGGTAAGCCTCAAGTGTACCATAAATATGGTCTTGCAGTTGCATTCCTATATTTCAATGTACAACAACAGGGTAGTGACCAAACACCACTATGAGGTTTTGTCCAATACAAGATTCCTGATCCAAATCCATACAAGTGGATTGACTTAACGCACCATATTTCAGTTTTGGACATGAACATAAAAAGGAAAAAAAAAGGTAGTAACAATCTACAATCATCTAATGAGTTACGCATTGGAATGCCACTTGTGCACATTTGTTATCATGTTTTCTTCTTTTCTTCAATTGGATTTTCTGATGTTTTTAAGGTTGACATGCTCAAAAATGATGACGCCAAAAAATTTGCTCACCATGCATTTGAACGAAACGATGGGTCTCTTCATATTGAACCTGGATATTGTATGAATTGTGGTTCTCACCATGATCTAGAATCTTTGAATGCAACAGTGAACGAAGCTGGGATTTATATTAGAAGGTACAGTCATCGTGTTTCATTGAAATTATGATTTTATGGCTTCTGATTCTAGCATTTCTTGACTGGATCTAGCTTAATTTACAGAACCACTTGAGAAGATTTGATCTCACTTTTGATGCTTAATTGATCCAGTCAGTCTTAGATATGTAATTATCCTATAGATTTTCACCTCTGGTTTTTAATTCTTGGGTACTTTCATGTCGAGCCTTACATGTCTTCAGTTATGTTCACACATATGTTCAGGTTGTAGGTATATGTATGCATGTATATTTCTTTTTCTAACTGTATGATATCCCATTATTGGACTGTTCAACTCTTGACAGGTTGCAGGAGGCGGTAGTTTCAAGAAACATTTCAACCACTACACTTTCAGATGCTTTGAGATCTCTTGGTCAGCTGCGATCAACATTGCATACATATAACAAGCGCATTGCAGAAGTGAGTTCCAGCCATGGTCCAATTTCCTAACTAAATTTCCTAACTTTGTTTTTCAAAATTGATTTATGTTTATGATTTGTATAACTTCCGTCTATGCTTTTGTGTTTTGAGGAGCAACTTGATCTATGTTTTTGTCACTTGAATATGAAATTCTCTGTTCGTGTCTAGGGAGTGATAGGTGTAGAATACCCTGAAAGAGGATAACCCAGCTCCACTTCATCTAGCCAGCAGAAATATATTTTTTTGTAAGGAGTAGTGTAACTGAATAATTTGCATAACTATGTGATTTAATATATGCAGGTAGAGGACAACCTTGCACAGGCATTTTGCTTGGTTGGGGAGTCACAATCTGCTATGGAACATTGTAAAGCATCAATTGAGGTAAAAATATTGTGAGCATGAGAGCCAATTTCCATCCTGCCCATGCAGATGATCTTTTGCCTTGTTTAATGGTGACTAGCACTCATTTCTGTGTGATGATTAGATTATGATCAGTTAAGGACATTTTGCTTACCCAAAAACCGAAACATGACGCATTCATGTGCTGGCCATTACTAATTATTTGTATTTCAAGTCTCAATACAAAATTGTGGGTATCAACCGATCAAGGGAACATTTTGAGGGATCCTGAGCTGATTTGCATGGGGCAATTCAATAAAAAGGATTTTTGAATTCCTCTTAATGCTACTATCCTTCCTCAGATCCAGCCCCATCTTGAGAAGGGGTCTCATTTTGCGCGACACCCTGGGTTTAGGCTTCAAACTGCCTTCTTAAATCTTCAATTATAGTTAACATATGTTTATCTTCAATTATTTTTATGCCCCTCAGCATAAAAATAATAACAAACAAATAATACGTGACAACTAATGACATGGTTTTACTGAGTTGCAGATCCTTGAAAAGCTGTATGATCCTAACCACATTGTGATTGGATATGAACTTGTGAAGCTTTCATCCATTCAGATAACCTTGGGTGACTGTACTGCTGTGGACAGTATAAATCGAGTAGGTGCAATATTTTCACGTTATTATGGACTTCACGCAGACATGATATTCCCATACCTGCAATCCCTTAAGAGAGAAGTTCATAAACTTCTTCAGTAAGGGGTCAATTCTGAAATCCCTTATTCTGGACTGTGATTGCTATCATTTTTTTTTCTTTTCTTTAAATCACTTTTATATGTTAGATATTCAAGTGGAACTACCTGCTCAGGCACATTTTCTTTTCAGAGAGATTGCAAGGATTTAAGTCCTTTGAAACAAAAGTTGTTATTCAAACTGTATATTGCACCAAACTGTTATATTACCTGCTCAGGCACATTTGTTTTTAGTAGCTTTAGTTGTCAATATATTAACTGGCCAGTGAAACCTTCAAAATTTTAAGAGAGATAGAAGAACCACACAAGATACAATTCATTTTTTGTCCACTTGAGAGGAAAAGAAAAAAGGATCTATTTTATAGCAAGGCTCAATTTGTGGGCCCCAACCCTTTGTCAATAATAAGACTAGGCATCTCTAATGGTATGTTAAAAAATAGCAATAACTCACCCTTGTGTTATATTTGGCACATCTTTGAGTTAAAATAACACAGTTGTTAATAAAAAAATAAAAAAATAAAAATGTAAGAGATGGTTGTGCAAAAAAATTACATAGTGTCATTTGCACCTACAGAGCACCATGTGTTAAATTATAGCATGACATTATAGCATGTGCTAAAATAGTAATAGCACACGTAATATAGCTCACACCATTGGAGATGCTCTCATGCCAGAGTCATAGAAAAGTAATGTGGGTTCCAGGTGTGGAGGGGGATCAAGGGTTTAATTCTAATCCATTGCTCCCATCCCCAAAACTGTAGGCATCGTCATTTCATAGAGGGAAATATTTTTGGAGCTCCCATAACAATCTCGCAAAACTTCTTAACATGGCTCCAATACCTGCTTTTCGATTTTTTTTTTCCTTTTTTAAAGCTTTGGTAAAAGGATGAAGTGAGGGTCACAGATTCAATTATGTAAACTCACAAGTCATAACCACCCCCAAGTCCCAACCCAACAAAATCCAAACCCGCAAGAAAAAGGAAAAATGTAGAAGAAAACTAACCGGTCGCCCTCTTGATTGACCGGTCTCCTACATGCAGACTTACCACATTACCTTCGTTATATTGACCTGACCTGGCTTGTCGCTACTTATTTTCTGTAGCACCAAATTTTTCTCTTCTTTTATTCTTTATTTTCTATTTTTATGCTCTTTAAATTATTTTTTCTTATTTAATTGTTTTCTTTGGTTAAGAAGTTTCCAAGTTGATTACTTTTTCCTAATTCATAGTTTATTCTTTTATGAATTAGACTAGCTTCCATGCCAAACTTGGATCTTTGAGATTAATTAGTATTGTCTTTTCCCACCATTCATGTTATTGAGGATTCTGAATTGTGGAAGCCTACCATCTGGTACTGTCTTAGTATTTAATCAACGGATTAGTGGTAGGTTGTTTGATTGATGAGCTTGTCTTCTCACAAGTTTTCGCCGCATAAAAAATCTACGCTGAATTCAAAACTTCATTTTCAATATTAATGGTAAGCTTGGATCAGGTAAGAACGATATGAGGGCCAGTTGGTGATCCAGACAAATTGAAAACATTTTCAATTTGGCACATGTTTTCTTTGTTCTTGAAAAGCACATCTTTATTGAAGAAACATGACATTAACAGGAAAAATGCAACTTTAAAATCCCGATGTCCTGCTGATGATCCATTAAAGCATAAAAAAACCACTGCGTTGTGCAAAGAAGGTTAAAAATGTTTGCCGTTAAAAATAGGAATCACCCAGCCCCTGCAAAGTTTGAACACAGCTGAATAAGCAAACCAATCATTCTTAGCATACTAAATATTGGCCAGCGTCAGAAAAACCAAGTAATAAGCCCCAAAGGTGGCTGGAGGTTGGAACGGGCAGAACCATCCACCGGCTGCTTAAGGGGATGCCAGGCTCTGTAATACACTAATTAAGCCAACTGGTTTGTCCTAGTGCTGAAAAAGGTGCTTCTTCTTGTTGTATAAGGCTATAAGCGTCCAAGTAGTAGTATAAAGAACAAACTGAGTCGCAGATTCATAGATGAAGCTTGAATATTTAAACATGGCAATAATATTATGTAGATGGTCTGTACCCCATATAGACAAGGATCAATTGAGAAAGTGCTAACAATGGACTGGACAATTAATGAACTCTTTGATGTTTACATCCTAAGAGCATATGTCAGTTAATTTCTAGCATAGCAGTTACAGTGAACAATTCAAATGTTCAGCATGATGCAAACCCTGTTACTACAAGTCTACGACACATCAAATCTACACGCACTCCCTCACTTATACAACATGCACAATCGTAGGAATCGCATCCTGACCTCTTACATGTAAAACAATACAAAATAAGATAATAGAAACAGAAGAAAGAAACTTTTGCATCCAGACAACCCTCACCTGTATATGGCCTGGTAGAGAAGGCAAATGTTAACAACTCTAAAATTATCCTTTTCAAATTAACGAAGCTTCGTTTAGTTTGGTTTGCTGCCCCTAAATGCTGAAAGAGAGAAGAATGACCTTGTTGCTGAAACACAAATTATGGGATTTTATTATTGATTATAAAAGATGCATCACTAAGAAGGAAAGGAAAGAACTAATATGCATCTAGAACCTACATAAGGATCTGGGAACGGGAGAAGAAAACTGACCTTTAGTTGTGGGCGCTGCAGCTGAGATGTGGTCCTGCAACTTGTAGGAGGAACTCTGAGCATTGGATTTGCTTATGTTTGATTGAACTGCATGCAGAATATCCAAAGTATTAACAGCATGATGTTTGTGCTTGGCAAATCTAGTGTGCTTAAAAGTACCAAGTCTACACCCATTCTGGTAATTTGGAGGAAAACCAAGTTGACCACACAATCTTCCAGCAACATATGAAAAACCAGCTAAACTACAGTACAAAAAAAAAAAAAAGGAAGAATAGGGAGGGAAAAAATTGAAGCCAAAACTACAAAAGTATAGTTGATTTCATACATTTGATCAGTAAAATATATTTAGTTTCCTATTAACTAATATCTATCAACATGAAAAACAAGATCACGGAAAATTAAGTATTGCAAGAATATAAATGAGCAAGCTATGTGGCAAATGTACCAGAGACTAATTCACCAGCTGCCAAATTTCGTTCATGGCCTTCACACAACGAAGTCTTTTGCTGCCCATAGTTCCTTGCATGAAGGGTAGCCTTCCTCAGTATATTGTCAGCATTTCTCTTACTAACAGCTTTACATTCCTCAGCATCCTCCTCTCCTTCAGAAAAGGCAGATGGGCTAGACCAACCAGTCATATTTGCATCCCCCCTACTCTTCCGAGCAAACTTCAAGAGCCTCTTCAAGCCTTTGGGTGCATCTTTTTGGTAAACCATGGCAGGGGGATTTTCAGCATTTCCCCACTCAGTAAAATCAGGTTCACTACTTTCCTCTTGCAGCATTTGCGATAGAGAGTGGCGGATCCGTGGACTCGACAATGCCACTGGAACAACATTGGCTGGAGATGCAAGTTGAGATGCGTTGACATCGCGTGGAGTAGGCAGGTCCTGTTGTTCTTCTATTTCTACCCAGGCACTGGGGGAGATGATTAATTCTTCTTCAGCTTGAACTATTAATGAAGACTCTGCCATATTTTTGAAACTATCATCAGCATCAGCAGTAACTTGATTAGAATTGTCTGGGTCATCATATTTCTGGTGGCTGTTTGCCTGAGTTCCTGATTCAAAAGCAACATCATGATTTTCCAACTCTACAAGATCCCCTTCCTCCTGCTTGCTGACCAGCTCAGAAGTATTAACCACCACCTTATTCTCTTGAGCTTGGAATGTACTTCCACAGTTTCTGAGGGATTCCTCAGACTGAGAAGAAACTTTTGTCTTGATAACGATGGGACCAACACCAGGGCCAATTCCAGATCCCTTGCGGAGAAAAGGCTTCGACTCCAGTGGTACCACACTACTCTTCTTGGTTACCTTGCTATAGAAACTAGGCTTCACCGGAATTATGCCAGTATAATCCTCAGAAGCCGTCAGAACTTTTGTTTTTGTTGTTTTGCCACCTTTTGTCACCATTTTCTGCTGCTTCTCATTCACGCCTTTCAAGCTCCTATTACTATCGGTCTTTAATCCCTTCACATTTTTTTGTCGCTGTAGTGATCTCTCCATTTGTGGGTTTGACCGATTAAGTGATGGTGTTGGCTGGGGTTTCCGACGCGTTGGTGTAGTTCCAGCAGATGATATCCCATTAGGGGTTTTAGCTGGTGATGTCCCTGTGGCTCTTGGCAATGGTGTTGACGGCCAAGACTTGCGCATAGCAGGCAAGGGTGATGATTTAGAGGAAACTTTCTTTACAACAGAAGGAATTGAGGTTTCCTTTTTGGGATTTGCAGATTGAGACAAATTTTTAAATGGTTTTTGGGGCTTACGAAGAGGATGTTTTTTGCCAACATCAGTTACATTTTTGGAGGTGAATTCAGCTCTCCTCTCATCCAGAATTTGCTGCATTGCCCTAAATTGTTCTTGTTTCTCTGCTCGCTTTCCAGCATTCTCTCCTCGAAGTTTTTGATCCCTCTTCTCCTTGTAGTGGTCATAAAATCCACCTCTCTGCTCATTGGGAAGATTCCGGTTTCTGCTAGTCTCAGGCTTCTTATATTTAACAGGCTTACTTTCTATCATTGTCATCAGCATCTGGTTCAACTCTGATTCCTTCTGTCGATTCCATTCGGCTGAGGCTGATAATCTTTCATCAGTTCCCTCTCCTTGGATAACAAGAGTATCTGCTTGAGTATCCATTGGTAAAGCTGTTCTTTTCTCCCATGTTTTTAAAGGTACATCAACTTCAGCATTCTCAACAGGGTTGTGGTCCCCAGAAATAAAATCGGACTCTGGTTTCACTTCAACTGAACTTTTTGGAATCTCTGCATCCACTAATTTATCGCAAGTAACTGAAACAGTATCTTCGGAAAGAATTTCCAGTGGGCATTGGGTGGAAGATTCCCCTGTACCTGCACTCCATCTTCTTAAGACAGATTTATTTGCATTAATAGAGATATCTGCTAATGACCTCCTTTTCTGAATATCAGTTTGATCTCTTTGCTTGCTTTCAAAAAGATTGATTGCATCTTGAACACTCATCCTTCGTACATTGTTCTCGGGTTTTTTATGGGGTTGCTCATATCCTTCCTCCTCACTACTGTTTGCAGCTGCATCTCTATGAGACAATGCCCTTTCTCTACCAGGAAAATAATTGAGGCTCTTAATGGTTAGTGCAGTGGCCCTGCGTGATCCAGTTCTCCCTATTTGGATCCTACGCATTGGAGATGCTGACCTTCTAGGTGATGACGATCTTATAAGAGTCCGGCTTCTTTCTGCAGATGTTTGATCCCTGTCACTTGAGTCAGAAGACTCCTCACTTTCTGTCAAGCTCTGTCGCTCAACTTGGGCAACTTTTGCAGGGGAGACACCATATTTTACTGGTACAACTGAATGTACTGATGTAAATATCCGAGTATTCCCACCTGTTTTATTTAGGTTGTCATTTCTTGGATCGCAAGTGAACGTAGAGTTGTCATCATTTAGAGGATCAACAATCTGGCTTTGTTGGTTCAGTTGTAAAAACTTGCATAGAAAATTCCTGTAATAAACAGTAACAAATTGATATCTTGGTAATTATAATCCTTTTGTTGGGGATATTAGCAAATTAGATTTGTCAATAGAATATATGGAGGGAAAGCAACATTACACTGTTGCACTTAAGTGAACGAATAACCTATATTTTGGATAGGTGACTTACTTTAAATCTGTTGCTCCAAAGTGTTGAGAAAATTTTGCTAAATCAGTGATCTCTTTAGAAGAGCAGGTGGCACCAGCAGCCTGGTTGAAAGCTGCCGCCAACTCCCCTTTCAATGCTGTGAGCCTCAAGTCCATTGCTCGCAGCAGTTCGTTCCTGGTAGCATTCAACACCATAGCTTAGTGGAGATGTGGGCATGTGGCCAAGAAAAACTGTTGATTGAAAACATAACAATCAGCAGAACATACTTTGAAGCATCCGATGGCAGAATCTCAACTTCAGGCTGTAGACATGCCGTAAAAAGTTTTAGTTGCAAAATGAAAATAAAAATAAAAAAAAAATAAAATTGATTTCTTATATAAATTAAACAAAGTGATAGAAATTTAAAAATAAAAATAAAAAAATCTGTAGAAAGCATCAATTACCTTCACAGTCGGCGCAATGTCATCTGAGTTGCAATCATCTGTTAAGAAGGGGAAAGCTACAACCATTAATATCTGCTCAAATCTGGAAATTAAAGAACGAAGAAAAAAGAAATTCATTCCACTTAACCCACGTGACAAATTACCCCGGTTACCACTTCAAGAAAAAATATAAATTTGAGAGAAAATATAAGAAAAAAAATTGTCTCTAAGCGATGGTGAAATGGATTGAACCCCAACATTGAAGTGCTAAAAACAACACTTTGAAACTACCAAACTATAGCCCAATCATTACTGCAGAAGTTTTAGACTATCCATCAGAATGAAAGCATAATTATAATCGAAGCCCAATCACTTTTTTTTAATAAAGTAAATTTAAAACTAAGCCCAATCATTACTGCAGAAGTTTTAGATTATCCGTCACAATGAAAACATAATTACAAACTAAGTACCAGAAAGACAATTCACCAAGGTCACTCCATTGTGGATTATGGCCTACACACTAGTTTGACCTGTATGTCAACTTCTTTTATGTGACACAAACACCGTGAAATTCATTTCAAGGATAAATACTGAATCAATTGGATAACCATGTGACTTAATAAACACAAAAATAAATAAACAAATAAAAATTAAAATAGACAGAACATAACAGTTAATTGAAGACCTCCCTCAAAAGTACTCAGATAATTCTTGTAACTTGGTAACACGTGTCCTAACCACGTGGCTCGGGAACACGCTAACTAACCACAAGGGCTAGCGAGGAGAAGAATCGCCACCCAATGCAGATGGTGACTTATCCATCAATGTTCCATTCAATTACACCCTTCATCACTGGGCTTAAAAGGGTTCGAAATGTCAGGCAATACAAAATGGAATGTCTACAGTAAGAAATACTATCAAGGACCCTATGCAGCACCAACACTCCTCTAAAGCTTCCCATGCACGGATCCCATACCGGTACCCGTGTCGTGTTGACACGAGTACTCTGGGGTTTTATTTTCTTCTGCTTCTTCGATGAATAATTAGGGGGGCTAGAGTTCTATTTGTCATTTTCCGTTTTGTAAACTTGGAATCAAGGCCTACGATTCAGATCATGTTTCAACAAACGTCAAAATGTGGTTCACCTGTAAGAGGGTTGTGCCTCACAATGATAGACTAATGGGCTAATAGCTATGTGCAAGAGAAGACACAAAACCCGAAAAAAATAAATAAATATTAAAGAAAAAGAGAAAAAATGGGAAAAAGCTTCAAGACAGAAAGGTTTTTTTCTTTTTCTTTTTCATTTTTTGTTTTTTTTTTTTTTTAATCAAGGACTTCCACGTCTGAAAAGGCAATGTAAGGAACCAAGCTTGAGGAGGTCACAACACTTCAAAACATAGCTGTCATTTTCATCGTCTCACCTACATGAACGTTCAAACCAAGATAACGATGGCACTCTTAAGTACCTCTAGGCCACAGATGGTTTACTATTCATTATAGGGTTGTCAGAAAAGTAACAAGTCTGACATACATGTCCTTTATGATGTTGAGATCTTAATATGAACTCAATTCTATACTCTACAGAATGCATATCAAGTCTCCATCATATGCTTTCACTAAATGAACAGAAATAGTATGGTGATCTTTAAAATCAATTGCTTGAGAAATTAATAATTCATTATTGATCTCTGAAACATGAATCCAAATTGAAATTTGGATACACTTATTTAATGCTTTAGCCTTTGATCCTTGCTCAATTACTCTATCCCAAATTTTTACAATTTAACATATGTTTCATACCACAATAATAGGTACAATTTCTGATATCACCTTTATTCTTATATATAAGCACTAATGCTAGTACTCCCATCTTCTAGCAATTTATATATTTTACAATCTTAATGAGAAACTTGGGGTGCATTTAGAATACACAAAAATTTGGATGGCTCCACTGTATTTTACATTTTATGTAACACAAAAAACCTCTCCCCTGGCATTCAGAATATATTTTTACATTTATATATCCAGGATGGAAGCGACAACCCCTATTGGAGGAAACTTCAAAATATCAAGTGATCAACCAAACCTACCCTCAAATGAACACAATAAGGTCCTAGTGTGTCAAGAAATCAAACTTAAAACCAAATGAGTTTCAGATCTTTAATTAATTTTCAATTTTCATCAACTCGAATATTTGATCTTATATAATACAAGAGTGAAAAAGCTTGTAATGAATAAAGCCATACCAAATTTATTGCATAAAGACCACGCACACAAAAATTATTCTTGACATATGTTCAACTTTCTATTTGTTGTTTAAAATATGTCTATGAGTAATGTAAATGTTGGACTGGCAAGAAAAATTTGATGAATATATACAAACGTGAGTATTTATCATTCTTATCGATAATGAACACAAAATAAAATATATTTTTTATTATCTAAAAGTGTCCACATGCAATGCACATGTTCCATAACTAGTCTCTATAAAAATAAACAAAAAAGCTCCAACACAACTTTAACCAAAATAACTTAATCATTATGTCCATAATAAAATCCAATCTCTATGAATGTATTACAGCAAAAATTTCCCCAAATTTGGACAAATATGAACACAAAATTGATACCAAATCACCCATTAGCACATTCCCGGCTTCCCTCTTCTTTCATTCACCAATTATGAATATCTTTTGGAACACCTTTATAACTACAGGTTGAAATATGAAAGCTTGGACAAATGGAGAAAGCATCTTAACAAATCAGAGCTATTTTCATCAAAATATTTTTACATCTCTTAAGAGGATAAAGTAGATGATTTGTCTCCCTCAACGTTCATTTGGAAAACCGCAGTCCTATCTAGAGTGGACTCTTTTTATGGTAAATATTGAGAAGTTCTTAACATGAGATAAAACTATAAACATATGACAGTAAATGCAACTATGATTTTAGTACTCCCAAGTTCCTTAAAGGGTAAGACTTCATAGAACTAACCTGTTCCCCCATTCCCTAAATGATCCTGATGACCCTGAGAAAAGAATATACATGTTGATGAGCAATCTATATATTCAAAGATCAAGTTATCAAAGAAGGGCATAACATATTACCTGAGAATATAAAGAAAGATGAAAATTTTTGGCTTTCTCCAGTTGAGACATCTCATCTTCAATAGCATTTGTGATATTAAATAATTCCGGTGAACCAACAATATGAAGAAACCTGAGAAGAAATATAGGATTGTGTTGATAGAAATATTGGCAAGCTACATAATGTCCATAACAAACGTTGGGGGACAAAAAACAAATTTTTTAATGATATGAACCTTTTTAAAGTGGATTTTGTGAACCATGCTGCGCCACTGAAATTTTTGGGTAATTGGAGTTTGAAGCTTTCATTGGATCCTTGAGAGTACAAATCTTTTACTTCAGGTAGATGCAGTAGCAGTTGTTCCAAAATCCCAGCTGTCAGTTTTTCAACTTTGTTGTCACCGCATACAAATGCCTCGTAACTATAACAAAAAGAAAACACCTCAGAAAACTTCAGGGAAGTTTATGAGTAATAAACAGAACTATTTGGGATAAAAAATAGATAGAAACCCAAGTGCCGAAGGGGAATATTTAAACTCAAACTTTAGTTTTAAGAACAATGCTAACTGATAATAAAAACCAGAGCATCCCTTAAAGTGGGGAAGGGACACTGATAGACACACGGCCCAGCCCCCACCTCGAAGTATTGTTTGCTTTGGCCCAGCACAACAGCCAGCCTCACAGGTTTGTCCTTCTGGGCCTTAAGCCCAAAAGGTGCCTCTCTAAGAGTGTGTCCAATGCCGTCTTATAAGACCAACTTAGGCATCGTCCACAACCAATATGGGACACTAATAGATACAATGAGAACTGGGAAAGGAATCATTTGTGGTAATCTTTATCTCTGCTATGGCCATTCAAAAAATAGTCAGACCTGTTGTGGGTTGGTGAAATCTGAAATGCAGCATAATCTATAGGTGCACCAGCATCTATTCCTCCTTCCATCTGAACCGGTTATCACACAAGCACAGGAACCTGCAGGAAAAGGGGAAAAAAATCCAATGCTTCAAATGTATATATAACTCCAAATAAAAAGAGAATTATTCAGAACCCAGGTGTGCCCAATTTTTTAATCATCTGCAATCCACATAAACTGCGGCCTTAGATAATTAATTCGGATGTACAGTGAGCACTGAATTTTGAAAATTCTACCAGACCTCAAACCTCACAAACACAGGGCAAGGGAGGTTAGTGGAGGCAGAGGGGGTGGCAGGAAAGGAATCGATTTAAAAGGAAGCACCATTCACAGGAATTTATTTTAAAAACAAGCAAGATTGGTAAAAAATGAAAGTTATCCAATAAATACAACTAAGATAGAAAAACAAATACACAAAATATATGTAGAAAAATTACAAATATATTGACAAGCAATAATAAATAATCACACAAATGCAAACCATACCCCATTGGTAGTGCCGCAAAAAAAATATAATAATAATAATAATGAATAAAGAGAAAAATAATCTATTGGTTAAAAAAGAAAAATCCATCTTTGGTCCCTGAGCCCAGCTTGTAGCAAGCCAAAAGTGTGACTTGGATCCGTTTGTTTAACAGAAAACAAAATAAGGAAAATAAATGGATTAATTTATGCTGAAGAATGGCAGGCATATATCTAAGGTCAGCCATAAAATTAAAGAACTTGATGACATAAGGAGATCGTTGGGGAAAGTTTAATGATCTTATTATACTGAAGGTATGATAGCAACCGAACACAACCTTTACAGAAGCAGGAATCCTTCTTGAAGAAAAGCTACAGGAAATGCTCAATCAAAACACACACACCTAGTTGAGAGCATCTCCAGACACTGAAATTCGCAGTTTTTTAAAGTTGAGTAACTAAAGGAACTAAGCCGACAGAAGAGAATTTAATTGCCTTTCATGAAGACTGAAAAATTCATGAGGGCAAAAAAAGGAATGTCCAGTTGGTTTGAACTAATAACGTCTGAAATGAGAATGCAGTATTATTATTTGTCAAGTGAAAATACCTCTCCACTCAAGATCAGATCTAGCAAAACAAAAAATCCCATCTTCGGAAAATACACTAGTAATCCAAGTAAGCCATTATTCGTAGCCGAAAACACTTGAAATAACATGGAAATCTCTAAAGGCATATTACTCTGTTGATGCAAAGTTTATAGCTTGAAAACCCCAACGAGAGCAAATTCTGGTACCCAAACAATCGAAATAGAGCTTGCATTGCTCGATTATGGTTAGAAAAACAAGAAAGCAAACGCAAATCAAAGGCACAACACTACAATCCAAGCTCAAGAAACCTTCTTTACCAAAGACATTGTAAGCACTTTACCTGAGAAAGTGCCTCCCAAATCAAATCTCGACCACCCAGATCTGAATGCAACCTGAAATTTCTTTCTAATCGTTTAAATGGAGTCTGGACACTAAGGATGAAATGAAAGTAAACACGAGTAAACCGTAGTGAGTACTCTTCGGAGGCTAAGAGAGAGAGAGAGAGAGAGAGAGAGAGAGACAGAAAGTGGAGTAAAGGAAATGAAAGAAGCTCTAGCGACTAGCGCGTTGATTGCGTTAGAAACTTGCTCTACTAGTAGTACTGTAAAGAAGATATAATTGATAACACCACCCGTCGTGGGGACGCGTATTTGTCACGCTCTCCTTGAACATGATTCCAATTTCCAACCTTTTTTTTTTTTTTTTTTTTAAAGCGTATATCACTATTTTCTGATATAAAAATTTAACACCAAAACAGAGAATAAAAAAAAAAAAAAAAATTGTATTTCAGTATTTAGCTGGCTGCAATTCAATCAAAAGCATCAGTATATTTGCAACGCACCCGACGCGAGTGGGGAACCCCAGTTCCGGTCTAGTAAAGCAACGCATGTCTCTCTCCACAGCATGAGGTACCATTTTGGGGAGTCTTGCAGTGATAGGAATATGAATGATAACATACTTATTGGGCAACCAAGGAAAAAGCACGTTTGGGGTTCAAGTATTTAACATTATTTATATAATAATTAATTAATTAAAATAATACCAACGATGGCAGCAAAAAGAATCGCATGACATGTAATTTGGCTTACGTAACGAAGTAAAGTAAAATTACTGGCACACATTTTAATCCTATAATTTCACTTCATTTCATTTCTATTGATATATGACATTATATGATCGTATTATAATTTATAATAAAAACTTGCTCATACACCAGAACTTAACACCTTGTTTTGATAGACTGATTTGGAGACATGGATAAATTACACTGATACATCACGAGCATGTAATCATTTTTTTTTCTTTAATGTTCAGTGAATCAAAATAATAACAATAAAAAGAAAAACACTACCCTAGAAACTAACAACCCAAGGATGAGCCACCCAAAAGCATCTTGTTGAAGTGTGAACAAACCCCCTGGTGGCTCTGTCCGACGCTGTAAAATCTTACGTACTGTCAGCCCTCGTCTGGACAAGGTAGTCAGTGACAATTGCCTTCTCTTGATGTTATCTTTTGATCTCGCATATCCGATTCTTCTCAATTAGGCCTTTGCAATTGTGAATTAAAGCTCCAAAAAAGTGCAGAGGATCAATATTGTGTAAGGAGTTTGATGATACCTTCATCATCCAGTTTCAAGATAAACCTGTGAATATCCCTTTGCCATGCAAGGCGACATCCATGTCTAGCACCAAGGAGCTCAGCCACTATACTGTTATTAAAGCCTCCATAGCAGTTGTACCAAACTACCCATCTCCCTAGATCATCTATGACGAGAACCCCTGCTTAAGAAGATAAAACACAACGATATGGAGCTCAACCCATAGGAGCATGATGGGATGTTGGAAGGTACCATACCCAATTACCCACGGAGGGCGACAGGGGCACAGAGAGTTGCTACCAGAAAGGATGTATCACTGCTCCTTCCGAGGAAAAAATTCTGATGAATGAACTTTCTGGTACGGGGATGGATCTACCCATCACATGTGAAGAACGTGGTGGACATACACTGGTGGAGGATGTCATGAGCGAGGCACTGTTCCAGCCCCAGGTTCCCCAATCTCAAAGAACAGAAGTTTACAGGGCAACAATTAAGCGAACATAAATAAAATAAAATAAAATAAAATAAAATGCTATCCACTAAACGCTCAAGGAAGCTACATGGGCACGCACGCACACACGCAAAAGGGGAAGCGGCCCGTAGAGATAAGATAGAATCAACGAATGAGGAGGGCATGTAAACAACAGAAAAACTGAACTAATGAAAGATTTTTTTCATTTCCTATTTTAATTTTTGGGTACACAGAAGGAAAACAGCAATAAAAAAAGGTGAAGATTATTTAATGGTACAATTTCAGGAAGTTCTCTGGGTGAAGCAGCAGCATACAACTATCTAACAGAACAATTATGTAATCAGAAGGGATGTAAGGAGGTAAGATACTTCAGTTAGACCATACATGGATCAACCCGTGCCTATTGCCAGTATAGATCTCATTGCGATCTTCATCGTAGAAGAGAGCAGTAATGTCTTCCAAGGCTTCTGTAACCGTGCTCCTAATCCTTGAAGCATAAGAACGCTTCTTTGAGTTGCAACTGCTGCCACTGAAACTGCATTTATTTTCCACAGGAAAGCTGTTGCTAGCCCTTATTTTAGCAAGGCATTTCCCAGTCAAAATATTGCTGATATTGATAGACCCCGCTGCGTGAGAGTTGTAAACACTGTTAGAAAAACAAGCACTTAGATATACACACTGGCAGAAGTATTGTCCAAAGTGCAATATACCAAAGTATAAAAATAAGATATAAAATTTAAAAAGGATGCACAAGAAAACATAATCCCAATCCCATTGTAACCATTCAAATTATCCACAATCTTCAGACAGTTCAGATATTTTTCTTTCAACAAAAACACTACCAATAAAATATAATGTGCACAGTGAATGTGTTTATGCTTTTGTCCACTTTCAGGAAATAAAGGTGGTTGTCTCCTTTCACACCCACTCAAATGCAACCAACAAAGCCTCTCAAATTGAAATTCAGTAGGGTTGGTCATACCCAACAAAACTAAATATTATTAGAAACTCAATGTTGCAGCAAAGTAAATCTTGACCCAAACTGAATATTATTAGAAACTCAACATCACAATCACATTGATAGCACTTAGTGTTTTTGACACCTGGATTGACACAGCAGGTTGACCTGTAAAAACCATCATTGGCCCGGTAAATGAGGCTTTAGAACTACACTTTTCATGAACAGCCTTGTCACATTTAAGATACCATTAAAAAAAAATTCCAAAGTCACGATATATTAGAACAAGAAACAAATTTTTGTCCAGTAATTTTATTGAAAGTTAAACATTTTGTAGCACGTATCCAGGTGGGTCAACCTTTTTATTCTGTAACACAACCAAGATTAAAGTTTGAAGAACAAGCTAAGCTTCAAAACAAAATTTTGTGCCATAATTTCCATGAGCCATAACAAGTTGAAAATAATTACCATTTCCTTCAGACACTGGATCATCAGAATCAGCCTTGCAGTAAGAAATAATAAGATCCTGATCACTTGTAATATATATGTTATTAGTGTTGCAGTCAGGATGCCACAAGAGGTGATCCTCAAACGAAGTTACAAGCTCCCCGCGAAAGTTCCAAACTGCCACCGTTCGATTTCTAAATGTCAGGAATAACTGGTTCTCATATAGAAATATAAATGCCGATGGGGTCATAAATTCTGTTCTACTAACTTCGGTAAGCTCAGAATTGCGGACCTACAAACAACAGCAGTCAGATTTTAGGTGTAATTGACTAACTGAAGATATACCATTCTGACTGAAACAACATATACAACCACAGGTCAATAACAAAGATCCTTACATCAAGTATCTGGAGATTCTCATTTTCTTGCTTGACAAGAAGCTTTTCATTAAACTGCTCGATGAAATCCACTTTCTTATTGCGATGAAGAAGATGGTTGAAAGATTTTAGAACAGTACCATCCTCTATTGAAAGAATCTTAAGCGGAACATGACTACTAGCTCTGTTAAAAATCAGCAACATGATGCCTGGACTGTTTAGGAAAAAACATGATATGGAAGCAAGATAAGCAATAGGAGAAAAAAAAAAAACAACTGATAATATTATTAAACCTAAGAAGATTACAAAATCAAGAAAACAGACCACACATTCAAAATCAGCTAGTTCAAGAACAAAAAGCACATTTACATGAACCACACAAATAAAAGATCAAATGATTTGATCTACATGATTGATAGATGTCGACCCTGCCAAGGCAAAAAATAAATAAATAAATATTTCTCAGTCCAAGCTTTTCAACAACAGTGCGACTATGCAGCAGCATGACTAACACAGCCAATACCACAACTTACACCATTTCACTCTAAAGAACAACTCTCTTTTTTAATGCACCAAGCATTTTAATGCTCGTAGGCGGCAACCCGATAGCTTCACTGGATCACACATGAGATATAATGAACTCACGCTGCCATCTCAACTACACTCATTGGATCACCATGGTGAATTTGAAATAGCAGACAGGCAGGCTTTCCCTCCAGAGCCTCAGCAATGGCCTTGCTGGTTGCCTACACAGTAGCAGAGGTGCCCAAACAATCGCCCGAAATACATTTTGTCCATAAATTTTCATAAAAAAAGTGTTGTAAATCACAAATCACATAGAGGCATACAATTTAATGGGGATAATAAATATACTGATGAAAGCTTCAAAATAAGACACCTACTAGTAGGAATTTCCTCGCTCTAACAAACAAAAAAAAAAAAAAAAGGATATAGACGAAAATAATCTAAAATAAAGCATTAATTAGCATAAATGCACCAAAATTAAAATATAACTAAATAATACACAACATCAACCCCATCAAAACAGGCAACATAAGTTTACTCTCTAAACCTAGTAAATAATCTAAACCGATAAAAATCAATGCCTTTCAAAGGGCACATTTATCAAGGTAGCAATAAAAAAATCCATAAAAACATGCGAATACAAACAAGAACCAAAGATTACCTGATCTTTATCTCTTGAACATGTTTATCTGATATGGAGTATAACATTGTATAATTTTTCAGGTCAAACACCTTGTATATACTAATAAAAGAATAAAAGAACTAATCAGAATCAAGATCAAATTGTGCATCATATAGCACATAAAAACAACGAAATAATAGAATATTTACCTATCTTGTGCAGAATAAGTGAGTACCTTCCCATTTACATCATCGAACTCTACAAAACCAGGCCATTTCAGTGACTCGGATTCAAAAAGAGCAAAACCAGCATCTGGTTTACCCCTCCGAATGTATCTGGAGCATTTGAATAAATAATCAGTAAGCAAAAAATGAAGACAATATAAAATGTAGAAAATTGAGGAATTCTAAATGAAAAAGCTGTTCCTTTTTTTTTTCCCCGTGTTTGGGTGGGGATGGGAGATTCACTCACTCAATCCTTGTGGTTCTGCATTTCAAAGAACTGAAGTTGTCTGAAGCATAAACAGAAACTGTAATAAGTGAATCATTGTTTTTATTATAAAACAAACTTCGTATAACTTCATCGGGACTGACATTCAGAAAGCATATCCTCTGCTTATTCTCTGCACCCAACAAGGAAGAACATGTTGTAAGCTCCCTTGTCAACTTTTGGAGATCTACGTACAATATGAAAGCAGATCGTTTCTACGTTCTAAGAGAAGAAATATAATTAATATGGCTACAACCTCGGCTAAATGCTGCACAAACACCAGATTGGGCAAGTGCAAATACAATGTCGCGTGCTGCTACTATCTCAATAATCTTCGACCTCTTTTTCAGAAAAGACAGTACCAATGAACAATGTCCTTTTGGATCATGGGTATCATACTCCTCCTGATGCATAAATGCATGCAATGAATCGTCAAAAGCATAAATTTAGAACCGCAGGCATACTAAGCTGAGAAGTGAGAATGCTTGCACAAAAGAAATATGGTGGCATACACATGCTAACAATAATGAAGGAAAAAGGCTTATATCAATAATAAAGCATAATTCCTCTCACAAAAATTAACAACAGAAACAAAATATACATCGACCTCTGACCTTCCATCATGTGTAATTAAAGAGCCCCTAGAATTTCAAAAATATAGGAATTTTTCCTTTTTAGGCCCAAGGCTAACTTCATTTAAAACCGCAAAGTCCAACTAGATTGACAGGCTAGATTTTTAATACTCCCTTTGTCCCTATTTGTTTGAGCACTTTGACCAAACACACATATTAAGGCAATGCAATTAATGCATTGCCATGTCACTCAATTATTTTTAGCTTTCCATTTTGACCTCCTATGATAGAATGTTACTTGATGAGAAAGTTAGTAAAATAATTGTAATTTTAAAAATAGTAAAGGGTCTTTTGAGAAAGTAAAATAATTATTTGTTTTGACTTTTGATAATGAACAAACATTTTGGGAGATCCCAAAATGGAAATGTGATCAAACAAAGTGGGACGGAAGGAATAATTTCAATCATTTGGTCCATATCTACTGACTATTTTGTCCAAAGTTTTAGCCAAGATAATAAATACTAAACCATAAATTTTTCCAAAACTTTGGCCAAAATTTTATGGATAACAGGTGACTATCCAAATAAGAGTGGCCAAATCTTTCATCTGATTTCATCTTCCATTCAATTTGGGCACCCAGTCCAAATAAGAGTTCAACTAACAATACTTCACTCTTCACTAAACATTTCCAAGGTTTATCATCGACCATTGCTCACCGCTGGGGGCCAACCTGCGTAAATACATTCATGAATCAATCCTAATGCCTGAAGATGCCTAAGCACATACACATATAATTCTCGGTTGCATTATATTATCTCAGGTATCTACATATAACTTAAGACAAGATTAGATTAGCAACAATGGCTAATTCTCCTAACTTGACACCAAAGAATCGTGAAATTTTGTCAGCAAATGCAAATTGGAACCAAATAAATGTGAACTATACGCTCACTTCATTCCCAAATTCATATAATCCTGCCATTCCATTTCTCTCCCTCCATTGCACAATTTTCTTTCAGCTTCATATGAAAGCAAGACGAAACAAAAGACATATGACAAAGTTTTTCCTTAAAATATTTAGTAAAATAGCCTTGTTCCACCGATCTAGAACTCTGCAACAAATAACCCTAAAGCCAATGTGATAAGAGAACCTTTTCGCTTTAAACGCCTGGATCTTTGTATAACTCTACATAATGTGGGCAAAATTACTATAATAGCAACCCAAAGTAAGTAGACATCCTCTTCCATAGCTGTCATCAAATACTGGTAAAGGAAATACAAACAAGATTCTAACCTAGGAACAAAAGACAGCTCAACTACTTGAAGTCAAATCCTTGTTCCTTAAACTTCCTTCCTGCACTTTTTTTCCATTTTTCTTAACCTAGGCTTCAACTGCAACTTCAGAGCATTGTTTTGCTGCTGTGTAACACACTCAGATTTAAGACCTATAAACCAATGTCGCTTAGATTAAGGTCTTTACCGCACACATAGGTAAGCTCTAAAACCATACCCTCTGATGAAGCTAGGCTTCATACCACAAATGACCTGCAAATTTTGAAATCTAACATACCCAATATCGAAATACCAGATATTCTATAAATGAGCCTATCATGCCTCAAATTAAGTAAAAAAATAACAAGAAAACCAAGAATTTGAACCCGAAATGACCAGACAATTTTAACATTTGTTGATGTTTTTTTTACAAAATAACACAAGAAGAAATCCTAAAAACTTCAACTTCATATAACTATTGTAATAGTAACAACTTTTGATGAAACCTAGTAACCATTTCAAACTAACTGAGAAACTTGATTAAAACGCAAAATCTCAAAAGCACCTGAGCGTTTGAGCAGGCATCAAAACACCAATTTTTCGGAATAGTTACACAGTAAATGCCTAGTCAATAACCCTAAAAGCTGAATGTGACTCTACTGTGTTTCATTTGTCATTGCTTTTTTTTTTTTTGTGGGGGGGGGGGGGGGGGGGGGGGGGGGGGAGTGGAGGTTGTGAATTAGAGAAGCATGCATGGAAACGACATTACTACTAACAGCAGAAACGCCAGAAACCCGTAGTGGAAACTTTTAAAGTCGGCAGAAGAGAAGATGACATACAAAAAAATAATAATAATAACAAACGAACCTGAAGGCGTATATTTCTGAACCTTTCCTGAGCGTCGCTCATACTAAAAGCACGGTCACGCTTGGAACATATTTCGCGCCTCTGAAGTTTCTTAACGCTGTTGACGAACCCATCAACGCGAGGTCGTTTCTTAGCCGAAACCCGGCGACCATTGCAAGGGCGAGGACTTGCCGAAATCCGCCTTCCTTCCATTTCAGAAACACTACGGCAATCAGCAATGTTACACATAAGTATCAAAAACAAACGAATCGGACCATCTCTGCCCCTAAAAGAAACGATCTTGAGCTTTGTCCGATCCCTCACATAAACCCTAATTAAACTCGACCAAGCACTTTTTCTTTTCTCTGGCAGAGGTTCCGACCAACTAGTCAAACACAAAACAATAGAGATAAAACTGCCTCTCTCCCCTCCAGATTGCAGTCCTCTTAACACACTCAGTCCTCCCCCTCCACCCCGTCTCTCCCTCTCTCTCTCTCGGAACGCAGGACGCGATACTTTCTCCGAGAGGAACGGGGCCTAAAATGCGCAGAGAGAATTATGTTACATTTTAATTTGGTTTGGCGTCCGATCGGTTTTCGAATTCTGAATTAGCACCAAGAGCCAATGTCCCGAATGCCCCATTGGTCTGTCGAGTCATCCTAAAATATGTGTCTTTCTTTTTTTTCTTTTTTTTTTTTTTTGGCCAAGGAATGAGATGCCCGGATTGTCATAATTCAACTAATTCTCGTTTCTCAAGAGGAGTCCACCATCCCATAAAGTCATTTAACATCCAAAGTAATAGCCCTGACAGGCCAATATGTTACTCCATATTAATTAATGGATTTCAGAGATTTGAAATTATCTTGGGTAAAAAAAAAAAGAAAAAAAGAAACTAATAAACACAAAAATTAAACAAGTTCATAATTAATTTCTAATATGGAGTATCTGTCTATATAATTATGTAAATATTCGGAATATATATATATATATATATATATATATATATATATATATATATATATATATATATACTCGAATATATATGCCATGGATAAATAAATTATAAAAAAATAGGGGAAATATCTAAAAGCTCCCTCAAAAATAAATGGGAGATTTGGCCATCAGTCCATCAAATAAAATTTATTTAGTAAATAGTCAAGCTATTTGTATCTTAAGTCAATTAATCCATTTTATTGTTTTCTAACGAAAATACCCTTATATGTACCCAAAGCTTACTCATGACCTCTCACCTTCTCCATCTCCACAATCCAACACATGCTCAAGACCAATTTCTAGCCATGAATTCATCACCAAATCTCTGCGTAAATTCGTAAAGACTGTCGCTGATATAAAACTTACCGACCGCTTCATCCCATCCTATCTGCTGCTGCCACCAACAATTCTGTGCTAGATCTTCAAGACATCCTTCAAAGATTTGTGTTCGAGAAATTCTGCAAGATCACTTTCGGGTATGATCCTGCCTACTCCATCTTTGCCAGAGGCAAAATTTGCAAAAGCCTTCAAAGATGTTGTTAAAATAACTGACGAGAGCTTCAATGAATTTCTCCCCATAGCTTATAGTTTCCTGTGTTTTTTGGGTAGTTATTGCAGCCATACAATACGTTATGTTCTCAAGGAATGAATGACCAGAAACTTGCTCTATCGACAATGAGTCATCATCGTCATATGCCATAGACAAACCCAAGGCATAGCCATCGAAGAGATTCAAACTAGAAAAATTGGGCTTTTTTTAATCGATGGTCAAGCTTCAATTTGGAAAAAAAAAAGGGGGGGGGGGTTTTATTTCATGAACGAATGGATCGATGGTTGAGCTTCAAATAAGAGAAATTGGACTTTTTAAAAAAATATATATTTAACGATGGTCAAGCTTCAAATCTGGAAAGAAACAAATGATGCATTTTTTTTTTTTTTACCTGAACATAGGGAATAATAGTCGAGCTTCAGATTGGAGAAAATGGAGTTTTTTTTTTTTTTTTTTGGTCCCTGGTAGATCTTCAAATCGGAATGTTGGGAGCAATCCCATCTTTGCAAGAAGCTAACAAGGCCCTTGTCACACATCTGCATGCCCAACTTTTGAAGTAGTAAAATTCACTGTAAAATTTATTTTGTAAAGTAGTAAAATTTTACTACTGCATTATAAATTTTACTACTTCGTAAAGTAATAAAATTTTACAGTTTTATGAAGTATTACGTTAGATTGTGTCAAGTAGTAAAATTTTACGATTTTAATTTTTTTTAATAATTACCTAATCAATATGGATCTTTTTTTCGAAAATATTGACAAGTAGATTCCAAAAATATAATATATTTTTTTAAACAGATATGTATATTGTAAGTTATAAGCTTTTAAAAATTATAATACCAAAAGGCTTAAGTTAGTTAAATAGGGTGCCCTTAATAACAAAAAAGGGAGTGCCCTTAATGATAATAAGGGTAAACCAGGCATTTTTAAAAAAAAGTGTGACTAATTGATAAATAAGTTCAATCTCCTTAATTAATTAACTTAGAAAAACTCTTACTTGATTAATTGCCAATATTTTACCAAAAAGTGGACTAATCGCCAATTTCCCCAAAATAAATTCATATCCAAAAACTCCATTAAATATTTTTCCTATCCATCTAATCCAAATAAAAAATAATCATATTTATTAACTCCAATCAATTAATTTTTTGTTTGCTGTTGTTAAAAGAAAAGAATGATCTGACCAAATACCATTCTTTGACATTAATATGTTTAATGAAAAAATTGCATATCTAACTGAATTTCTACTTTTATCATTTTTAATGTAATTATAAAAAAAATTAACTATTATTAATTAATTCTTCTCTAATGTACACATGGGGGGAAGGGAGAAGAAAAAGAGAGAGTGGGAGAACAGGTACGCAAGTTTGGGAAAAGAGGGGGCAAAGGGGAAAATTCACTTGAATATGCATTTTTGTCATTCAACATATTATTGTGAAATAATGGCATTTTAGGCTGGTCAATCTTTTCTTTTAACCGCAGTAAACAAAAATTTAACTGATTGGAGTTAATGAATATAATTCTTTTTTATTTGGATTAGATGGATAGAAAAATATTTCATGGGGTTTTTAGACATGATTTTATATTTGAGGGAGGTTTTGGATATTTCCCCTAAAAAATAACCAAACATGGAAACCATTTTTTATTGAGTCTAAATTGATATTTTCTACAAGTTTTCCTTTACCTTCTGTTTGATTCATGGATTCTACCAAGGAAAAAAAGAGGAGGGAAAAAAAAATGAGGAAAGAAAATGAAAGGAAAAGATAAAATCATATCAAGCCAAAACTATTCCAATTTTTATTCTTCTTCTAATTTTTCGTTGCAACCAAATAAAGAAAAATACAATTCCTTATAGTTTACTTTTTTTCCTTGATAAAATCCACAAACCAAATAAAGCCTTAATGTAGAGAATCATGGAATCTACTAGAAAGTCATCCCCCCAACTTGTTACAATGTGCAGATTTAACAAGCTTCATAACTTAAAATGCTCATTTTGTAATTGTTGTGAAAATAGGAAGAGTCAAAATAAGAGCAATCAACCAATTAATAAGATAGTAGTCATATAACATCTTTGTTTCAACCAATCCTTGGCATAATTCATCAATTGCAGATATATTCTCGAATTTTTTATGATAAGGTACATCGATTTTATAATGTTGCAAGTGACATCTCAAGAAATGCCTCTCTTGTTAGTGAAATCATCTTGATAAAATTTCTCCATATGACTACAAATATCCTTAATTTTAAATTATCTAAAACCATCCCTAAGTTCCAAACCCGAGCTAAGGATAATGAGTTGCACTGCTCCTTCATTGAATCTACTATTCAACTCTATCAACTGATGATCGATTGTTGCGTTGAATATGTCAATGTGGTAATAATATATGCTCGACTGTGATGTAGTCTTTTTCCTGACAAGAATGAACCCCTTTATGAGATGAAGGTATATCAATATCATTCTCTCTACAAATTAACTTCACATGTATAATGAGATTATCCCAACTATCTTATCTAAAAGTCTAAGGAAGTGTTTTTATAGATAAGACTAGGTCCATGGCACTTAAGATGTTTAAAGATTTGTCTTGCAAGGTTTTAGAGCATCTCCAAGGGTATTAGTTATTTTTTTGCTACTTTAACTAGCAAAATGACATTTTTTAAAATAGCTATCCAAGCGAGTACTCCAATGGCACTATTTATTTTTTAGCTATTTCAAATTTTGATTAATATTTTTTCTTTTTTTAATCATTTAATGGAGAGATAAAAAAAAAAAGAATGATGCATATAGAGAGGACAAGTGTCACTAGTTTAACTAAAAATAGTTTAGTTAGCAAACATTCGCTAGCTAAATGTAACTAGTCGAAATAACGATAGTTAAAATAGTTAGCCATATAACTAGCCTCTTGGAAAAAGAAAAAAGTGATTTGGTTAGTTAAAATAGCTAAGGGGGTTGGATAGCTAACCCCATTGGAGATACTCTTACAAAGCAAATCAGTGATTCTCATAATTCTACTCATTAAATGCAAGATAAATATGAATTCAAAGGACCTCATCCCTTTAGGGTCTGTTCATTTGTTGAGAGTTCAAACTCCCCTGAATATTAAATTCTCATGATTTCGAACTCTCGGTATTTTGAATTCTTGAGAGTTAAAAATTCATTGTTCGGATGGTAATATAAGAAATAAGCATTGAATGCATTCCTTGTACCAAAATTCATTGGTACCATTTGTATATAACTCATACTCCGTAGAATATATATATTGATAGACCATTTGTAATAATAATGTCCACTATCGTTGACGGTGCTTTTCGACCTTCGATTTGATTCAGATCTGAAAAAATCAATTCTTTCCAAGCGCATCCCAGATTAATAAGCTGAACTTAGATCACGCACCATCGCCGATGGAATTGATGAATTATTGGATCTTGGAGAATTTGATGGGTTGGTTTGGTTTTTACAGGTGAAATATCTTTTGATGGTGATGGTTGTAGTGACGACTGGTGAGGCTAAAGTTTTTGGAAATGAATGGATGAGAGAGCTTGAAGGATAAGAGTTTCTAGGTAGGTGAGTGAGAAGATGGAATATCTTAGGAAAGGGAGTTGGTTCTTAGATTAGAGCTTGAAGAAGGTGAAGGGACGCTGGGACGACGTGGGTTTTGTTGAAGGAGAAGATGGTGGACGGTACCCGTATGAAGTCAATAGACAGGATTTATCAATTCCCGCATTACTAGATGGGATTTGTATCTCCCATGGATTGCGAGGATTTGAATTTTCTGGGAAATTAAACTCTCACATTTTAAGCAAAATGAACAGTCCTTTTTTCATTAAATCCTAGGAATTAGCATTTCCCACCTTCAACTCACGCGAAACGAACAGACCCTTAAAGAATTGTTAGCTTCCCCACGTATTGACTGTGTGGATCCCTCCACGATTAAGCTAATAACAATTATACATATTATACCATACATATCTATTAAACTGCAAATAGAATATAAAAAAACTACAAATATAATTAAAATGAGAGCTCCAAAAAGTGGTTCTAAGATCAATGTAAAGTACCAATATTTTAATTTTTACGTGTTTTAATAGAAAAGCTTCAAAACTTATTTGCTTTATTTGTTGCCTTTATTGGCTAAAATATTATCCACAGTTTTAATAATTTATTTCATTGGTTTATTACCTTCTTTAAGAGTCAACAGTTACCATTCTTGTATTTAAGTTTAGGGCAAACTACATATTAGTGTCACAAACTTAACCCCCAGTTTCAATGTGGTATATTAACTTTCAATTTGCACAATTTAGTGCATCAACTGTGCATCCATGTGTCAATGTAGGAAATCAATGGACGAACGTTGGATTCATAACGGTGAAAGTCACGGGCGCACACGTGGTGGCTAGCTGGCACCTACGTGGCATCCTACATAGCCAGATGAACCAATTTCCCACTATTTTCAAAGCACGTGCTCTGCACGTGAGGATTAGTTCAATCAATAAACCATTCTCCCCCCATTTGAGAGTACACGATCTACACGTGAGGGTTACTTTACCTTTACCTTCACCCTGTATGCTGCTGGACACGATCTAGGGCTCAAAACAGAGAGAGAAATAGGGCGAGTGAGAGAGAGAGAGAGGCGATGGAGGCTTGATCTGGATCTGGACAGGGCTGGAACGGGTTGCCGGCGAGATCCAGCTGTCGATCCCACCGCTAATCGAACCCCATGAAGTCCCCATTTGTTGTCGAAACCTCTGCTGCACCTCCGCTGTCGAGACCTCCTTTTTCCGCCACTGCTTGAACACCACAACCGACGAGATCCAACGTCAATCGCTGAAACCCTTCGACGAGACCCATCATTGAAACCCTCCGCCGCCTTCCAATCGCTGACACATGAATCGGCAACTTCTACAACAACATCTCTAACATCGGCGAAGCAACGATGATCTTCTCTTTGATTTGTTTTCCTCTGCTTTTTTTCTTTTTCTTTTTTTCCTTCCCTCTCCTACCCTCCCATCTCATTCTCTCATTCCTTCCCGTGGTGAGAACTGTAGCAACAAGGGGCAAATGTTCCCATATTTGCACGTGAAGAGATAGAGCTGAGAGAGAGAGAGGTGGCTGTCGTTGAGGTCTTGCTGCCATACTTTGTTCCAATGTTTGATTAAAGTTTTAAAAAAAAAGGTTGGCCGGAAAAAATGGAGCTGGCCCGAGTATGGAATCTACGGGTTGACCGGAGTGGTCACGTGCAGACCATGTGCTCTCAAATGGGGGGAAAATGGCTTATTGATTGAACTAATCCTCACGTGCAGAGCACGTGCTCTGAAAATGGTAGGAAATTGGTTCATCTAGCCATGTAGGATGCCACGTAGGTGCCAGCTGGCCACCACGTGTGCGCCCGTGACTTTCACCATTATGAATCCAACGTCTGTTTACTGATTTCCTACATTGACACACGGATGCACAGTTGATGCACTAAATTGTGCAAATTGAAAGTTAATATACCACATTGAAACTGGGGGTTAAGTTTGTGACACTAATATGTAGTTTGTCCTTAAGTTTATTACCCAACGGTAATATACTTTAATGGAGGAACGTTCTATAAGGTTTCTAGGGCCCATTTAACTAGAACGTTCCATCTATTACATAGACACACACAGATTCTTCTTTACAAATATCTCTTTCTTCTTTCTATCAAACTCTCTTTGCTCTTTCTTCACTATTTTTCTATAATATATTTTGGGCGATTCGATACATTCTTGGCACCCCGTCTGCTGTAGGTATGCGCTACAGATTAGACAGCCTACGAATAATAGGGTTGTACCTTGGAGCTGTATGCAACCACCAATACCCGCACGTGGGGAGGCTTATATGACTTTAGGACAGCTACTACGTGCCTCTCTAGAACTCTACGCTATTTTCTATCCTGTTCTACTATTTGATTTTGTTTAATTTAATAGTTTATATTTATTTTTGTCCCGTTCATATTCTTTTTACTTGGATTATTGTTGCATAAATTATGTTTATATTGTTCTATTAATCATTGTGTAGATTTATGTTACCACTAACGTTGTTTGTTATAGAATTGTTCCAACAATCTAAAGTCATATAGAAGAGAATAATTTTTGTTATTGTTTTGATCATAAAAATCACGAATTGTTTATTTATCTAGATACTTTGTTGTCTATTTATTCTGCAATATAAAATAGTATATATTGTTTTATTCATAAAATTCTGTTTATTGCTTTCTATTTGCTGTTTTTTTTTTTTTAAAACAACAGTATTATAGTTTTTGTATATTAAAGTTTCTTTGTTGTCTATTGTTCGTGAAAAAAAAAAAAAAATAGTTTTACTATTGAAAAAAAATCTGTTTGCACATGTTGTAGCAGTTTTCAATTTGTTGTTTTACAATAGTTTGTCTACTGTTTTTCAATCTACTGTTTTCATATTTAAAAATTAAAACAGTATTTTATTTGCTGTTTAAAAAATAAAAAAAGGTTTACTGTTTTTATAAATACAGCACTATTGTTTCTCTATTTGTTGTTTATACTTAATATTCAATTTTGGGTGACAATTTATTTTATTGTTTAACTCTAGATTGCTTGATTATTAATCTATGATTTAAACCTTAATGGCTGATAAGGAATAAACTAATAGTATTAAACCCGAAAAGTTTAATGGTCAATATTTTGGTAGATGGCAAAGACAAGCTAGATATTGGCTAACGGTTCTAGGACTAATTTATGCTTTAGAAGATCCTAAACCAACGACTATTATCACTACCACTTCAACATTTGACCCTATAGATGCACCTAAGCTGATACTCGAACAAATTAATATCACTGTTTTAATAGAATTCTTAGTGCGCTCTCTGATCATTTATATGATATATACCACTCTACCACTAAAACAACAAAAGAATTATGGAAAACTTTAGAAGATGAGTATGGTGTAATTGATGCAGGAATTTAAAGGTTTACAGTGTCGAACTTTAATAAATATAAGATGGTAGATAACAAACCCGTAGGTGATCAAATTCATGAGTATCAAGAACTCTTAAGAGGTGTAGAGAAAAAAGCAACAATTTTTAATGAAGAATTTGAAGTGTCGTGTCTAGTCGATAAATTACCTCTTTTTTGGGCCAACTTTGCCAGATCACTTAGGCATAAATAGGGAGACCTTACTTTAACACAAGTAATCAATTCTTTAAGAGTAGAAGAGAGTCATCGGTTGAGTATGAAAATTGGGAGTGAGCCTAGAGTGAATTTAGTAGAAAATAATAATAACATTTACAACAATAATAATATGCAGAATTATCAATATAATAACAAATATAATAACAGGAATAATTATAGACCAAGAGATAGAAATTTTAAAAACAAGATTGGTCGTCCGAATCAAAACCAAAATCATAATGACCAAGCTAATAATAAAAATAATATTAACAACCAAAATCAGAGAAGACAAGGAGGACAAGGAAGAGGCAACAAAGCACCATGTTACGTTTGTAGAAGGACCAATCAAACTGCTAGAATATGCTTTTATAGGAAGACCGAGGAGTATCGACCTAAAAACAATCAGAATCATAGAAGTCAAGGTACTGATGTCAATGTTTTGGTTGAGGAGAATTCTGTTGAACTGTCCTTTAGGTATACTCCCGAAATTCATTTCACTAGCTTTAATAAAGATTGGTGGTTAGATTCTGGAGCTAATATACATGTTTGTTTTGAATTTAAATGTTTTAAAAATTATCAGAAATCAGGTGGAGGATGTGTAACCTTAGGAAATGAATCAGTCGCACCAGTGCTTGGAATTGGAGATGTAGACTTGAAGATGACATCTGGAAAAATATTGACTTTGAAAGACGTGCAACATGTGCCAGATGTGAGCGCCACGTCCTAAACCACATAGCTCGTGAGTACGCATTAGCCTTAAAGGACTAACACGGAGAGGAGTCGCCACCCAATATTGGGAACGAGTGAACCCTAGAAGGGTCTAGCTCGTCATAACTAGAGATTCGAGTTCGGAGCTAGGGTACGCCGCTAGGAATGTGTTAGGCACCCAGCTGCGCCCGGTCGAAACCGGTCCCCACACATAACTATTGGCTTTAATTAATTAAGTATTCAATTAAATTCCACCCTAAATCATGCAATAATATTATAGCACACACAATGACCAAAACAATGAATAAATAAAATAAAACAGAGAATCAAAATATATTAGAAAGATTAGATCAGAATAAGAGGTATCAACCAACCAAAAACAAAATATATGAATAAGCCAACAATCTGTCTGCCGAGGTAAGGTGCGTACACATCATTGATAGGTGCGTACGCACCTAATATGCATTTTCACCAACTCAATCACATATATACTTAAAAAGGCAAAAAACGAAATATAAGACAAAAATATTAGAAAATAAACTTTCTACCTAGAAGGGAATGCGTACGCACTTGGGATAGGTGCGTACGCACCCTATAGGCATATCATACAGAATCACGTAGGCCTTATATTAATCTATATCATGCATCCTTAATAAAATAAAATATACAAAAAATAAATATGAATATAAACTAAACCTAAATCATGCTAATCATGCTTTAGACAAAAATAAAATAAGAAAAGAAGAACTAGAATAAAAAGCTAAAGAAAACCAAATTTACCGACTTTGTGATTGTTCGTGGCCCCTCAGGTCTCTAGATTGAATCAAACCAACACGAATCTTCCTCTTCATCAAAGTGTTATCACAGCAAAGAGATCAAAACTCGCTCAACTTTGAAAAAAAATAGAAAACAAAAAGAGAATAAGATAAAAGAAAAGTGATTTTCGTCACTTTTCAACAGCAGTAACGTCAATCGTGTTTTTGGGTATCAAAACGTTGGAATTGGACAAAATGCATGAAATACAAAGTTGTAGAGAATTGAATTATCTTTCTAAGAAGACTAATTTCATCAAATTCCAACTTCGGATGAAAAAGTTATGATTAAAATACGATTGCTGGTTTCAGAAAAACTCCTGCTGCACACTACACCAGAATTTGTCTTTAACAACGTTCCTAAAACGTTGTTAATGACTTTTTACAACATTTTTACAAATGTTGTCAACGCCCATGTTGTCGTTGATGGGAAATTTTTACAACGTTTCTTAAATGTTGTTGAAAGGGGAAAAAAAATGTTGTCACTATACTGTTACCACGTTGAAAAAACGTTGGGTTAGCATTATAGACAACATTTCCCAAAACGTTGTCTTAGATCCCATACATTAACAACATTTTTCAAAATGTTGTCTTAGATCTTTCTCATTAACAATAATTTGCAAATGTTGTCGTAGATAATTAACTTTGACTTTAACAACATTACACAAATGTTGTCTTAGATCAGATACATTAACAACATATTACAAATGTTGTCTTAGATACTACTTAAGCACATTAACAACATTTATAAAATGTTGTCATATGTGGACACAATAACAACATTTCTCAAATGTTGTCTTAGCTTTTTGAGATTTTTATGACAACAATTTATAAACGTTGTCTTTTTCCTTTTTCTTTTTTTTTTTTTTTTTGGTTTGTGGTTTCATTTATAGTTTCTTGTACCTATTCCCTGTTCATATAAAATAATGACCAAACACACCATTATCAAAAATGTAAAACTACAATTCATTTTATCTCAAACTTTAAGCACTTAATCACATTTCATTTGATCTCAAACTTCAAACACCTAACCATGCACCATTCATTGAATAAATTAAAGTATCCAAAATTTCATTACATATATGTCATTAAACATTCTAGTTATCATTACATGCAACTTTTCAAGTGAAAACAAAGAAAGCCAAAAAACTAAAACTAAGATACAAAATAAGACGATCTTGGAGCATGCATCCACCACAAACTAATGAGTCATCATGCACCATCTACCCCTGCAAAACAATATTGCAAACCTAGACTTAGCCTTTTAACCAAATGATACTACCATGCCTGTCCATCCTCCAACCAAAATGTCCACATATCACAACGTGTGCAAGAGTGCTCCCCTTAAGAACTCCAATAGGACTCAATGGTGCATATCTCGAATTTGAACCTACCACATAAAATGAAGTATATTATAATTGTTATCTAACAGTATACATGGTAGTGATAACAAGAACATTAGTAAAGTTTACATTTGAGAAGTCAGTTATCCTAGGAACCTGTTTATTGTTAAGACAGAGAAAGTTTTAGTACAATTAGAAGGTAAACGTGTGGATGGTCATCATGACAAGTAAAAACTAAATCAAGATTGCAACACAGAAGTTACAATGATATGAAAAAAGGAAAGGAAGTTAGTTCAGGTTGTAAATTTAGGAAAGCAATACAGCTTCATTAGCAAAGACAATGATGTACATTAATAAGAAAAATCACTGACCATTCATTCACCTCAATCATAAATACAATAGTGAAATAGAAACAATTTTATGATTCTGTTCCCAACTAAAGGTCAACAAATCAAGGACTTATTCCAAGCTGAAACTCAGGCAAGCCTAATCGTACAGTAGAGGTAGAAATTTGTTCATGTCATGCCAAACAGGAAAAAATAGAAAGGTCAACTATTAATAAATTTAACTACTCAACAGCAATGCATTTCTTGGCTAATTTTCCTTAATTTTTTATTCCTATTCTACTTATTCTCTTTCATGAAAGCTTTACTTACCCACTTAGCTTTCAAATCAATGCTTGGAAGCTTGTACAAACTAGGTGGGTGGTTCCAAATGAGAAAAGGAAATGCTAACCTTGTGGTCCACTAACATTTAATAACACGATAATGTTCAATCCTAATATTCTTGATATGTCTTAAAAATAACCCAACTTTAGTTGAAGGAAAATGCAAGCAGATGTAGGTAAATGATGAAAAATTAGTAGTCAATACAAAGCTGTCTAATTAAATTACCACATTAGCTTATGGAAACATTTACATTGCCATGCAAACAAAATGAGTGGCAAGGAAATTCATGCCAGGGATATCTCTCAGAATATATAAATTTGTACCTATCCATTACTCAACAACAAAGACCACAAAATGAATGATAGATACGGAAGAGAATTACATATGTTGAATGACAAAACATTTCTACAAAATTATGCATTAAATAACAAAGCATTTCTATGGAATTCTGTGATGAAATATGAGGGGAAAAAAAAGATACATTAAGTAACTGCAAGAAAAGACAGATGAATAACCATTGTTGTCTTGATAAAGATCCAAATGTAGGCTTTCTCTCTGGATTGCTAGTGTCATAGCAAGGTATTGTTGCCACTCATGTGAAATTACTAGTCCTGATAGTGTGCCAGCCACATGATCTTCCAACACCCTGACATAAGTATGAAAGAAATATTAGATCTATGATATAAAATTTCTCTAGTTCAATGATGGTGGAGATTTAAAATAAACTAACAAATAGCTTGTAGTTTTAAAGAGTGTCCTCAAGCATATATAATGAGGTTTTTTAATATTCATATAAACATACACTCCAGTTGAAAAATCAAAGGGCAAAGTCATTTGTGGTTGGTGATCACTAAGGAGTAACGCATCCTATCCACCCCGGCAGCTCCTTAATCCTCCCAAGGAACAAGAATGCTGAAGTGAGTTGAAAGAATCATGTTAATATGATGATAGCTGAAGAACAAAAGGAATATTGTCCCTAGCTCTTTCTAAAATTTATCATAGAAAAATTGTGCCATTCATTGTGAACTCAATGTGGAGAAACATGTACTTACATTTCTTGCAAATATGAAAGATTCCCAAATTCATCAGGTATAGTTCCGTAGATATGTTCGAATGGTAAATTTCTCTTTGCTAAGGAGAAGACAAAAATATGATTCTTGTTATCTAAATAAGGTCATCACTTTATATTTGAAAAACTAAAGATGGCAAAATATTAATATTATATCAATTTGAACTCATGTATGCCAGTTTATAGTTCTTGCCTAATTGTGAAGAGACAACTAATATATGATGCTTTGCATGCAGATGCATTAATTGTGTGCGCTAGTACCTTTAGTTTTATTGGAAATGGTTCTAAGATTTGAATCCCCATCCTCCTCATTCAAAGAAAGGCAGAGGCCAGGTGACACCTCACAACTCTCTAGCATAATGTCTTATAGAAAAATGTCCACGCACGCAGTCTGTCCATGGAGGAATATTTTAAATATTATAAAAGACAGTGACAATGCACTAAAGTCACTGGGACTAGCCTAGTGGTGAAGGAAGGTGGGGAAAAGGGTCGGAATAGGATAGGTTAGGGGTTCAAACCCCTCCCAATGTACCAAAAAAAAAAAAAAAAAAAAAAAGACAATGTGCTAAACATACCAAAGATCAAAAGTATACTATAGTCTATATAACTTCTTATGAAATTGAACAACATTCACATGCATCTATATATGCCACATACTTTGAATCTTTTCACACATACAAAAACTTACATCTTTTACTTTGTTAAACAAAAAAAGTTAAGGTTGTGAAATTCATAACTAGTTCCACAAAAATCCAATTTCCATGATTCAATTCAACCTGTTCTGAAAAGCTTAAACAATCTACTTTAAAAGAAAAATATCGATTTGCTCATATCTAAAAGCCCTGTGATTTGAAAATCACCTTAAAAGTTAGGGAACGAAATTTTAAATTTCAAAAAAAAAAGAGAGTTTAGAACCACATGTAAAGATCAGTTTGCTGGGTTTAATTTTTAAAGAATAAGAATTTAGGACTTATTTTATTAAAAACTGGACTCATCAAAATTTCCAACCATATAAGATTCATAGCTTTTGTACATTGACAACTGTTTAAAATCAAATTTTGAAAGTAAAAAATGTAACAACAGATTTTTTGTTCCACTTGCATGACACATGTCTCCCCTATATATGCAAACACTTCTCTTCTTACATGGTTACCTATCATTCCCATGTAAAGCTTATCTCCCAGGCATTTGGTCCATTGTCACGCAAAGTATAGTTCCCAACAATGGACACTTGGCCACTTTTATGTAAACATAGCTCTCATCAATGAATACCTGCTAGCCAGTTTCATGCCATGCACCAAACCTCTCTCATGCAATGCCACCTCAACTCTTTCATATATGTACAATTAAAACTAATTATAATATAAATGGATTCATACCATACTAGCTAATTAATTAATTATATTTTCATCTATTACATAATTAGATTACTAGCAATTCAAAAAGAAAAAATAATAACATCAAGTAACTAACATCAATTATTGAGTAATGAAAATATCAAGAATAAGAAAAAAAAAACTATTATAATAATAATAATACTACTAATACTAATAATTAACAATTGATAATTAATTAGTGGTTATAAAAATAACATCATTTGCCACGTAGTCCATCTCCATGCAAAGTATAACTCCCAACTATGGACACCTGGTCACTTTCATGCCACCAACCCCTTTCATGCACTGCCACGAACCTTGATCAACTCTTCAAACAATTTCCCTCTCTCATACAATGCCACCTTGATTGAATTTTTTTATTTTATTTTTAGGAGGCAAGTCTACTTCTTTATTTTTGAAAAAAGACAGAGGAAGAAGTAAGATGCTTTTGTGGATCATCAAATATGATGTCCCTCTTCTCAGAAAAAATAAATAAATAATGTTCCTCAAAATTCATGAGAGAACCCAAGCCCTTGATCAGATATAACTGGCAATCAAACCTTTTTATGATTAATGATCGAATCTGTTTGCTAGGTATGGATCCTTGTGGTGGACCATATAGGAAAACTTCACCACTCATGGGTTCTCCTAAATTAATCAAATAATCAAGAAATTAGGAAGTAACACGAATTTTTTTTAAATAAAAAAATTTGATCGATGAAGACCTTATATCTTACTACAATCATCATAACACAATAATATAAACATCACATATATGGGAAAGCAGGGATCAAGGGTTTTACTTTTACTGGCAATTAATGAAAATAGTGATTTACCATGTCACTTAAACTCGCAAAGAACTTCCTTTTTCAAAAAAAAAAAAAAAAAAAAGCTTTGTCAAACCCTGCGCGTAGTTGAACCTTCATTCCAACTAAACAAGCAACAAAACCACAAAACTTCCCTCCATGGTTTTCATTCCAACTAAACAAGCAACAAAACCACAAAACTTCCCTCCATGGTTTGGGAAGTTAAAAAAAAAAACATGTTTGATATATTGACAAAATCTCACATTATTGCCTCAAGAGAAGGCGTCAAAGCAGGAATGGAAACAGCCAATACCCAAAATATAGAGGTACCCAAACCTCATAAAGCAATTGTTCTCTGCTAAATTCACTGAAATACAATGACAGAACCTCTAAGCCCCAAACATTATGCCCCATTTGATAACTGAGAAAATGTAGGAAAAGAAAGGAAAACTCAAAAAGCAATTAAAAGCCAGATTCAAGTGGCAGTAGTGAGATCCTAAGTTTTTCTTTTGTTTTTCTACAATTTCTCACCAACTAAACAAAGCATTATAAAAATTACATTGTGGATTTCCTAATTTGGGAAAAAGGAACTAGAACAGGGGTTTCTCACAATGAGGATTCCCGCAATGCCGCCCGATAGAACTTAATAAAATTATCAAACCCCTGATGCTCCGTTTGGTTGCTAAGAAAAGATATCAAAAAACAAAATAAATTAGGGTTTCCAATCTCACACTTTTCATCATCGGGGTTAAGTTCAGTTCTGCTTAGAATTTAAATTCAAGTGAACAGGACACGTAAGATAAAAAATTCCATCTTTGTTCTCTTTTCCTCCATTTTGTCACCACCCAGACGCCTTGCACTAAAACCCTAACCCCTCATTTCCCATTAACTAAAACACATAAGAGAAGAGAGAGAGACGAGACAGAGAGTGATGATTCGGAGAGAAACAAACCAGAGGAAACGTTTGCAGATGAGGGGAAAGAAGGAGCTGATCGATTGGTGGTGGGTGTGAGATCCAGCGGCGGTGCTCCAATGATGACACGAAGGCTTGAGGATGGACTGCGACGGCGACGGCAACGGTGACAAAGCCGGTAATGGCAAGGTGACGATGCCGGTGATGGGTCTGAGAAAATAGGGCAAATCAGAAGGTAAAGTCTGATCCCTCGATCTGTTTCCAAAAATAAAAGAGACCAAACCAGATAAAAAAATAAATAAAATAAAACAAGGGCCATCGCGCGGGACAGCCAAATAAGTTCCCCCCCTTTTAGTGAAAGCCCCCTCAATCACAACATTTCTATGAATGTTGTAAAATAGCCCCTCATCAACAACGTTTACTAAAACGTTGTTATCATCAACAACATTTACCCCAACGTTGTTATAAAGTCCCTTTAATCAACAACATTTATGTAAACGTTGTGGAAGCATTATACATCAACAGCATTCATAGAAACGTTGTTATAAAGCGTATTTACAACATATATATAACTAATGTTGTTAATATCCTTAGAATAACACTTTTTAACAACGTTTTTGTCAAAAATGTTGTTAAAAACCCCCTACAACAACATTTACCATGAAACGTTGTTGATGTAGTGTTGTTAAAGACAATTTCTGGTGTAGTGGCATGAATTATCACGAATTTCACTCTCTAAAAACCCTATTCTCCTCCCATTTCTAAGGCATTAAAAGAGTATTTATAGTTGAAATCTGGAGTTTCCCTTTCCTTCCTAGACTAGGTTTCTTTGAAGAATAATCAAAAGGTATTTTATAATGATAAAAGACTTCTAATCTGAATAGGAAAAGGAAATTGTCTTTCGTAAAAATTGGGAGACTGACCGCTAACACGCATGCACATGTACCGTATGTGCGTACACACACTCATCACATACGTACACGTGTTAGTAGCATGATGGCTAATTTAATAAAATAATTTTCTTTTCATTTTGACCAAAAATCCTATGCTGTGATAATTCGTAAATAACCACACTAAACTCATCATCGGGGCCACAGGACTTAAGATGACAACCGGTACAAAATGGGGTCTCTACACCAGAAGTTAGAAGAAATTTAGTTAGTGGGTCTGTGGACCCCGGAAAATGTAGGCCCACGTGGGTTTGAAAAAAGAGTCACCACCTCATTTTTTAAGGGAAAGGAGGAAAACCCTAAAATGTTTATTTTCCAAAACAAGTGACTCCATGTTTAAAATGGTAAGGCAAAAGATCTTTTGGAAATCAAAGATTGTGGATTCGGAAGCTAAGTTACGATATGGGAAGGTTTTAAGCAAAGCCTATAGGCACCCATATCGCCCTAAACGGTCTTTTAATTTAATTGGGCTAAATCAAAGTCTTAAACACACATCAATTAACAATTATCATCACAAGACAACATGCATATCATCCATTCATTCATCCACATAAGCAAATAAATCAAAGAAAAATAGAAAAAAGAAAAAGGGGATAGGAAACCTAGGATACTTAGTATCCTAGGGTGGACTTGAACCTCACGAAGAGCGCCTACGTACCATATATGGAAATACATGGATCAAAGTCCACGTAGTTTGAAAGGGAATAGGGTTTTAACCTAATAGAGGCCTATGATAAACCCTAAGTTTCCTTTCATAAGAAATATGGTAAGTTTCTAAAAATAAATGATTCTCAAAAGATCTTTAGAAAGTATGGAATTTAATAAAGATAGAAACTTTGATTTAAGAGGCATTTTTTTTACGAATGGAAACTATAGGAATTACCATACCCCTCTATTAGGAAATAACCCTAGGAGGGAGAAAGGGAAAGTTTCAAGGAAAGGAAAGAAAGGTGAATTAGGGAACCTTCATACCCAACTTACCTTAAGCAAAAGCAACCTGTCAAAGATAACCACCCTATTGCATAAGGTAATTACTTTATTTGCAAGATTTCATCTCGCAATAGCCAAAATAATCACCCCACATTGGTGGGGTAGTTGCACCTGTCATATCCCACTTTCTATGGGTTTGTACCTATCATGTACCTGCAATTTACATGCAAAACACACCAACAATACCAACAAACAAACCTAGTTTCTAACCAAGCAATTATCATGCTTAAACATAGGCTAACACATGCTCAAAATATCATATTAAAGCCATTAAACAGATCTGGATAGAATTGAAATAGAGCTTAAAATCGCCCATGAATCATGTAAATAACACGAATCATGAACTAACCTAAACCCTAATTCAACCCTATATGCAAAAACATGCAAGAGACCCTAAAACCAACTACCATGAATGCAGAGAATATCATAGTTATCTAATATGCAACACATATACAGCAACTATGAAGAAAAACTAAAGAAGATTCCTAAACTATCATGCTATATGCAACTTTCCTAAAACAAGGATGAACGAAACCCTAGAATCACACTTGTGCATAAAATCACATGAAATAACCCTAAATCATGCGAAACCGAATATGAACAGCATTCTAACCATGCATATTAACCAACAGAATGATCCACACATGATAAAGACATAGGCTTACACATGAAATATAGCTATTCTAAGCATGAACTCAATTTCAGCACAAAAAAAACCCTAGAATTGCAACTATGCATGAAATCATATTAAACAGCCCTCTAGCATGTAAAAATGACCATGAACAAAATTATAATCATGCATATTAACTCCTAAAAGTATCCACACATGATAAAAGTGCTATCTTGAACATGCAATAATAGCTATTCAATGAGAAACCCTAAAAAGACACTAGAAACCCTAAAATCACTACTACACATGAAATCACATGGAATAACCTTATATCATGCAAAACCAGCCATAAACAATAGCCTAATCATGCATTCTAACCATTAGAAGCATCAACAAATGATAAAAATATAAGCTTGAACATGAAATAATAGTTATTCAATGCAAAAGTCCTATTTCAGCACCATGGAAACCCTTGAATCACAAATATGTATTAAACTACATGAACTGACCCTAAATCATGCAAAACTATTCATGACCTACATTCTAATCATGCATATCAATCAACAGAATCATCAACACATGGTAAAAATGCAATCTTGAACATAAAATAAGACTACTCTCATGCAAAACCCTAATTTAAATGAAAGAGAAAGGAGGTATACCTATAGTAGAACCTTACTGCTGTAGAGTCTTCTTCTCCTCTTGTGTACTGCCGGAAATTCCTTTCTTCAAGCCTTCAAGCAAAGCTCCAGCCCTCCTTCAAGCTCTCTCTCTCACTCTCCCACTCAGAATTTAGGTTAAACTATCCTAAGGATAGTTGTCATGGCCTCCAAGTCTCAAAAAATGCATCCAAAGTGCCCCCCTCAATGCTGAAGTATAAGGGGGTATTTATAGGGTTTGAGAGAAAACTCTCAATGGTTGAGATTAAAACCCTAGGTATTGATCCAAGGGCTCTTAGAGACTCCCTTGGGGCTCAAGTAGGTCAAATAGGGTTGAAAATAGGGTTAAATGGCGGCTGGAGGCGGATAAATCCGAGGAAATAGGAAGGGATCCTCTTTAGCACTCAAAAAAGGAAAGTGGCTCGGGTGACCACCTGGGGCTGGGCGGCTAGCCACCTGGGCCCAGGCGGCTAGCCACCCAGGCCTGGGTGGTCACCCGAGGCCTCATCAGCTTATGCCCATTTCTGACCCTTTCGATTTCCAAATGTGTTTCAGGACCCAAATCAACTCCGATTTTGATGAAACGAAAGCCAAAACGACTGTGTTTCGAAGGGGAATGTAATTTGAGTCACTTGAGAGCAAAAAACCCTAGCTATGGTTGCATGGTTAGGTCCTACAAAGGCAGTTAACCTCTATGCCCCCACCGTCGCTTAGCTTAGGTATGCACACAAGGTTGCACTGAATGCTTTCTAATTTGAAATTCAACCTCTCTAAACATATTTGGGGATGGAATTAGGACTAATCAAAGTCAAATGAATAGTCATAAAGTGAAAATCATGAGCCAATTCGAGCTAACCCGAAATAGGTCTCTTAACCAACCTGAGCCATATTGAGCCATTCTAACCCCGAACCATCAATTCATCGAATTGAACCCATAAATACCTCAAATACATCCATATGAACTCCAATTGGCAACTTGGAGATCATTTCAAGGTTAAATGGAAAGTTTGTGACCTAAAAGACGGTTATGCCCCTCAAGTTACAAAAGTTCTTATTAACCCTCAAGATTAGCTCCAAATCGAACCAAAATTCATACACATCATCCTCAAGACCCTAAAAACTCAATGCAAAAGACTAGACTCAAAAAGGAAACAAAAAGACACATGAAATGACAAACCCTAGCTAAGGTGGCAAAAATGGGGTGTGACAGGGTCTGCCTTAGTGCAATTAGGATATAAAGTTGTAATGGAGTCGAATAAAGTTGTAATAACTAAGAATAATGTGTTTGTTGGGAAAGGTTTTGTAAATGATGGTTTGTTTAAGTTGAATGTTGCTTCAGATATTAATGGAAATTCTAGTACTTCTTCAAGTATATTAAATGTTGAATCTTGTGATGTTTGGTATGGACGACTAGGACATGTAAATTTTAGGACAATAAAATTAATAATGGATCTAAATTTGATACCTAAATCTAATATAGATTTAAAACAAAAATGTGAAATTTGTGTACAAGCTAAATAAACTAGAAAACCGCATAAATATGTGGAAAGAGATACTCAAATACTTGATCTTATAAATAGTGATGTTTGTGATTCTAATCGACCTCCTACAAGAGCTGGTAATAAATATTTTGTAACGTTTATTGATGACTGTTCTAGATATTGCTATATTTATTTGATCAAAACCAAATATGAAGTTTTTAATAAATTTAAAATTTACAAAAATGAAGTAGAAAATCAATTAGAAAAGAAAATTAAAAAACTTCGATCTGATAGAGGAGGTGAATATAATTTAGAAAGCCTTAGTAGTTTTTTTTTTGAAGAAAATGGCATAATACATGAAGTAACACCGCCTTACTCACCTCAATATAATGGAATAGATGAAAGGAATAATAGAACGTTAATGGATATGGTTAACTCAATGATTGTTAATTCTGGTTCATTTGAAAATTTGTGGGGGGAAGCTTTACTCACCGCATGTTTTATTTTCAACAAAGTTGTTGTTAAAAATAATAATAAAACTCCTTATGAAGTTTGGAAGAAAAGAACTCCTAATCTAAAATTCTTGAAAGTGTGGGGGTGTTTAGATAAAGTCTTAATACCTGAACCTAAAAGAAAGAAAATAAGACCTAAATTTGTAGACACTGTATTTTTAGGCTATGCTCAAAACAGTATTGCTTATAAGTTCTTAGTTTTCAATTCCAAAATTAATGAAATCTCAAACAACACGATTATTGAATCACGAGATGCTACATTTTTTGAAGTTATTTTTCCATATAAAACTAAAGTTTCAAATCAAGTAGTAAATAGGTCTTCGATTATTGTAAGTGATGTACCATGTACTAGTATTAATATTCCTAAAGAAAAAGAATCAGAACTACCAGTAGAACCTAGAAGAAGTAAAAGGATGAAAACAAAACAGAATTTTGGTGAAGATTTTTATAGTTTTTTAACTGAAGGGGATCTTAATAATTATAAGGAAGCTGTGACGTCCATAGATGCTTCATTTTGGAAAGAAGCGATTAATAGTGAAATTGAATCAATTATATAAAATAACACTTGAGAACTCACAGACTTACCTTCTGGTAGTAAAGCCATTGGCTGTAAATGAGTGTTTAAAAAGAAGTTAAAATCGGATGGTAGTTGTGCGGGGTATAATTTGCTCCCCGAGACCTGATGATGATGAAGGAGCTTATTCTCCTACGTGGACCTGCACTCACAAGCTTGGAAACAAATTCAGAGGGTAGGCCAAGGTGGGTTTTGGCCAAGCCCTCTCCAAAGCTTAAGTTAGAAGCCGTTTATGGAGGAAAAGGCAAGGAAGAAGATGAATCTCAGGGGATTAGGGACGTACTGTAGCTTACCTTATTTGGCTGTATCGTATTCTATTTATACCCACCTGTACAAACTGACCATGTGAGATTAGTTAACTGCTTTGGTTAGGTCAGATTTGACCATGGTTTGCCAATAACCGTTTGACCATGGTTCATTGATCATGGTTGAGCAAAAGACCATAGTTCCCTGTAATCGCTGTGTCAGGAATTACAGCTGTAGTAACAGTTTTGGACTGTAGTAGCATTTTGGATTGTAGCGTGAGTCATGGGACAGGTGTCCCAATCTTGAGCCCCAACATGGGAGATTGCGTGCATTGTAACAGATCTATTTGAGTTGCCTTTGTCTCGTGTCATTAATTCCGAGTTAAGCTCCCTAGCCTGAGCTGGATCCTCGGTTCAAGATTATTTCCACACAACTTGCCCCAATTATGACTTTCGCGAGTTGGGACTTGTCATAATTTTACATTAGTTGAGCACCTTACACTGTGCCCCTATGGCGTTTGGCTTTCTAGGGCTTAGCTGGCAGAGGGTGGTTACGCTTTTCCGTATTTCCAGGTGCTGACGTCATGCGTATTGGGGCTGTCTCATCTGCTGTACTTGGCATTTAATGCTCCAGAAGCATTATGTCTTTGGGGAGAAACAAATCACTGTTTACTTTACTTTTTGCCTTTTCTTTCTCTGTTTTCCTTGTTCTTTGCTTTCTCTGTTCTTTGCCAGAACGTAGTGTGCACACTGCTTTTTCACTGGAATCCACTGTTGTCACCGTTTATTTGCCGGAAAGAGTTTCTCTTGATCCACTTCATCGTCTTAAGATTTGCTCCACCGTTGTTGCACTATTCTTGAACACTGTTTTGGTTCTTCTGTCGCTTCAAAAGCCATCCTTAGAAGGTTCTCAATGTCGCGTGCTTGTATCTTTCCGGCGGACTTGCTTTTTGGCACACTTCCTGAGATCTGTGACGGTATATCTCTTTCCTTGCCTCTTCCTCCATAAATGGCTTCTGACTTAAGCTTTGGAGGGGGCTTAGCGAAAACCCACCTTAGCCTACCCTCTGACTTTTTTTCTAAGCTTGTGAGTGCAGGTCCACGCGCGAGAATAAGCTCCTTCATCATCATCAGGTCTCGGGGAGCAGATTATACCCCGCATAGTAGTATTGATAAATATAAAGCTAGGCTAATAGCTAAAGGATTTACACAGAAGAAGGGCATAGATTATTTTGATACGTATTCACCTATTTCTAGAATAACTACAATTAGAGTATTAATAGCTCTAGCTTCAATACATAATTTAGTAATTCACCAAATGGATGTTAAAACTGCATTTTTGAATGGAGATTTAGATGAAGAAATTTATATGGAACAACATGAAGGGTTCATTGTTAAAGGAATGGAACATAAGGTATGTAAATTAGTTCAATCTTTATATGGTCTTAAACGAGTTCCAAAATAATGGCATGAAAAATTTGATAATGTAATTTTGGAATATGGTTTTATAATTAACGAACATGATAAATGTGTATATTATAAAGAAGATAATAGAGATTGTGTTATTTTATGCTCATATGTTGATGATATATTGTGATTTGGAACAAATTTGGTAATTGTAAAAGATGTGAAATTGTATTTATCTAAGAAATTTGATATGAAAGACTTAGGAGAAGCTCATGTGATTTTGGGAATCAACTTAAAAAGAACTCCAAATGGAATTACCTTAAGTCAAACTGGAATCATAGAAAAAATGTTGAAAAAATTTAATTGTTTTAATCATAGCTTTGTTTCTACTTCTTATGATTCTAATGTACATTTAAAGAAAAATAAAGGTGGACCAGTTTTTCAATTAAAATACTTACAAATGATTGGATCTTTATTATACATAGCTAATAAATCTAGACCTGATATAGCCTATGTTGTTGGTAGACTCGGTAGATATACACATAATCCTAGCAAGTATCATTGAACTGCCTTAGAAAGAGTTTTTAAATATTTGAAAGGTATATTAAATTATGCATTGTGTTATAGTGGCTTTCCTAATGTTGTAGAAGGTTATAGTGATGCTAATTGGATAATAGATAATTAAGATGTTAAATCTACTACTGGGTATATTTTTATGTTTGGAGGTGTAGCCATATCTTGGGGTTCAAAAAGACAAACTATTATTTCTAGAAGCACTATGGAATCAGAACTTATTGCTTTAGATACGACCTATATTGAAGCTGAATGGATTAAAAATTTGATTTTAGATATACCATTGATAAATAGACCTGTTCCTACTATTTCAATACATTGTGATAATCGAGCTGTGATTGAATTGATAAAGCAAGCACATATAATAAGAAAATGAATAGGCATATACAAATGAGAGATAAATCTATGAGAAATCTTGTGAATAAGAATGTTGTATCTTTAGATTTTGTTAAATTTGAAAAGAATATTACTGATCAATTGACTAAAGGATTATCAAGGAATGCTGTCGTAGAACTGTCGAGGGGGATGGGTTTAAGCCCTCAAGAAGTCACCTAGGAAGGTAACTCAACCTTTATGATTGGGGATCCCAAGGAAAAGGTTCAATGGGTAAGAATAATCTGTACTGCGTGACTTAAAATTTAGCACTCTTTATGAGCAAATACGTGCATAAAATTATCCTACCCATCCCTATGACATAATGCTGATGATATATGACGTTAAGGAAGGGTTATACCCTGAATAAGCCCGAGGCGGACATTCTTCCGTGAGGTATTTGTCACATATACCCTTAGAGGACTCACCTAAGTGAGAATTGTCGTGGGGCCACAACCATGAGAATAGGGCTATTCTCTAAAAACTCTCATGAGAATCAATATCGAGCACATGGCCTTTAATAGTGCTAATCCGCCCCAAGTATATGTATCAATATTGTGTGTGTGACAGTTGAATTCTGGTCAAAGGGGTCTAGTTCAAGACCTAGTTCACTATGATTCCTTCAGAAGGAAATTGTTAACACTAAGTGTAGGCTCAAGTCCAAAAGACTCCCACACCCATTGCATAGTATATAATTGCCCAAATATTTTATCTATATTTTTTTTTTTAAGTTTTGAATCTTGTGAGGGATTGTTAAATTTTATGTGTTTTAATAGAAAACCTTCAAAACTTATTTACTTTATTTGTTGCCTTTATTGGCTAAAATATTCTTAATAGTTTTAATAATTTATTGGGTAAATATCTAAAACCTCCCTAAAAAATAAAACCATATTAAAAACCCCATTAAATATTTTATCTATCCATCAAATCCAAATGAAGCAAAATCATATCAATTAACCCCAATTTGTTAACTTTCCATCTGCTTCTATTAAAAAAAATTAATGATTGACTAAAATACCCTTTTTCCACTCTACATAGAAGAAAACTCTAGATTAAACAAAGAAAGCATGTCTTCTATGCCACCTCTCACGTCCATCAAAGTACCCCCATATACATGCCCTCCATATCTCAGTAATAGAACATTTTAAGTTCCAAAACATGCTAACATAATATATTGTAGTATTACACAATGGCTACTCGTTTTAAGCTCCAATCCTCCATGATATATTACACAATGATTTTTTATCTTTTTTTTTTTAAATTATTGTAAGGAATACATCAAAGTGGGTAAAATGGATAAATAAAAATATAAATTGTAGTACAAAATATATATTAGGAAAAAAAAAAAAAAAAAAGAAGACTCCCTCCATGTATATTTCTCTTATTGTCTTTCAAACCTTTTTACAAACATATGGAGTACACTTCCCATTGATTCAAGCAGTTTGGGAAGAGCAAGCAATAGAAGCATGATTGCCTTAACATTTGTCTTGGAGCTTCTGAAATGCTTATTTCCTTACAGAATCGAGCATTTAAGTGTGCCCGTGAAAACCTTGCCACCATAACTGGAAAGCTCGACAATAAATGCCTCGTTCTTACACTCAATAACACAAAAAGCAATTCGCTCTTGCCCAGAGAAATTTGTCTTGAGAGCCCATTTGTAGTAGTTCCATTGTCCAATCTACTTTTTTTCTTCTTTTTAGTTTTTGCTTAAAATCAATCTCCTACTTTGCAAAAGGAAGATTCACAAATCATATGTAGCAGCACATTAGGAAGAAAGGAGGGGGAGCACGTACTAAGAATGTGAAGGGGGGTAAGAGTGTAATTAACAAAATAGGTAATTTTAGTCGTTAATCACATTAGCATCATGGGGGTATTTTAGTCCTATCATTATTTTTTTTTAACAGGAGAAGATGGAAAGTTAACGGATTGGGGTTAATAAGTATGATTTTGTTTAAGTTGGATTAGATGGATAGATAAAATAAAGGGAAAATTAGCAATAACCCCTATTAGGGGTCCGCCTTTAGCAAAAAACCCTACTTAAGATTTAGTAATTTAATAACCCCTTTTTTTAAGTTTTTATTTGTGATAAGGTAAATCTGTGATTTTACATACCAAATATACCCTTTATTTGACAATTCTGCATCTCACGTAGAGCAAATATGGGAAAAACATATTTCCATCTTAAGATATAAAAGAGTAACCATTTTTGGGGAGATATGTTTTCGTAGGAGAGAGATTTTCGGCTCCATGATATTTCTCTCTCTTCAAAACAGCGCCGATGGAGGGAATTCAAAATTGAATTCCAAAATTTTCTCTCTCTTCAGGCGGTTGCAAGAGATTCCGTTTGGGTAAAAGGTGTTCATAGTTTCATCTATTTTGATTGTTTTTCCCAGATTTTTGTTGAATCATTACTAGCAACAGTATCAAAGTATTGTTGTTAGTATTATAACATGTTTTTTGTACTATTAACAGTATCACTTCATTGTTGTTTTGAAAATAACCCATATATTATGCAACAGTACTAGATTATTGTTGAATCATTACTAGCAACAGTATCATAGTACTGTTGTTAGTATTATAACAAGTTTTTTCATACTAGGAAGAGTATCACTTCACTGTTGTTTTGAAAATAACCCATATATCATGCAACAGTACCAGATTGCTGTTGTTAGTATTATAACATGTGTATCTATATAACAGCAACTTACTGAACATAACTATCAACAGTAAACCAATACTGTTATGTCAATACACATGTTATAATACAAAAACGGTGAATTGATGCTGTTGACAATTTTGTTTATTACAATATCAAATAAACAATGTAACAGGTTCCTTGCATATGCAAATTTATAGTGGTGAGATCACGTTTAGCAAAAAGGAGGGGCAACTTTTTAATGTAAAGAACCAAACGCTTAAAGAAGAAGAAGGTTGATCTGCTTTCTCAGATCTGATACTATAGTCGAATGCCTCCTCTCCCTTTCTTCTTCTTCTACTACTTCGTCTACTTCTTCTTCTCTTTCTTCTTCTTCTTCTTCTTCTTCTTCATCAAAACCAGATTTTAATCTGTGTTCTCCAATTCATCTGGGTCTTTAGGGGGGTGATCGTTTTGTGAAGGAAAAACCCTAGAATGAATTATAGTGCTATGTATAATTATGGAAACTAAATTTTTGGAAAGCTTTTGATGTGCCGTGCGTTTCTATATTTTCGCCGGAAACAATGGAACGTGGGAAGGTGAGAAGCCTTTTTTTTCGGCTGGGTGTGTTTTGTGGCATGGTTGTAAATTAAGGGAAGTTTTAAAAACAGGGTCTATTAGTCTTTTTACTGTCAAATGGGGTTTTTACTAAACGTCAATTTTAATGGATTCTATTATCTTAGAACTCTTATACATAGGGGTTTTGGCCAAAATTCCCTAAAACAAATAATGGGGTTTTTGGATATGATGTAATCTTTTAGGGAGGTTTTAGATATTTCCCCTAATTTATTTCATTGGTTTATTACCTTCTTTAAGAGTCCACAGTTACCATTCTTGTATTTAAGTTTATTACCCAAAGATAATATACTTTAATGGAGGAATGTTTTGTAAGGTTTCTAGGGCCTATTTAACCAGAACGTTCCATCCATTAGACAGACACACACAGATTCTTCTCCACAGATATCTCTTTCTTCGTTCTATCAAACTCTCTTTGCTCTTTCTTCACTATTTTTCTATAATATATTTTGGGCGATTCGATACATTCTTGGCACCTTGTGTGTGTTGGAGGCGTACGCTACAGATTAGATAGCCTGCGAGGAATAGGGTTGTATCTTGAAGCCGTGTGCGACTGCCAACACCCGCACGTGGGGAGGCGTATAAGACTTTAGGACAATGACTATGTGCCTCTCTACAACTCCATGCTATTTTCTATCATTTTCTACTATTTAATTTTGTTTAATTTAATAGTTTATATTTATTTTTGTCCCGTTTATATTCTTTCTACTTGGATTATTGTTGCATAGATTATATTTATATTGTTCTATTAATTATTGTGTAGATTTATGTTACCACTAACATTATTTATTGTAGAATTGTTCCAACACAATCTAGTTAGCCTCTCTACTAGTCACATGTTCACTAGTAGTTATTATATTAGTAATTTCAATAGCTTGGACCTCTCTACTAGCCATTTTACTTACATTTTGGTTGATACCATATTCGACTCCTTATGTTGCCAGCCTTTGAGTTTTTATAAAATAATATACATAACATAATAAAACTGGTTCAACTAGACCACTGTGCTTTATGGCCAATTCAAACAAAAAACCGTTTGGTTTGAGCTGTTCAAATCAGTTTAGATGCACAACATATCTAACAATTTAACTAGACCGGATATAAATTTTAGATGAATAACACATGATTTAGAATTACGAGGGTGCCAACCTAGTTGGGATGCTGGGTTGTTCTACAATGCTTGCAGCTCTTTTATTTAATTCAAAAACTAGACCGGATAAGGTTTTGGTTCACCGATCGAATCAGTTGGTCTAGTATAGTTTTAATAACTATAGTCTAAAACATGCACAATCTCAAATAAGCGCATTCCAGTGAGATTTTAGGTCCTAAAAGGATTCACCCATTTAAAATTGTAAAAATAAAAATCATTATGTAATACAAAATCATTTCAATATGTAAGAAGAGAAAAAACAAGGAAAAAAGGCCTTCTATCAAACAAAAAATAAAAGGAAAAAAATTAGATCAATGCAGACTATGAAACTGATTATGTAAAATAAAGTCACTCCAATATGTAAGACAAGAAAAAAAAAACCCAAGAAAAAAGGGGTTTGTCCTAGGCAAGTCAGCGAAACATGCATGTTGGACATTGATTATGGGGTATCTCCTTAGTTTTAGAATTTGGGATTTGTTTGTCTTTATGTTTATTTTGTTATTTGTTTTATACTTTATTGTTCTCTTATTTTTTGTTTATTAGTTTTGTCCTATAAAAAAAAAAAATCAAAGCCAAAATCTATTTAATTACTTAATTAAGTTGACAACCATCGCGGTGTCGGCACTTTTGGTGGTTTCACGGTCTCACCAATATCATTATAGCATGAAAGGAGAGAACATGGACAGAGAGAGAGAGCATATGGAACATAAAAGGATAAATGCATTAAAACCAAAAGGAAAAAACGAAGAAACAAAAAAAGAGGAGGATGGAAATCTTACCACTGGTAAGTTACCATCATTGTCAATATCTCTAGCGCTATCACGACGAGAGAGCAAAAGAGGGGAATGGAGAGAATCAAAAGACTCATGTATCAAAAAATGGGTTTTTTGCTTCTTGATAGTAGATGTAATGAGTTGGAGTCTTGGAGAGGTTTCTCGATGCACACTGAAGTATTTCTCCTTTTTTTGCAGGTTAGCCCATTTACCTCATTTATTTTATTATAATTTAGCCACAATCTTTTGGGAGTGATGGATGAAATCTAAAGGTTCTAGGCTAGCTAGTGCATTCTTTCTTCTTTGGGCTAAGGCTAAAGCCCACATTAGTGATACAAATAAGATAAAATAAAAATAAAAAACACTAAAAAAAAGGGCCAGACTATCAAGGCTACAACCTAGGGTAGCCTTTTGTCACGAGTTGGGTCTCCAACCCAAAAGGCTAGCTCGTTAGGTGGAGTTGCCCTCCCCACTTATATGCCCAAGAGTCTCCCAGTACCTATCCGATGTAGGACAGAGATCCATGACATTCTTCCCCACCCAACCCGCATGACGCCTTCGTCGTGGTTGGGCCCACCCTGCCTACCTGTCCGCACCCCGTACCCCTCGCGAGTCATATATGCCCTCGGTACCCCGTGGGCCTAAGCACTTGGCGTGACATCGGATAAGGGACCAGGTTGGCTCTGATACCACTTGTCACGGGTCGGGTCTCCAACCCAAAAGGCTAGCCCGTTAGGTGGAGTTGCCCTCCCCACTTATATACCCAAGACTCTCCCAGTGCCTATCCGATGTGGGACAGAGATACATGACATTTTGCGTACCTCTCCTATTAATTGATGTTATACCAGGAACAAGGACGTTGTTCGATGAGTTTTTGGAGGGTGTTCTGGTGAGTTAGTGGGTGGGTGTTTTGGTAGTTGATCAATAAGTAGCAATCATAACATAGATCTATAACTGTCACTAAGTGAGGGTGTTGACACCCCATTTTGTGTCGCTCGACATTCTGGACCACTCGTAAACCCAATGATAAAGGGTGGTGTCAAATAGAACTGTTACAAATAGATTTTAAAAGACCGACACGATCACAACTCAATTCAGCACAAAACTATGATTCATGCTCACATGTGCATATTACATGGGCGTACATGCATCTCCTATGCACATATGGGTTGACACCAAATCTGCGAGATATCCCATTTCAACACTTTCTTTACTATATGGGGATGAAGCCTTAATGTCGGCCAACCAATTTATGGTGGCTGAAAACCCTAATTATCTCGAGAATAAACCCTAATGTTCTCCTATAAATACCCTACTTTCAACTTGGAAAGGGGATCTAATTTATCTTCAGCCTCCACCTCTGAAAACCCTAAAAACTAGCAGTATCTATGATTAGGAGAGTCCAGAAGGAGCCTGTGGAGTTCTTACCGTCGCTCAGACCTGAGGGTAATCATTTTTGCCTTAACTTTCGTTTTCTTATTATTTTACATGCTTATTGATTGCCTTTTAGGAAATAGGTTAGGATTCCCTTATATATTCCTTCATTTTGCATATGTAATTAGTACCTGATGATTTAAGACGTGATTAGCACGCATTTAACATATATAGGTTAGGTAGGATAGCATATATTCATTTGCTTATCACTTTCCTAGATATGAGCATGTTTGTTTATGTATGGCATCATCTTTATGTTGTATAGTTGGATTAACTCGTTACTTTCGACATTTCTTTTATATAGTCATCGCATTCTCTCTCATATATAGATCTAGGATGTCTTTATTACTTTGAAAGCATGCTTAGATGGTTCGTGTACATGTCTTAATCATTCGTAGGCCGGTATAACATAATAGTTGCATGATCGGTTCAAATCCACGATTTCACACATACTGTAATTAAGGCATGCACGCACGTGCTTATCACACGTACGTGTATGACATATTATGTGCAAACTAATTTTTGTTTTGCAGGCTGCGTAAGTATAGTCCAATCGTTTGAATGCTTCTATCTTCCGTGTATATACTTATTTATCTCGTTATATTTTGATTTATATTTATTTATCATTGTGTGCCATCATTCGAATTAAGTCATACAATTGCTTGAATACGGTCAAAATCAATTAAGTCCCTTTTAATTAAAGCCAAAAAATACATGTGGGGCCAGTTTCGGCCGGGCGTTATTAGGTGCCTAATACTTTCTCAATAACGTACCCTAACTTCGAACCCAAGATTCTTTGGTTATGACAAGTTAGATCTTTGCTATGAGTTGTTCGATTCTCAAAGCCAAATCAGGTGGTGACTCTTCTTCACTCTAGTCATTCGTGGCTAATCAGCATATTCTTGAGCTGCGTGGTTCAGAATGTGGTACTCATGGGATTGTTCCATCTATTTATCTTTTCATTAACATTGTTTCTACTAACTTCCCCCAAATGTGGTTTTGAGGGGATGTTACATCAATTTTTTCTCCAGTGAGGTTATGTGAAAAAGGGCCAACCTTAAGAGGGGTTTCGTGTAATTTACTCAAAATAAAAAGATGTCATTATTGTGTAATTAACGTGCCTATCTTTCATTTTTAAAATTAAAAAAAAAAAAAACAAACAAACAAAACGTGGCTTTCTGTGGGCTATTGGATTGGTCAAGGATGAGGGGGTGCATTGAGAACCGTCAACTTGATGCAACTGGAGATTAGTGCACTGGAGAGGAGCTGAACCCATTCGGTTTTCCCCTTGCATGAGAGAATTCATCTAGTAATCGAAGACAATCCATACTTCGTGCACCGACATATGAGCCACCATTGCATTCCATTGAGTTGCCTAATTTTACATTCTTATGGCAATTTTCAAAAGGAGTAAAAAGGAAAAATGCGACTATGTTATATATTTTCATGAGTCACGCCATATGAGCTACCTCAATTTTAATTATTGATCTTAATAAATATCTTATGCAGTTGTTAACAAGAACAGTGTTAGGCAGCTTGTATATGGATTATGGACTGCCTGTATAGACACAAAGAGGTAAGATCCACCTTTGTATCTATACAGGCATCCCTATACGGATTACCTAGCATTTCCATTTTAATAATTCATTAAACTTCTGGAATGGATTGCTTTGGAATAGTATATAACTTGGTGTAAAGCTCTTCTAACCATCAACATTCAACAACCAGCAGCCTACCAAAGAAGAACCATCAACAAGCTGCAGCAGATACTTATTCGCATTTGTCTTGCTTAAACCATAGCATGCACCAGCGCGCCACCGGGGGGCAGGGGGGTAACCACTAACCACTATTGGTGGTTTCATCCCATCTCTTCGTGTCCTACTGATTCAGATAATTGACTCTGCAGCTAGCCATTTAAAACGCTTCAAATCTAATTGGCAATTAAGTTCATGCTTACAAGGGAAGGGAAGCTTAGTTTGTCAAGATCCAATTAAGTAACTACAATGGGAATTGATGAGGAGCTAGCTAGAAATAATTAATGTTTCCTCCTAGAACTAAACTAATGATGCCAAACCAATCTTAATTTGCTCAAAAAAGTATGTAAGGCAAAAACTATAAACAAAAGGAAATGAAAATCGCCTCCTAAGGATTTTTGTATCGCCAACAATTAAACATCAATCAACCAGACTTTTTGGAGAACCACAATTCAAGGGTAAATCCCCCCCCAACAACCCAATCCAATAGTCTAGCTAATCTGCACGTACAAAAACAAACCAACCGGCAGGATCAACCATTAGGTGAGATTCATCCATTGGCTAATCCAACCACCAAATTAACTGGTAGGGATGAGTACAAATTAATTAGATAAGTTGGGCCCATATATGTATAGATAGCCTTAATTGTCAGAGGTCCATTTGAGCTAAGACGTGGACGTAGAATTTGCAGCTGATCCTGAACGTGACTCAGTTGAATGGACTACCTATATAGGCCATCTGCTGACACATAACACAAGTCACCCCACGCCACGCCACGCCACCCCACCACAGAAGTGTCATCTATCAAGCTTACGAGGTACATGGAGTGTAATTCTTTTGCAAACCATAGGCGTACCTACCCGCCTCGGTTATTTTGATGGCTAAGGCCGGGTCGATCACCCACTGCGGGACATGCGTCATGTGACAGCCTGACATTTCAAAGTTTAATTAAAGAAACAAAAAAAAAAAAACTTAAAATCAGGTTGTCCTGGGACCACTAAAAACGGGATATTAATTATTAATCAAGTGGTCCTAGCTGACAGCATCGGACTATATATATCACCAATTTCACAAATCTTTGATTGGTCTGGTCGAGGACCACTCGATATATATTCACTCGATTCGAAAGAGTGAGAGGTCTGTTTAGTAAACCGGCTGTGCTGGCATTAAACATCATCAAACTATTTTGACCCAAATTGTCGGCACTAGATTATCCCATGTGGGAAGTTATAAAACATACATACATGTTATATTCTCTACAATTTAATGTCACAATAACCTCTCTCAACGTCACCAGTGCACCCTTTCATTTTTCCTTATTACACCCTACTTTCTTTTCTTTTTTTCCTCTGCCCTTTTGTATTTTTAATCTCACCCAAAGAGAACGCACGTCATTAACAAGCTATATAGAGTATATAATATAAATAAAGCTCAGTTACATAATCTCTTTTATCTGCAATCCTAATTGTAAATATATAATTCTCTTAATTAAATTTTAATAATTGTCGATGACATGACTAGTTTAAAGATATTTGTTTCTCATGGGCCTTTTAAAAGAATGGCGCTGTGAAAACCAAACCTGGTCCAATAGTACAGATCGACTGTAGACTGCATACATATGTACCAGCGCATAAACCTCTTTTTTCTTTTTTTCTTTTTTCTTTTGGTTCCACTCTACACGCTCCGCAGGGGTTTTGTTGTTTGGATTGGGTTGTTCTCGGGGAAGGGGTTGCCCTAGCCTCTTGGTAGCCTAACTTTTCAATCACAAACTTTCCGTCTCTTAATTTTCTCATTGTTACTGTAATATTTGGCATTAGAAGTGATAATTTATATATATATATATATGTAGGATGATGATCAGGTAAGCACGTGCTGATATAACTTATATCAAAACTTACATTGGGAGTTGTACCTTGTGCATTAGTGAGATGTGAAGGGAATTGAATCAATGCAAGGGGTACAACCCCCAATGCATAATGCTAATGTAACTTACATCAACACATGCTAATGAGATCGCCTCTATCTATATATATATATATATATATATATATGAGGATGCGTCGCTCCCAGGGCAGAATCATATTTAATTGTTACTGGCATGCCTATCACCGTCCTCAATCCACAATTGAATGTCCTCTTGAGGTAGGAGACAGACAAGTCAGTTCATTGTGTCCAATCATATGCATATCGATCAGCAGATCATGATGGGAGCAAGGTAGTGGGGGTGCATCATATCATGCATACTCCTTATTTGTAGCTTATTATTATATAAAATATATATATATATGTGTGTATATATATATATATATATATACTAAATGCTAATAAGGTCACACTAATTGTAACCCGGAGGCTTGGACTCCTATCCTAAATACTTTGTACTCTGTATAATTTTAGATATGGAGTACTCCATAAAATTAAAAAGAAAAAGGAGAACAAGAAAACGGCAAGTGTCTCACACACTGAGATATAAATATATAAACAAATGGTGTAACAGTAACGGAAGTAGTAGAGAGAGCATATATAAGTCCAAAGCTAGAGAGAGGAAAAGGCAGCTGGAAAGCAGAAACAGAGGAGGAAATGGAGGTGTCTCTTCTTGGGAGAGTCTTCGCTTCAATGGCTCTAGTGGGACTGGCATGCTTTTTGTTTCTCCTCTATAACATTATGTGGCTGAAGTCCGAAAGGCTTAGGGGGAAGCTCCGAAAGCAAGGAATCGAAGGGCCTCCACCTTCTTTTTTATACGGTAATGTCCCAGAGATGCAGAGGATCCAGCTGACGGCAAGGAAGGCTTCCAATTCAAACCATGGTGAAATTGTAGCCCACGACTACACTTCCACTCTCTTCCCCTATTTCGAACAGTGGAGAAAAGAATACGGTACCATACAAATTCGACCATATCTTTACTACTTTCAGTACTCTGCTTTCCTTCCATATATGTACACGCACACACACACCCAACAAGAAGTAGTTCTTATGGTATAGATTTGGTGCGCTAGTTATATATATATATATATATGCCTTTTAAGAAAGATCAACAACAAAACACACACATATATAATCAGATTTATTCTGTAGTAAAATACCCATGATTTTTTTCCACCCATTCCACCAAAAAAAACCAAAAAAAGAAACCCATGATCGATCTTTACTATATATCTACCGTGGGTGGGTGCAAACGATTTTACTTCCGACTCACTGCCGTTATAAGTTACCAATATTTGAGAAGTAAGCTACCAGTTTCGATCGAGCTTGGTTCTTTCCTAATTCCTACTAGCTAGCAGGAGTATATAGTCCATATATATATGTGTGTGTGTGTGAACAACTGAAGGCCGCTTGCCGTTACATCGTTTGTCCCAGTAAAATTGCCAGGGGCTGGGGGAAAATCTATATGTATCACTTGCACAAGTTTCGTAGGTAAAATCTTGGAAAGAAAAATATTTGTAGAAGATAAATCGAAATGGATACGAGTGAGCATCAAAGTGCGCGAGTCTCTAAAATCATGATCAACTCAGTTAGCTAGTGGTTCAATAGATTGGCAACTTGGCCGAGTTGACTCGGGAAATGATCCACCTTTCCCAAATTAAGATCGCCAGGGGCTGTCCAAGCCCAAGTCAACCGGGTGAGTAAAAATAGCTGATGAAGTCGGTGCGATCGCCACCGGCCCGAGCATTCAGGCCAGCCAATACTGCTCGAAACCCCAACCATTCTTTTGTGACCGTGTCCGGCCAGTCTTGACACTCCACCGCCCCACCTTTTTTTATTTTTTATTTTTTTTATTTAAAAATATATATATATATATATATATATATATGCACATCAATGAGGTCGTCGATCCCATGATTCCGACTATATATTATATTAAAATTGCAATTTGCGCTGGCTAGAATTTTCACTCAATAATGCCTTCTTTTTGTAAGCTACCATTATATGATCGATGGAGAGTGGAGACAACGACTTGAAATCATATGCCATCTATGGATATAATAATGTGATATTACATAGTACAAAAAAATCTATAATGATTGAGGGCACGCGTAACATCTTATATTCACATCTTTAATTTTAACAACAATGGAATTAAATAAATAAATAAAAACATTCAGTGCTCTACTTGGGCGGCCTTGCGTCAAGTTCAAAATTAGCTGGCTCAACCCTGACCCACGAATAATTGGATTGGGGGGATTACAAGCTTACAACCTCAAAATATTACAGAGTACTCAAAAAATATTATTAAACTCGTATTTCAAAAATAATAAGATAATATTAAAGAATATTTTATTGGGCTGGTTATATATATAAATTTAGCACCGAATTTTTGTTAGTATATGTGTATGCGTGTATGTATGTTTGTGTGAGATATCTTGGAATTTTTGTTAGTATATGTTTGTGAAAAATCTCCCCGCAAATTAGTTTAATAGTTCATTTGATTATGTGTGGGATATTTCGGAGTATCATATTTAATCACGACTGTGCATGAATCACTCACGGACGACTGTGATCAAATGGGATATATGGCGTACATGATCAAAGTTTTATATATATATATGTGTGTGTGTGTGCGCGCGCGCTTGGTGATGATCACTTGTCCTAAGTTTCCAAATTCAATTAGATCGTTAAGCCAAAATACATACATAAAATGTAATCACTATAGCTTGAGCTTCTGTGACGCAGGTGCAATATATACTTATTCAACGGGGATCAGGCAACACTTGTACGTGAACCACCCGGATCTAGTGAAGGAAATGAACCAGAGTGTCACTCTTGACTTAGGTAAGCCTTCTTACGTGACCAAGAGACTTGCACCCATGCTGGGAAATGGCATTTTGAGGTCCAACGGCCTAAGTTGGGCCCAACAGAGAAAAATCGTTGCACCGGAGTTCTTCATGGACAGGGTCAAGGTAACGGAACAATTATATATATATGTGTGTTTATGTCGGTTCTTGGCATACATTATTCTTCTCTTAAGTTCAAAGTAGAAGTAGAAGATGTGAAGCCCGTAGGGTAACTTAGTTGGTAAAGAATTCCATCTTAGGAAGTGGAGGTCTTGAGTTTGACCCTTACAAAATCTCTTGAGGTTATTGTTTTCATACATTTTCAACTTACTTGATCCATATAGATTATAGAATTTTATATATAACTCAAGATTTACTCAAGGTATTTCTTTTTTAGAACATCTCCAGCCCTTACTCAAAACCCATATCAAATTCAAATTTGAGTAAAAAAAGCCAAAAATCTTCTCCAACCCTATACTCAAATCCATATCAAATATGGGGATCCTCAGATTTTTCCCCAAATATGGGAAACATAAAAACCATATTCAAATATAAGGGGCAAATTGGTAAGAAGATTTAACAGCTATATTTGGCCAATAACTCATCGATCGAATATATCGCCGGAGACTCATTTTTCTCTCTTTCTCGGCGTACTTGGATTTTCTTCGTCTGACTTCTTTCCCTATTTATCTTCAAATTGCTGAAGCTCTGTTAGGTTCGCCGGCGATAATGGTGTAATTTTGGTAGGAGAACACAGCCATGAATAGGAACAAATTAAATTCTAGATTGGATCTGGTTCTCCCGAAATTCTAGGGTTCTTAGATTTGCTTCTCCTATTTGTCTTCCAGCTGTCGAAAATATTGAACGAATATCTACGGTTCTTGAAATTTTAGGGTTTGCAAACAAGAGGAGAGAAGAGTGAGTGAGAGAGACGAAAGAGAGTGAATTTTTCTACTGCTGCAACTGGAGACAAAGATGAGAGAGAGAGAGAGAGAGAGAGAGAGAGGGGCTTGGAGACTACTGGCAAAACTCAACAGTAAAAATGGAAGGAGAGAGATGAGAGAGACAACAGAGAGAAGAGAGTGAATTCTTTTGCTGCTGCAACTAGAGAGACGAGAAGGGCTTGGGAGAAGTTGAGAATTTTTTAAAAAAATTTAAGTCAAAATTTGAGTATAAGGCTGGAGAGCTTCATATCAAATTTGGGGAATACCCTTTTTCTACTCAAATTTGAGTAAAAAAATAACAGTTAAGGGCTGGAGATGTTCTTAGCAAAAAGAAAAAAAGGTGTAACATTTTTGTATTAACTAATTTACCATTAACTAAGCAAGCTGAAAAAAATGGGCGGTCGCTTTTTCATTTTTCAGGGGTCTAACACACGTTTATTTCACTAAAGCGGTGTCGAGGACACGAACCGACAAGAATCTCATGTTATAATTCCTGCTTAAATACGGAATAAGTTTTTTTTTTTGGTTGGCCACATTCTTTATTTTAGGAAAGAAACGTGTTTGAATTGAGACCATGAATAAAATTAAATGATAGGGCATGGTGGGGCTGATGCTGGAGGCAGCACAACCATTGGTAAGAAAATGGGAGGACCAAATTGAAGCCCAAGGTGGCATGACTGCAGATGTTAAAGTTGACGGGGATTTGAGGGGCGTCTCAGCAGATGTGATCTCAAGGGCTTGTTTTGGAAGCTCTTATTCCAAAGGCAAAGAGATTTTCTCAAAGCTTAGGAGTCTCCAAAAGGCCATATCCGAGCAAGGCTTCCTTTTCGGGGTTCCTAAATATGGGTATGTTTTTATTTTTTATTTATATTTATATTTTTTTTTTAATTTTTTTTTCACTCTTTTAATTGACAATAATCATATATAGTAGGCCAGTAGTTTCTCCATGTATCATTTCGGAATACAAACCAAGGTCATGAAAGTTGGACAGTTTCTGCTAATAATTGATGAATAGGATAATTAAAGCGTTGGCATTGGCACTTTGGCAGGTTTATTCTGATTAAAAAGAGAAGAGAGATAAGGAATTTAGAGGAAGAGATAGAGTCATTGATCTGGGAGGCAGTGAAAGAGCGCAAACAAGAATGCTTAGAGACATCATCCCATGAAAAGGATCTAATGCAGTTAATACTAGAGGCTGCCATCAACGATCACAATCTGGACAAGGATTCTTCCAAGCGTTTTATAGTTGATAATTGCAAGAACATATACTTTGCTGGGCACGAGTCTACGGCTGTTGCCGCCTCCTGGTGCTTGATGCTATTGGCTTTACATCCAGAGTGGCAAGGTCGCATTCGGGCAGAGGTGGCTCAAGTTTGCTCTAATAGGCTACCGGATGCAAATTCACTCCCCCACATGAAAACGGTACTCTAGCTAATTAATTGCGTGTGTGTGCATCCGTGCGTCTTGATTAAATATTTATATTTCCTTTGATCTGCATATATAAGTTCCTCTTCCTTGAATTTATTTATTTTTGTTAAAAGGAAAACAAAAATTTAATTAACGACCGCTAGCTTCATATATACTAATGGATACAGATGAGTATGGTGATTCAAGAAACCCTGCGTCTGTACCCGCCAGCAGCATTCGTGTCGAGGGAGGCGCTGGAAGAGACTCAAGTTGGAAATATTAGTGTCCCAAAAGGTGTATGCGTATGGACTCTGATCCCGATGTTGCACCGGGATCCCGAGATTTGGGGAGTGGATGCGAACGAGTTCAAACCCGAGAGGTTCAGTGATGGTGTCTCTAAAGCTTGCAAGTTTCCCCAAGCCTATGTCCCATTTGGACTGGGGCCTCGCTTGTGCCTGGGTCGAAACTTTGCCATGGTTCAATTAAAGGTTGTCCTTTCCCTTATCGTCTCCAAGTTTACCTTCTCCCTATCTCCCACATATCGACATTCTCCTGCTTACAGAATGATCGTAGAACCCGAACATGGTGTACACATCCTCCTCCACAAGATCTGACCGCGACCAAGTCATCTCAACGCATGCAGGTTTTTTTCTTCTACTTCAAGCACGCTGCGCGCTGGGCGCTGGCTAGCTGTGCTTCTTCCTATATGCAAAAGTATTTATACACGTGTACGTGTAGTTTCTAAACTGGGGTTTGAATATTGATTTACAGGCATTTTGACTCGTATATTTCGAGTGGGTTGTTTATTGTTGTGTATTAGTCCTTGTAACTATAAAGTAACTAAGGCTAGTACCACGGCACCCAAGCTCATTGTCTCGCTATGAAATCAATCCACACGCGCCCACTCCAGCATGGTTGGGGGTCTTTAAAGGATTTACCCAGGCAAAATTTCAAAATACATCAAGCCCCAGAGGCACTTCAGTGCGTGCAGGCAGACCATATATGCATGTTTTGAGGCGGCATCATCCAATGGCACTGGGTCCAATTTTTCATTCCAGCATATATCGGCCAAGATAGCGAGCTGGACTTGCTATTGTTTTTCTGCGTAGATAAAATTCAGGTGCTGCTTGAATCTGATAATATAACGAAGACAACATTCTCCTATGCCATGGTCTTGATCATCTTCTCCCATACCGGCCCCTCCAGTATATTTATGCTAAGCATGCACAAACCACATGTTCTGACAAATATGTATATATATATATATATATATATAGGATGTAAAGAGTCCCAAATGAGTGAGCTTAAATCCTTTCTCAAAGGATGTAGTAGGGTTAGATCGAAAAAAGTTTGGCCCAATTAACCTCTCAACTCTCAACCACTTACCATGTCTTTAAATTAATCCAGTCTATCTGATATATCCATGAACTCACATGTACTAGACATCAATTTATTACATTCATTTGACTTGGTTCTACTATATGTAAATTGTGAATTTATTATAACGATCATCAAAATATTGGCACTTTGACAATTTCGAAATTCTAATTGGATTGCACTAGCAAGTATGCAAGTGACAAGAAGGTTGGTTACATGGTTAACTTGATAAACTTGTCTAATGCATGTGAACAAAGGGTCTAGGCTGCCAACTGAAATTATTTTATAGAAAAACTATAGGTTCGCCTTGTAGGCTGCCTCAATTAGCAACTGAAATGATTGCACTAGCAAGTATATATTCAAAATGATGCTATAGGTTGACTACCCCTTGCCGTTGTTGCTAGTTTGTGGCCTTTGTTCACCCATTACAACACACACAAAAATGCGATTGTAACACAGTGACAAGGGAGCGGGGCACTAGTGCAAGAGCAAGGCAGCCCAACCCATGATATAGGAGTCCAAGATAGTCTTTGTGTGGGGTATTTTTAGATAGCCAATGAACCATTAACACATGGCCGCCTTCGGTCCTATGACCCTAAGACCGAAGAGGAGCTCGAGCCACGAGATCAATGTTCTCAAACGAATGCGCCCTCGATGGAGAAACCCCTTGGCTCCTAACTACGCTAGCTCCCGACGACGTCATATCCATATTCTCGGTCTCGTTTCTTTGGCAAAACTAATGTTCGGCATTCGTTCCTGCCTACGTGATTAGCACGAGCTTTCGACACGTCCAACAAAAGAGGTTCAGTCGTGATCAGAGCACGCTCCTAAAAACCAAGTCAGGGCTAAACAATTATCAGCGACTAGGTTTAAAACCCTAAGTTGACTATGGTCGGGTCGAAACCCTAAATTAACTATAGTCGGGTTAAAATGTTAACCTAGCCTAAGAAATAGCTCTTCCCTATAAAATGAACACTATTCATTCTACACAAGAGAGGTATGCCGCTCTCGCAAAACCCTAGCTCTCTCTCTCTCTCTTTCTTTTTTCTCTAGACGCTGAGAACTAACTTAACCATTGGAGGGTCTTTGGCCGGGCAAACCCCGGCCTCCGTTGACACATCTTTGTGCTTTTTAGGTTCCTATTCACTGGAGAATCGAAAGGCACTATTCATCGGAGCACCTCTCACTACTATTCATCGGAGCACCTAGCGCCACTGTTCATCGAAGCACCTAGCACCACTATTCATTTGAGAGCCCAAGTTCTATCTCAGCCACTGCAACTTTCTCTTACCACCATGTCGTGGCGCTCTAGATTATCAGACCACCTTCCTTGAAATGCTACGCTGACTGTCCGGATTTTTCTTCGTATAGTCTTCAACACTAGCTTCTCTCTCTATTAATAGAATGGGCCTTCAAAATGACGCCATTACATACACGTACCCAAAATAAATAAATAGAAAAGGAACAGGGAGGAGCGAGACACCAATGCAAGGGCAAGGTAGCCCGAGCCATGACAAAAGAGAGCAGGATAGCCACACGGAAACTGACCTTTGGGCAGGGCCGGCTCTAAGTTAGTGGGGGCCCAGGCGAACTCCTAAAATAGGGCCCTCTTCTTTCTATACATATTCTAAAAAAAAAAAGGTTCTAAATATCCAAAAAAAAAAAAAAATTCCTACTACCAAGTACCAACATAAAGTTTGTTTGCATATAAAATTACTAAAATTTGCTTTTATAGATTAAAATGACAAGAGATGATTACAAAAACTTATAAAGATAGAATACATATAACAAATTTCTTGTTTCATAATTGAGCAAAATCTACTTTTACAACACCAAAAAGAAAAAAAAACAAATGTCAAATAAAATCTAAAGCTATAATACCAAAAGAAATTAATCAATTACAACAAACTGTCATTTAAACATTACTCTTCTCGCATTTTTAGATGCAAAATTATTAATTAAGCTAGTATAATTAAGTTTTTCTATCATATTCTTTTCAATAGATTGTGAGAGACAGAGAGAGATGTTGTGAATGGGGAGGACTGGAGGAGATGAGAGACAAAGAAAGACATTGTGAATGGGAGCCAGGGGAGGAGATGAGAGACAGAGAAAGACGTTGCGAATGGGGAGCTTCTCAGATCTCAGATTTGAGATCTAAATGCAAAACCCCCCCTTAATTCCCGTGTAAAATACCTTCTTTTTTTTTTTTCTTTTTTTTTTTTAGTTTTTATGCTTTTGGACTGGAATTGGGCTTGGAAGAATAGGGCCCTTTTTGCTTAAAACAGGAGAACTGGTCCATTTGGAGAAACTTATCTTTGGGCTGATTTTTGGGATCTTATAACTAAGAAGGCCTCTATTGGCACCCAAAGACTTTCTTTCCATCCCCCACTTATTTTACACTCTAAGATTTTATGAAAAATACGTAAAGTTTTTAGAAAAACTGACCGCGATATTTATTAGAAAATATCATTTTGAATAACTTTTTGGAAGACAGTTTTTCCAAAATTTATCGTTTAAGTGGACTTTTTAGTCATTTATGGTGTGAAGACTATAAATAGCAAAAAAGTCTACTTAAACGATAGATTTTGGAAACTTTCTTCTAAAAAGTTGTTCAAAATAATGTTTTCTAATAGAGTACACTACTAGTTTTTATGAAAACCTTTTATATTTTTCATAAAATCTTAAAATGTAAAATAAATGGGGGGATAAAAAGAAAGTCTTGGGGTGCCAATAGAGACCCCCTATAACTAATAAAGAGAATAGGTATTTGGGGCTCTTTTTTTTAGCCCAAAATAGGAGACCTCAGGTGGCAGCCTTGCTCGCCTAGGCCCAAAACCGGGCCTGCCTTTGGGACACTATCCTCTCTGTAACATAGCCGCAGTGGGTCGACATTCACCACCGTATTGGCGTTGAGGATAATTGGTAAAGTAGTGTTTAACAAATAACGACCGGTACCATACTATAATAAGAGAGATAGAGAGAGAGAGAGAGAGAGAGAGATGGCGGCAGCTGCCCATGCCATAAACGGTTATCCGTCCAAATTAGTAGAATTGAGAAGCAAGAACAGGAAGAGAGCCTCAGCACCTCCTCCTCTATTCATTTCCACAAGCCCATCTCACGTAAATCCTCGTCACCTCGCAGACCTCTTCGCCTCCTCCAATCTCTCTTGCCACCGATTCCCCAACGTCGACCCCCTTGGCCGCGTTGAACCCGTCGACATTCACAAGCTCCGCGTTGCTCTCTCCCACAGCTCCGTTGTCGTCTCCGTCTTCTGCAGACCTGAGGATGTCACCACCGCCAAATCATCTCCAGAGTCTTTGAAACTGGGAGATTTGTTCCGGCGAGTGATGCCGGTGACGCATTCCAACGGGCAGTTGGTGGGCTTTGGCCGAGCCGTTTCAGATAGCGGATTGACTGCTTCAATCTACGATGTCATGGTGGATTTTCCTTCTCCTTGTTAAAAAAAATAATAATAATAATTTCTCTCTTTATGATCCATTTCCTCTTGCAATATGTGATTGTGGGTGGTTGTAGTAAGCTTCCAACTTGGCGCCCCTTTTTTCACTTGTTCTATCCGGATATCCATCGATCCGTCTCATCCCTCAATTCCCCAGTATTGTTCAAAGGCCTCAATCTCAAACCTAAATCTTCATTAATTTTATCATCAATTGGACCTACTCTTATTTTGTAGTAAACTTGCTGCTATGATTTGGAGTACAACAATTTTTTTCCCCAGTATTGGCTCACTATTTCTTCTGTGGGTTTTACACAAAGAACTGTCCTCTCTGTAAATCGAATTTTCATGTTTCAAGTTTGACCTTGAAATGATTGATTCTATTAAAATTCAGAGTTATATGCTGTTGCACGTTGCGAATTTGTTCTTTGTCAAATTCTCTTTATCGATTTGCCAGATTCATGTCGTTTTTCTTCAAATATTGATTGGGTTGCAATTAAAATTATCCATTGTCGCAGATATATGGCATATTGCATTATTTTAATTTTTAGCTTGTTGCTTTTGCTTCAAGGAATGGATGCAGATCCACTCTGCTGAATTTGGTCAGTTAGTTCGCTGCGAAGTGCAAACTACGTAATTTGGAACCAATAATTTTCAGCCCTTGAACCCCACTCAAAATTGGAATTTTGGAGGCCAAAACAGCTACCATTTGAAGCGCTGTGGTGACATTGTGTAAAACTCGATTTATTGTGATTATATTCAATTATTAGAGAGCTGTTCATATGCTGGACAGTGTAAGGTACAATTGGAAATTGGATGGCGCATATATTTCTGAGTGGGTAATCTTGAGAATGTTTATATCTGAAATTGTTTGTTGTAGTGTGACTTCTGCTTCTTGTTCCCACATTTTTGTTACGCACATCTTAAAATTCATCCCTGTTGCCTGTTTTAAGCATTATTTTTACGGTTCGAGTAAATTGAGAGCATGCATGTATTAATTTATTGTGTTTCAGTGCCTCCCAGGTTATCCCTTCATTACGGGGAATGGGAATTGGTCGGATGATTGTTAATAGAATCATAAGGTTCGTCAAACTCATTTTGAAACTGATTTAAATTTTAATCTTTGATCTGAATGACCTTAAGAACGCTTCAAAAATGCAGCAGACTACATTATTTGATGGTTTTAAGTCTAATTCTTCAGGAAGCATCAATATATACACAGATCCTTTTTTGGTGATCCATGTACTCGTAGTTGATAGAGTACCCTACTGATATGTACTCCTTCCAGTTAAATGTACATAAACTATACCTTTACCATGCCTAACAGTCTCCACAACTCCTTCAGTAATGCATGTATCATTTTTCTTCTCTCCTTCCAGAATGCTTACGAGTAGAGAGATTTATGACATAGCAGCCCTTTGCTCTGAGAATGAGAGGTAAATTCTCTAATCTTGCTGGGAACCAATATCTATACTTCAATGCATTGGTCGATCAAATTGTCTCTTCTGGATCCCCATTTTTTTTTTTCCTTCCTAGATGATAGTGTTAACCTATCCAGGTGACATTTTCACCTCATCCAACCCACAACTCCCAGATCCTGCAACATACCTGCACACACCCACAGGAGTCATAGAGAAGGTACTCTTAGCTGCTAATTATGATTGCCCTGAATTCCCCTCAGGTTGTTCTTCAATGCATGTGGATTTGGTGAAGACGTTTTGGGCTCCACTACGATGATGTATACAAGGACTGTTCCGAATCATCCCGAAGGCGATCAGATGGATCAGATGGTTAAGCGTGCAGGTCGAAGGCTGTTGTTAGCTCCATCACTTCGAGAGCCTTCTGCATCTTAAAACATTGATAAATTGTTGCATCTTTAAGGCATTGATAAGTTGTCAAGTTGTAGCCACACTGTGCCTCGTTCAAAGCTTTAGTAAGAAAAATGGGAAGATTGTGTGGAGCTCAAATAGAAATGGAGTATGTATTTTGGTACCCCTTTTTCAATATCTCGCTTAACAGAACACATTATCAAAATAAAAAGACAACAAAACAAAAGAACATAAAAATGAACATTGGGTCAATATGTGGTGATTTTAATGTAGATATTGCTATGGCATATAAAGGTCTTCTTCCTCCCTGTATTAGAAATAATGCCATGTAGTGTAATCGAAACTTTGTAGGCTCGCCATTTGGAATTGACACTGTTATCGAAAGATGAGCATCCTAGGCGGAATTGACATTACTATTGAAGGATGGGCGTTGCCTATGCCTAGGATTTGTAAATGGCTTACCACCCGATGGACCATTTGACCATTTCACCCCGGCATTGTTAGGGCATATGATTTCTAATCAATCTTGGATTCCTGCCCACCTGTGACGCACTTCTAAATCAATTGCAGCATAAAGGTAACAGAAGTTACCTCTTGATGGTGCTAAGGTAATTGAGACTTTCCTTGCCATTTAAGTAAAGGTAGCCTTCTAAATAATGCAAAACAGCTTCACTTTTATCTTTTTCATCTATATCTAACTTTTTCAGAAGAACCTTACAAGACAAATTCTCTCACCATCCCCTGTTTTCTTCACCAAAAAGTGCTTGCCTGAAATGGGGAAAGTCTGGGTTGAAGTCTGCCTGATTTCTGCTCGGGGGCTCCAGCGTTCTTCCTCGCTTTGGAAGCTCCAATGGTTTGCAGTCGGGTGGATTGATCCTAACAACAAGTATTGCACCAAAATCGATGCTTCTGGAAATGCAAATCCCGTTTGGAGAACCAAGTTTTCTACCGTAGTTGATCAATCAGAAACGAACTACCAAGATCTGGAGCTCCACGTTGAAGTTTATAGTAGAGAGCCCATTTTCCTCAGAGAAAGGCTTCAGGGGACAGCAACTATTCTTTTGAAAGAATTCCTGGCCAAGTACAAAACAAATTCTGAGGTTTCAAAGCCAGGAACTGAAGAAGTAGGAAGCTTTCAATTGCGAAGAAGGAATTCCGCCAAACCTCAGGGATTTGTTGATATTTCAATTCACATCTCGGAGGAAAGGGAAGGGCAAAATTCGCACCAAGGTGTTCATGGTATCCGATTTTAAACTCTCCAAACTTGAATCTTCTGAATCTAATCGTTAAGCTCGACTCTTGCTCAATTGTTTAGTCTCTCTCTCTCTCGCTCTCTCTGGGTTTTTTATGGTTGAAGTTTTAAGGATCAATTTGATCCCTTCGACAGAGTTCCATACTTCTATCCACAGTTTACTTGTACATGATTAGAGTCTTTCAAATTCTATTTTGTAGGTAACGAAGGATTTCAGCTCATGGGTAGCAACAGTGGCATTACCTTGGCCACTAAAGATGGGCCAGCTCAAGCTTACCCACCACAACTCCCTGTGGCCCCAGTCCGCCGGCCAGACAGTCATCCACAGACAAATTTTCCGTATGCTCATCCAATGCCATTCCCTACAAACTATTCCAACCCATCTGTCGGCGGACCGAGCTACCTGTCAGCAGGCGGACCGAGTCATCATCGACCTCAAACTCCTCCACCGCCTCCCCCACCTTCTAACGTTGGTTACATACCCACTTTTCTCCCTAGAACAGATCGTTTGTCAGAGACATACGTGAACATGCCATCATCTGGAGCGGCCCCTGGACGCAGCACTGGACCAGGCTTTGGAATGGGAGTGGGTGCTGGAGCACTGGCTGCTGGTGCTGTGATCTTTGGTGATGATTTTATGTCAGGATTTGATTTTCCTGCAGGGTTGCAAGATGCTAGTCTTACCATATCTACTGATCCTCCTTTCTGATAAAGCTGTAACCATCACTGTAATATATTGCAATTAATGCAATAAGATAGCATCAAATGTGGCTACCCCATAAGCTCAACTACTTTTATTGGCAAAGAATTTCATTTCAAAATCAAGAATGCCCAAAGAGGGTTCAGTACATCTGTACTTTAGTCAAGAATGTGCTAGTTTTGCAATGTCAACTTGCAGGTCGAATCACCACTAAGCTGCAAAAGCAGAAACTCTAAATGCAAAAAAAAGGATTGTTACAAACGGTCTGTAATATCTCAAAGCATTGGAAAATTTAATAGTCCCAATTTTATCGAATGTCTCTGAAAAGAGGATAATAGTAAGTTACAAGTATAACAGCAACTGTTGTATTTCAAAATTATCGTAGGAAGGGCTAGGCTTCATTGTTCTTAGCAACAGAGTCATCTATAATCTGGAATTCTCTTCAACATGAGGAAAAATACTTCATCCCAAATGGAGCTTGTAAGAGTTCTACTCCTTTCATATGTGCTAAATTTGGTTCTTATCTGATTGAAACCCGCCACTCTGCTTTAAACAGAAGTGAAAGGGGCATATAAGACACAAATTTCAAGTTGCCGCCTGTAGACACTGCTCCTTTGAATCACCAAAAACTCTTTTCAGAAAGTTCTCAACAACTGACACAAACTCCTCTACCCTTTCTTCATGGGGCAAGTGGCCACAGTTCTTGATTACTTCAAGGCAAGATCCAGGTATGGCTTGTGAAAGTCTTTTGGCATTCCAAGAGGGGATAATTCGGTCACTATCGCCAGTGACAATCAGAACTGGGTTTCATTCAGAGAAACACAAAAATCAACATCACAAACTTCTACTTACATAGCTTGATAACATATGGCAAAACTGAAAACTAGGGGATTTTTTTTTGTTTTGTTTTGTTTTTTTTTTTTTTTGGGTGGGGGGGGGTGGGTCACAAGGCAGGATCGAAACCATATCGTCGACTCTGTGTTGATAACACATTACCATGAGGCCAAGAGTCAGAGGCATCAGTTGGAGAACCGAACTGATGGGAAATCACTTAGGTGTAAAAAGTCATCCCTGGGCCAAGGCAAAAACTTTTCTCGACACTCAGCAGCTTCTTTTTGGACTTTTTCACCTTTCTCCTCTGTCATCCAATTAAGCCCCATGATAGCCAAAGATCAGACATATGACTGCCTGTTGAATTGACTAATATGATTAATATGGCCAAGGCCATATCCAAACTTGATTAAAATATCTAGCTCATGAATTAACAATTATCCATAGGCACCATGAAAAACAATTCTCGTCCTTTTCTAAGGGAACATTTACTTCACTGTCTTAGCCCCCTGACTTTCTCTTCAATTGAGTATCTTCACAGTAAGTATTTTTTTTCCTAATTTAGATAATGTTAAGGGCATAAGAAAACAGAATTCATATTACCTGGACATGTAATTTCATGGAGTCTTTTTCCCAATGGTGGCTTTGATTCAGACTCAGACTCTGCAAGCATTGCTGCTATGTATTCCACAAGGGCCTTGTCCCAATTCTTAGTCCTCAATGGCTACATATGATACTAACTTCAAGGTGAGTGCAATGTAGGTAACAATGCTATATTGCTATTGATACCATCCAAGCTATCCCATAAATCATTATCACATACCTATCCAAAATTAAGAAGAAACTAGAAAGACAAGGCTATTAAGATAAATCACCTTTGTATAACCACGAAGAACATGCTCAGTGACTTGATTTGAATCATACCACGCATTCCGAACGGCAGTTATACCAAATTTATCAATTATCATCCTTACCTGAGAGTCATGTATGCAATTAACCGTCAGATATTTTAAGAAGATAACTTGACCAAAAAAAATAATAATAATAATAATAATAATAACTGCATCGTTGGCTATGTTTTGGCGTTTGGACAAAAGCAAAATATTGAACATAATCAACCAGACAATACTTGATCAATCAGAATTTTTGTGGCCAAACCCAACTTGTTGGAATAAGGCTTTGCTGAGCTGAGTTGAGCTGTACCTTTATCCTAATGTCAGTTGTTATATTTCCTTCGATAAAAAATTTTGTAATTTCTTTTAGATGTGTTGACTTGCAATAGTTAAGATTGCCAAGACAACACTCTGAACATTTGAACAATATCTTCTAACAATAAAAATGGTCATCTGATACTTTGTTGGGGTAGGACTCCAAACTGATTGTGCTGGAACCAAGTAAGAGATGGAGTTGTCCAGAAAGAAAGTAATTACCAACATTACAGCAAAGGAAGAGTGAAGAATAGCTGATAGTGCTTTTTTATACAGAGAGTTGAGCATATCTGCCATCCCTTTCACCATCCGCATTATTGTCTGTGCAATGTATTTAGACAAGTTTAACAAAATCTTGCAAAGCCTGATAAGCGGATTCCCATAAATATTTGAATTTGGGCCTTCTTCTCTGATCTGGTTACCTCCTCCAGCTAGATTTCCATTTACAACCTTATGCACAGCATGTGGGGCCAGAATTGCAGGGGCAACAAGGACCAGAGCAGAAACACGTTCAGGAGCTTCGAAATATGCATTAATTGCCACAAGGGATCCTGCTGAATGCCTGGCATGACATTTTTTTTTCCCAACAGGTTCAGACAGATTTCAGCTTTCAGAAAAGAAGATAGGAGATGATGAAAATTTCCACTAAAACAGTTTCAAACAAGTCAAACGGAACCAATTAAGGTTTGATTTAATGAGAATATCAAAAACTTAAAAGAAAGAAAATGCATCGAATTGTTTTCAGGGCTGCAAACTGCATTCTTGGTTGCAGGGCAGTTACGTTACTATTTTCTCCTTGCATTATTGTAGGCATTACTTTTATATTTTCAAACTGTGAAGCAAAAGTTATGATCTTGTTAAGCAAGAATGAGGTACCATTTAAAAGACAAACTCTGACTTACTCATCAGATAGACATAAAAAATAATCAAATCATATAAAAAGTAGAGATGCAAAGAGTCCTAATTGGAGGTTAATAATCAGCAATTCAATGGGAGCTTCAGGCAATGAAATGAGAGAGAAACATGTCCAAGAAATGTCATAATTATCAGGCTATTTTTTACTAGGAAGATCCCCTAAGTGGAAATATTTGTTGTCCTCTACACCTCGCAGGTCTGCTATAAAATGCACAAGGAGATTAGTATTCCAATGTGGGTAGGCATATGGGAATTATAGGTTTCTTCTCGGATGATAAAGTAAATTGACAAATACCAATGTAAGATGAGAAAAGTACATACCCAACTAGAATTGCCTTCTCAGCTGCTAAGAAGTCAATGAAGTACAAGGTAGCTAGAACAGAAAATGCCATTGAGTATGGATTCAAAGGTTTTGTAACCCCACTACCAGGAGATGAATGCCCCAAAAAATTCACCCTCGATGTCAGCCCAAAGGCTGGTCTATCAAAGGCGAGAACTTTTGAACCAGTAACCTGTGCTAAAGGCTTCATAACTTGATTCCACGAGAAAACAGAGGCTCCAAAGCCATGCAATAAAATCATAGGAAGACAAACCCTTTTAGTTTGGTAAGGAAGTTGAGGAAGTGTCTGATTTTGTAACAAGTTCTGTGCTTGTGGTTCTGCATGGCATACCTTGTGGTGTATCTGTACCCCTTTAAACTCACAAAAGCTACTGTCTGGATCAGCTAGTAGTGTTGGATCCAGTAACTCATCCTGATCAATGCCTGCTATTCTCTCCCTTTTGCGCTTTGTCTTTGCATCCAACAATTGCCCTGTAGATTTCAAGCAAACGGTTAAGGTACTCTTAGAAGTGTCCCTACAGCATCCAAAACAAAATTTCAGGAAAAGTAAATGAATGAAGTGGGCACTGCTTCCTTTATTTTTTTCTGCACACAAACTTTCTGAGTAGGAGGCATGTAATCCTAATATCAGAGAACTTAAAAGTTACAATTTTTACTTACATCTATGTACACATATTGTGGAAGGAAAGCGTGAAATTGAGAAATATTGTGGAAGGCCGAAGAAGTTACCAGGGAAGGGAAAAGAAACGAATATCCCATGCCATAAAAGGAGTGCGGTGGTGGGAATATGAGGATGTAGTTAAGGAATCACCGAAATTCGAAAGAGAAAATATATATACGCGTAAAGAATGAAATGAGAAGATAAGAAAGATGAGACTTGAAACAAGGGATGTGGAATTACCAGAATAATCGGCAGCGGAGCCGCTGAGTGAAGAAGAAGCAGCAGGTGGCGGGAGAGATTGAAGAATGGCGTCTTTGGAATGGGGGCCAAATCTCATTCGGGGATGCCTCTGCAGGAGAAAGCTTCTGTTGCCCAGAGATTTTGAATAGTAACTAAAATGGGAAAATTCAGGGGCAAGGAAGACCCGCTGTTGAATTTGAATAACCACTGCACTCATATCCGTGGCTCCACTGCTTCCTGCCAAAAGGCGGATATGATTGTGGGCTTTTATTGATTCATCTTCCATTCATGAATTGGCCTACTCCTAAAATTAGTGCTACTCTACCACAAGGGGAAACCGACGGATTTTGGCTCTCTCCCAAGTCCCAACCGATTGATTAACGAACACGTGTACTCAAACACGGCCCCAAGTCCCAACAGCCACCCCCCACCCCCCAAAAAAAAAAAAAAAAAAAAAAAAAAAGAAGGGTCCAATATAACATGTTTCATTGCTAAAATGAAGTCGTTTTTTTACCCTGTTCCCGTGTTCCCTGTTGCCTACTTCTCATCTTGATGTAAAGAGGAACCAGAGCCCCATACTGAGAGAGAGAGAGAGAGAGAGAGAGACGAGTGTTACCGGATGAGGGCGACGACGGCGACGGCGACGGCGGAGGACCCTAATCGCGGTAGAGTGAGGGGTTGATGGTATAAATGCGTGCTTCTGATTTTACCAAACAGATTTTTGCCATTTTTCCTATTAAAAAAAAATTATATATTGAAAGCGCTACTACTATTAACGTTTTCATTCAAATTTTCAATGCTAACAAAAGTAATTCTAAGAGCGCTATTATAAAAGCTGCTCTTGAAGGCGCTGTTAGTAACGTCGCTTTCATATGTTTTTGCCTTCTGCTTTTGAGAAAGCCATAAAGGCATTGATTTCTACTAAAAATTGAAACATGATAGCTTTTGAAAATCATACCCAACACTGAAATAAAATACTTCTCATTATTTTTTATAGACTTCTAAATTTTGAAAAACACACTTAGTGCATAAGTAGATGAATTAAATTTAAATCATATTTTTATATAAGCAATGACCAAAAAAAATGAAGAAAACTTTTCTTTTTCCTTTTTCCTTCCGCAACAAAGAGAAAAAATGTTGATTAAATTTTATTTAATAATGAGAGAAGAGAATGGTTTAATAAGATTTGAGTGAGGTGAAAAATAAAATTTTTTTTTATTAATATAGTATAATGGACATCTATCCCTAAATTTTATTTTTTTAAATTAAAATTTATTATTGCTAACAATAAGAGAATTTTAACCCACTTTTAAAGGATCCCTTTTACTCTCACCGATTATTTCGTCATTTTCCCTTTAATCAATTTATTTAAGTTACATGTCAAGAATCCCCGTTTGCTGTCTCTTTTCTCGCACAATCCCTCCCTTTATTAGGTTGGCCATGGCAAAACTAAGGAGTTAACCCACCCTCATCTAAACCCGAGTTAGGGATATAAATAAATGCAAGGATAGATAAATTTTTTTTTTGGTTTTTTTTTAATAAAAGAATTAGATTGTGAGAATCAATGGAAGCTCTAGCGTGCAGAAAGTTGGGTGATCCTACATTGACAGCAGTATCGGAAGAGAATTCACCCATCGAGGTCTCCACAAATCACCCCATCCCCGAATTGAATTCTCCCACAGCGGTTAGGATTCGGGTGAAAGCAACGAGCTTGAACTACGCGAATTACCTGCAGATATTGGGCAAATACCAAGAGAAGCCTCCCCTCCCTTTTATCCCTGGCTCCGATTACTCTGGTGTCGTCGATTCCGTCGGCCCCAACGTTTCTAATTTCAAAATCGGCGACCCCGTTTGTTCGTTTGCTGCCCTGGGCTCCTTTGCTCAATTCATTGTTGCTGATGAGTCCCAGCTGTGAGCCCTCCTCCTCTTCTTTTCTAGACCATTTCAATTACCTACTAGTTGATTTTATTAGACTCTTCTCATTTCTGCCTTTGATTAACGTGTTTTTTTTCCCCTTTTGGGTTTGGCGAATCATTTGATATTCTATGAAATCAAAAGGCTTGGAGTGCCAGAGGGATGTGATCTAATTGCTGCTGGTGCACTCCCAGTTGCATTTGGAACATCACATGTCGCCCTCGTTCATAGAGCTCGATTGAGCTCCGGTCAGGTATCTTCTGCCTTTCACATCGAACAATTACTTGTCATCTCTATACAATTACACAAACATGTAACTCTCATTTGTTGTACTATGTTTAATTTTTTCTGTGTTCAATGGATCTGTGATGACATTGTAGGTTTTGCTGGTGCTTGGTGCAGCTGGTGGTGTTGGGCTTGCAGCTGTACAAATTGGGAAGGTTTGTGGTGCCATTGTAATCGCCGTGGCTAGGTATTCATTCAACACCTAGAAAAAAGTGACTTATGTGTCTTTACATTTGATACAGCATTCTAGTAATCCTCATGCTTCATGTGTGTGTGTGTTTTTTTGTTTTTTTTTTTTTTCCTTTCTTTTTGCTGTGAGCTTCATATATGTGGTTGCTTACTGCTGAAGCCACCAAATATTGGAACAGCACACCTTATCATGTTTTGAATTTCAGGGGAGATGAAAAAGTGCAGTTTTTGAAGTCGTTGGGTCTTGATCATGTTGTAAACTTGAGTAATGAAAATGCCACTGAAAGTGTCAAGGAGTTCCTCAAGGCAAGAAAGCTCAAAGGGGTTGATGTTCTTTATGATCCAGTTGGAGGCAAGCTTACAAAAGAAACCATGAAGCTCTTGAATTGGGGAGCAAACATTTTGGTCATAGGATTTGCGAGTGGAGAGGTTCCTGTCATCCCAGCTAATATTGCTCTTGTCAAGGTGCTCCTGTTGATTGTTGCCAGATAATCAATGTTCTTGTTAAACCTTTTTTAGATTCTTGCCAGATTATGCAATATGATACATGAGCTGATAGCTATGGATATATTTTAGAATCACATCTATTTATTTATCAATTTGGATGGTAGAACATTCTTTGTAAAATCTGATGGGATGGTCAAAGTGAAAAAAGGGTTGCTCTCACTTTGTGGGTTAGATTGACACTTTCAATCACGCACCCTGTGACATCCAAACTAGAATTGAATAATCTTTCTCTAAAGGTATAAAGGGGTCTTTCTCTTGTGCCTTTTCTTTTTGCTTTGTTCTTGTATATGTCTCATGTACTTGAGTTTAGCCTTTTGTTATTAATACAAATTTTACTTCATAAAATAAAAAATAATATATATATATATATATATATAGAGGGCTGATCATGTGCAGGATATCCCGGCCGTCCATGAGTGACACGTGCGCATTCATGTGCCCGCACGTGTCGCTCACGGATGGCCATAATCAAATGGGATATCTGGGATATCCCACACATGATCAAAGCTTGATATATATATATATATTTTTCCTAAAATTTAAAATAAAAATAAAAAAGAAAAAAGAAAAGAAAAGTGGAGTGTGCAATATAACAAAAAAACTATGAATGCTATTTTTATGCTTTAAATAAATGAAATAGTGATATTGGAGAAGATTGTACAGAAGTAGTCTTTTTTTTTAAATATGTATAAATTGGTCCCTAGTTTGTGGTCAAATCTGTTAGAACTACGGTCAGTTCCCAAATTTTCTAAGACTGAACAAGCTAGTAAATCTAGTTTTCATAACTTGGTTATCAACCCATGATTATCTATGTTTTTACTAGTGTTGATCAATAATTTGCTGCATGTCAAATCATTATGCCTCTTGATATTTTATTTTCTTATCCTGTTATCCAGAACTGGACAGTACATGGGCTTTATTGGGGTAGCTATAAAATACATCAACCTGGTGTACTTGAAGATTCTCTTAGGGAGCTACTCTCCTGGTTGGCAAGGGGCTTGATTACAATCCATATTTCTCATACTTTCAGCCTTTCAGAGGTCAGGAGCTCCATAAATTCTTTAATTAACTAAAGTTTTTTCTAAAGGAGATGTCACCATAGCCATAACCAATTAAAAAAAACCTATTAACTGCAAACATTCTAGAACTCAGCTTTTGTCAAGACTCTATTTTGGTGGTTTCATAGTTACTCTAATGACCATAACCCCTCTTTTGTTTGCTTTTTATATATGCTAAAGTTATAGATTGGGGTTTTGTTTTTTTGTCTAGCTCTTGTATATACCTTATGTACTTGGGCTTTGCCCCCCCCCCCCCCCCCCCCCCCCCCTTCTTTCTCTTTAATACAATACTTCATAAAATAAAAATAAAAATAAAAACTTTCTAAAACTCAGGGCTGCAACTCAAGCAGGGTAGGTCGGCTTGAAAGCCATCCCAAACTCAACCTTTGGTGTTGCACAGTCCACCTATAGCCCAATCCTGCCCTACCTTGGGTTAGGATTTCTCAACCAAAGTCAGGTTAGGCCAAGTTGCTTATGTTGCTTGGTTTGGGATAAAATTATGTTCTTTTTGATAAGGGATAAAATTATGTTCTTATCATTGGTTGACATTCTTTAGAGCATGTTTTCCATCATTAGTTGCTACATCTCTAGGAGATAATGGATTAAAAATGGAAAAGCCCCATGGGCAAATGATCTTGGACCATATGATTTGAAAACTTAAATCTAATCATGACCATCATCTTCTTCCTATTCTTCTTCTTTTTATGTTTGTTTTTCATTTATTATTTTGTCACTTAGATGTCTAAGGCGGTATCCTTTAACATTTGCATTTCACTTGTTTATGTGCATGTTTTTATTCTACAAAATATGAAAACAACTCAAACCAAATATAAATGAAAATGACATGCTTTTGAAACAGATGGCTTGTCCCCATTAGAGACTACCTTGGTTCTAGATGGAGGAGGTGGATTATGGGGTGCTTGTCCACTACCAATTTCTTTGTCATTGTTAATGGAAAGCCAGGCAACACTTTTAGAGCTCCTAGAGGGTTGAGGCAAGGTGACCCATTATCACCCTTTTTGTTCATTTTGGTGGCTGATGTTTTAGGTAGTAGTAGGATTATAGATAGAGCTGTAGAGTCTGGTGGAGAGTTTTGTGATTGGTCGGGATAGAGTCTCTATTTCACATTTGTAGTTTGCGGATGATACTTTGCTTTTCTCTACGGGAGGCAAACAAAAAATTTTAAATTTTCAGGTCATTTTGCAAGTTTTCGAGCTTGTTTCAGGTCTTAAAGTGAATCTGGGTAAAAGCACTTTAGTTGGGATTCATTGTGAGGGTGCTAAGATTCAGAGGCTTGTGGATCATATTGGTTGTTCGGTTGGGGAATGGCCTTTGACCTATTTAGGTCTTCCTTTAGGGGGAAATCCTTATTCTGAGTTGTTTTGGAATCTGGTGATTGATAGGGTTAGAAAGAGGTTGGATGGTTGGAAGAAAGCTTTAATTTCTAAGGGCGGGAGGTTGGTGTTAGTCTCAGTTTTGTCTAGCATCCCTATTTACTATAAGTCTTTGTTTAGGGTTCCTCTTAAGGTGGCTTATGTGTTAGAGAAGTCAATGAGAGACTTTTTGTGGGAAGGTAGTGGTGAAGGTAGGAGAGATCATCTTGTTAAGTGGGATGTTGTGTGTAGGCCTAAATCTCAAGGGAGGTTAGCTTTGGGTAAGATTTTTGAAAGAAATGTTGCTTTGAAGTTGTTGTGGAGATTTCCTTTAGAAAATAACTCTTTATGGCATGCCATTATTAAAAGTATGGTTTGCAGGGTAATAGATGGGATGCTCGAGCAAGTCCTAGGACTTCGGCTAGATGTCCTTGGAAGTTTATTTCTCAGGGGCTGGATGGCTTTTTGGAGCATATTTCTTTATCTGTTGGTAATGGGGAGAGAGTTCGTTTTTGGGAAGACCATTGGAGGGGAGTTGCTTCCTTTTCTTCTTTGTTCCCTCGCTTATACAAGCTTTCTTTATCTCATAATCTCCCTATTGCTTCCTTGGTTTCTCTTGATCATAATGATATTTGTTGGGATTTCAATTTCTTTCAAAATCTCAATGATAGAGAATGTGTGGAATTATCAGCTTTGTTATCTTTATTGGGGTTTTTCGTTGAATGCATTTGTTCCAGATAAGAGGTTGTGGAGTGCTGATTCTTTAGGGTTGTTTTCATGTAAGTCTTATTTTGGAATATTGAATGTACTTCCTAATATTTCTTCTTTTCATCTTTCGGAGTTGATTTAGAAGTCGAGGATGCCCCTCAAAGTTTGGATTTTCATGTGGACTGCTGTGCTTAAGAAGGTTAGTACTAATGATGTGCTTCAAAGAAGAAGGCCCTCTTTGTATCTTTGCCCACAATGGTGTTTCTTGTGTAGGGATGAGGCTGAGAGCATTGACCATCTTTTTCTATTTACCTTGTGGCTAGATGGTTGTGGCTGAATCTTTTTTCCATTAGTGGTGAGTGTTGGGTGATGCCGGGATCATTTGGCGTAGTGCTATGTTTGCTTTATTTTGGGTGATTTGGATTGAGAGGAATTCAAGGATTTTTGAAAATAGAGTCTTCCTTGGATTGTTTATGGGATAGGGTGCATTTTTTGGGTTCTTTTTGGGCACATGCCTCTAAGGAGTTTGATGATATTCCATTGTTCGTCTTAGAGTCAGATTGGAGGGCGGTGTGTTGTTGATTGTCACATTGTTTTCTTTGTCTTGAGTTCTTGAGTTTTTGTTTATTTTGCTTTCTTTTCTCAGGTGGACTACTTGTCCTCCTCTGGTACCTCTTCTCATTCTTCTAATATTATATATATTTTGTTGCTGATCAAAAAAAAGAAAAAACGGGCAATATAATGTAAAGTGATGCAGGACAATGCACACGAATTCACAAGAACACTTAAGAAAAAGAAATAGAGAAAAGAAAAGAAAAGAAAAGAAGCAAGAAAGATGTTGGAAACCCCTAGGAATCGGCACCTTGGGGATTGGGGTTTTCTTTTTTTTGGGGGGGGGGGGGGGGTGGGTTGGAGTCCACACCAAACCTAAAAACACCAATTTTCAATTCATCATAAAACTACCTTTCTTTAAGAGATATGGAGCCTTTATATAAAACCCCATTTACATCAAAATTAGTTTTCCCTCTATCCCACAAAGATAGACCAAGTTTGACAAAGCACGCAGTTTAAGAAAAGTCATCATTGCAATGACTTGTCATTTATTAAACCCCATCTTTCCAAAAGTACCCTCTCCTACTTGGTTTTGGGTTTTGTGTTGAAAGTAATTATTGAAATAATAAAGGGTAGTATAGGAAAGTTTTAAAAATTTATGATTTGACTTTTCAAAATGGACAAACATTTTGGGACAAAAAAAGTAGCAAAAATGGCCTATCTTTGTGGGACAGAGGGAGTAAAAACTTGGGCCTCTAGTCTATGAAATTTAAAAGCAAATATGGCAAAAACAAGTCCCAAGTCTAGGAAATTTAAAAACAACAATTTTTAATTCCTAAAATAAAGCTAAATAAATATGGGAAATCCTTGGTCTTCAAGTTAATTAACCAAACTGGGCCATCACCCTGTTGTACTCTTACCCATCATAAAGTTTGTGTTGTACTTAAACCTGATAATCACAGAAGATCTAGTGCCATTATTGTTCACTTGGATTGGGCCCATAATACTATAATAGGCTTAGGATTAAATTTGGCTTTTATCCATTGTTCAAAGGTGATCTTACTGTTTTGTTTTTTGAGGCAAATGATGCTTCCCAGCCCCAAACTAATTTCCAAGTCTGCCTAATTTTGTTTAGGAAGTCATGGTTCATGATAAGAAACCTTGAGAAGAATTGTATCTATACAGTTTTCGTCCGTACTGGTTCCTGCTATTATTTATCAGGAACTCTGCTCCTAACTCATACCCAGTATACGTTGTTAAACTATTTGCATGGAGTACTACCCCCTTGAACACTAATTATTGTAAACCTTCCTCTTTTCTCATACCTTCCATTTCCATTTTCAAAAAGGTAATTCCTTTTGCAAGTAATTATGAAATCACAACAGTATTAGAGATACTTCCCACATCCCTTGCTCAAAAGCAATTGTTGTGAATCCTTATAAAAAAAAAAAGAAGCAATTGTTGTGAAAAATCTGTATGTGTAATGTAGAGTTTCAGTTAATTGCTCCACCTTATTGTGCAAACAGATTCACCATTCTCTATCGAACTTCATGTACATTCTGGTCTTCCCATCATTTGAAAGAATGCAACAGGGTGTTCATTTTGCTAGCTTGAAGTGGGTCTGTATTGGCTTAACAATGTTTACATATTATGATTGGAACTAATGTCGTTAGATAACTCTTCTTGTTTAGACACCTAAAGCAACTTCTTATTCATTGTTATCCAAACAATTATTGAGGGACAAAGAGACTCCTGCACTAGAACCCAGTGTGGCTAGTGGGATTTAATTTAGGATGTTGCTGCTGCTTTAGTATCTCATGAAAGCAAAGGAAAAATCTGGGATAAGCCTGATTCAGCGAAAGATATATGTTATATAATATCATCTTTCAGTTTTTCTGATCATTAGAATAGAGGGAAGGAGCTCAGGTTTGACCTCTTGAACCCTATTCCTAGCTGAAAGTTGGACAATCTGTAGGCTTTCTTAAGAAATGTTCCTTGTCTGCTGCATTATATGGACTTATACTAGTTGAATTATTGTTGTCAAGTAATCATAAACATTAAAACCGCTAGAATGGTAGTCAATGGAAAAAGAAACAGGATTGTTGTGCCTGCTTGTTGCTTTGGTTTCTATTTTAGTACAGAAGCTATATAACCTGATATACTTGATAATTTGTTCTTGACAGGCCGACCTTGCCTTTTCTGCTATTAAAGATAGGAAAGTGATCGGAAAGGTGATGATTACTTTTGATGATCATAGAAGTGTAAGATCTAAGCTTTAGCCTAATCAGCTGGTTGGGGTGGAGAAAATTTTCCTTTTCACTCGAATCGTATTCAGATAATTCACCACCATCTGCTTGGTGTCTTTTGTTGTTAAGGATCGAATCTAGTTGGGAAACATGAATTTCCATAGTGATGCAAGTCATTGGCAAATAAAGGGTTGTAAATCAAAACTCATGTATGATGAATGAAGGATCCAGCTATGTATAAGCTATAATTGTTGCTTTGATGTTTTACATGTCATCTTTTGCATATCAAATAAAAACAATGTCACATGGATTTGGTTAAGTTTATTAGTTAGCATTTGTTTAAAATAACTCCAGATCAGGATTTTAATAAAGGATTAAGGACCATAGTATGTAATTTTCTTTGGTGAATGCAGTTGTATCCTATTTTAGACAAACCCATTTGTAGGTTAGAATACTATGCTGAACGCTGCACTGATTTAGTTTTAGTGGGATATTGATACTGGTGGTTTGGCTCCATGGTGCAACCTAATCAGAGGTCACGAAGCCTAAAATAACATGAGATTGATTCTAGTCCGTCCTTTATTTAATGTATAAATATAAGCTGCGCTGATAATTTTGTTCAAACTTTTGTGATGATCGCCAAATCTGTCATCTTTACTCCAACTTCCTTTGCGTTGTCAAGAATCTGCACACGCATAATGTCAGATTTGGCAAGGAGAAATGGTGGGATATTGATACTGGTGGTTTGGCTCCATGGTGCAATTACTGCATGATGCAATAAACATAGGATCGATGACACGTGGCAAGGAGAAATAGAGAGCTGAAATTCGAGAGTTGCATTTGACATCTAACACCTAATAGTCTTCTATTTCTCCTCCTTGCACACGTCATCGATCCTACATTTACTACACCATGCAGTAAAAGTAGCCAACTAGCCTACTGCACCAAATCCGAATCCGCATAACGTCATAGCTATAGGGTGCCGCTAGTAGCCAACCTATATATACTTGGTTCAACTAGGGATTGACTGAGCTCAAGATTGTTTAAAAGGCCTAACCGGGTGTCTATAGATCTAATCTAAATTATCTGACATTCATTTTGCTCCATATCACAACGTTGGCATTTGAAGTCAGCATTTATCCTATACCATTTGACTCCTTCAGATCTAAAAGCTTAATTCTATCATGCTTCACTAGTCATTAGCTTCATGTTAAGCTTCTTTAAGAGTTCTGTTTGGATGTTATCTTCGGGATTCTGTTGTTAAAGCTGCAAACTATTAACCAAGTTGGGCAGAGCATGGTTTTGCACAAGCTTGACCTGTTTGTTTATGCTAGAAACTCATGTTTGATCCTGGTTTAGGCAAGTGAATGAGCTTAGTATGTATCTGAACTCAGGCTGTGCATGCTGTACAACACTAATGGAACCCACCAATTATTTATTTATTTATTTATTCTTTTTTTTTTTTTTTTGGGATATCAGTAGGTTCCGAGTCCCAAGATATATACCTGCTAATAAACTTGGATGTGGTGACTGATTCAACCATGTGATTATTATCGAACCCTAGCATGTCTCATCCCATGGCATCTTAAAACTAAAAATTGCAAGTCCGAACTGGGGGATGGCATCTAAGAATTGTGAATGGTTACCATGTTTCCTCATGAATTAAAATTGAAGTTTAATTCAGGATCTTTCTAGTGAGAAAACCATCTCTCTCCATACTAAGACCCAAATGTACTAGCACGAGAGGCACTAGCATGGACAAGATAACCAACATCTTGCACCTTTTAGACCCGATAAGCAAATACAAAAAACAACGAATAATGTAACTCTGTTTTGGAACTCCAGCAACTTGTAACAGAATTCCTAGCTATCTCACCCACCTTTTGAGCTCCTTGGCATAAAACTTGTATGATCTTTTTCTGTAGTTTAATTTGCATTTTCCAAGGCTGAAACAGACATGCTGCAACTCTTAGAGAAAGCAGACTCTAGGTCAAGGTTGCGCTACAGTCTGACTAAATATACTAGCTAGTGTTGCTGTTACACACATAATAGGCTTTTATTTTGAGTAAGATCTACCATTAAGCACAATTTATAACCATCAACAAGCTACTGGGCTAAGCATTTTTCTTGTATGATATACAGTAACAAGGAACCTTTTATATAACCTTGATGATATTCATACTGACATACATTCAGGTTCTATATTTACACTGCACGAGAACATAATGTCAGCGCAACTATCAGAACAGCCCTATCTAGGCCTGCTGTCAGTTTTCAGAAAGCGGACATATTCCTGCTGCAACATCTCCCCTCCATTCACTGGATCAAAACTGCACCTGTAGAAACTGATCAAGGGAAAGGAAAAAAGATTAGAGAGAGAGAGAGAGACCGCGTCGTTTGACAACAAGAGACAGAGGGTGAAACAGTCCCAGGTCTGACAACATTTAAGTACTGATGTATTACTACTGTTGTTCTTGTAATATTGTTCAATACCCTAATCTTCCCAGCATAAATAGGAATTTGCTGTGCATTTTTGTTATTTTTATGTTAATATCTGGTTCAGAGCTCTCAAAGTTAGCACTCAGTGTGGAGCCACCTCACCTCCATGTAGAGTACCCCAATTGTGTTTACCATTTCTGAAAACTTCACCTGACCAAGCACATAATCACTTGAGTGAATTGGGGTCACGTGCTTCATCATGTTTTCTATCTCGGCAACACACAATTTACTTTCTCAGTGGCATAGCAGGTTCCGCACAAAATGCTCAGTCAAACCCACCCACACCACCCCCCCAATCACCACAGAGAATGGTTAACAATAATTTCTGGAAAAATTACCTTCTAGCTGCAGCTAATCTCCAATTTGAAGCATGGTGCTGATGACCAATCCAGCTAAGAAGCTGGTTATCATCATCATCCTTACCTCAGCTATTTTAGATTGCCAGTACTAGTCCTATTGTCCTAACATTCCATTCTAATCCATCAGAAGTCATGCCTTTGTTGAAGAGAAAACCAAGAGAAAATAAGGACAGAGGTTAAATGCTTGCAATGAAGTCAAAGACATCTTTGTTTAATAGGAGGAAATAATTTTAAATGGCATGATTAACAACTTCCCTCAGAGATAGTTGAAGTGAAATAAGAAATTGGAAGAAAAGGGTTTCCCTTATACCTTGTTTTTAGGGGCAGAGGGAGCGAGGGTTGCTGAAGATACAATTCATCTATTTATTACTAATTTACTATCAGTTTAGTTTTAAACTTCACCTTCTTAATTATAATCAGAACTCGAAATCTATTAGTTCCAGCTACATTGGAACAAAAATGCGTTCGCACAACGATAATAACACTAAGTCCAACAACATATTAGAGACCAGCCTTTGTGGACTCGACTTTAGGTCATGCAACATATTCACATGAGGTAGAAGAATGAAGAAATCTTTGTACCTCCCATCCATGCCAACAATAATGACAGTATTCTGAGATCCAAATGCTGCAGTGAAATGGGTGTCTTCCGGTAAATGGAACCGAGCAAATGACCATTCTGAGCTAAAATATTTTGGTAGAACACCTGGTAAGAAGTCATAAAGATGAGAAATTGCTCCCAAACGAAGAAAACTATGTATTCCTATGGAAATAATACAACTGTCCAAACTGGACAGAAAGTTGTTTAAACTCAGAGGTCCAATACGATGTCTACAAATTTAAATAGAAGTTTCCAGGTTTAATTTTTGGAACTCCAGAAAAGTTTAAACATTTAAATGTTTGTTGATTCAATGAAATTCAGGTACTCTTATCAAGTTTATTGGGATTACAACATTAGGTATCTTAAAGTTTCATCAGCATAAAATTCTCAAAGTACATATAATCAAGTTTTATGAACAAAACTCTATTACCTTTCATAAATGACAATGATGAAGCAGGGTTGGCACCAGTGTTTGGAGAAATAAGGGCATCAAGGGAAGTTGAAGAATTCTGGTAAAACAATGCTGAACCTTGAGCAGCATTCGAATGAGTTGATGAGTCCTCCCCTACCACTCGAACTCTGAGAGTAAATATATGAACAGTACCTTTGTCACTTGACACAGCCAACCACTGAACGTTTGGAGAAAGAGCAATACTATAAATTTCCGCTCTGTCCACCCCCCTACGTACCTAGAGGAAAGTGAAAAGGGGATTAGAAAGTTTGGGCCGTAAAGGGGACCTTCAAAAGCAGGCTCTATATCATAAATTCATAAAAAAAATTACAGATATGAATGCAAATCAAACTGGAACCTGCTGGAGACCTAATACTCAAGTATGTAAAGAAAGTTTGGGCTGTAAAGGGAACCTTCAAAAGCAGGCTCTATATCATAAATTCATATAAAAAATTACAGATGCAAATGCAAATCAAACTGGAACCTGCTGGAGACCTAATACTCGTGTAGGTAAAGAAAATGAATCCCAGCAAGAGGGAAAAAAAGGACATGGTACACAATTTAGTTCAAAAGGAAGGTCACATAATAAGTGGTATTACAACAAAAATAAAAGTAAATAAAAATAAAAACACTAGAATGAATATTACCTGGCAACCTCCAGCACATAATTATGATAACTTCAAGTTTGAGGCTTTTCTTACAAAATCCTGGTCAAAGTATCGATTAACTACTAAGGAACTCTATACAATATATATTTTATTCATTTTCTAAGCCATTTGGAGTTGGAAAGCTCTTAAAGGCTGAGGTTGGAGCTCTTTTGGTGGATTTAATGAATGGAGAGGAATTCAAAGAGAAGATTGCTCTGATGTTTATAGTCCCCATTACAGAAGATATAGAAGAGCCATCAGATTTGTCCAATTTTCTCAAATAAGAAATTGAAAAATCAGAATGTATGGATTCTTCCTTGGTGTGGATTCCCAAAGAAGCTAACTCATTAGAGGACTGTCTTGTAAAGAGGGCTCATCACAATGATGCCTATAAATTGGGAATGCAGAGAAAGTATGGCATTCCAACACAGAGAGCGACTAAAAACCATAATTCACTTGTTTTCCTGCATATTAAAGGTGCCTAAATTGGAAGTATCTAACTTGCATTAATATGGGGAAAAAAATGAGTATGATGTCAACAAGTCTCAACATACAATCTGTCGAAGGGAGAAGTGTATTGCATATTACAGATTCACAGATTAAGGCCCAGCATTGGATGGGTCCCATTAAGCAGATGAAGCATACTAAAATCAGATTGGAATGATGATTTAGTCATTTAGTACCAATAAAATTCTTTCAGTAATGGCAGAATTATATAAATATCACGAAACAAGAAAAAGAGGAGAGATGGGGAAAAAAAGGGGAAGAAGGGGGGGGGGGTGTTGGACAGAAGAAGAAGAAAAGCAACTTGAACTCATCCAATCAAGTCACTTGCACAATCTACAAGATAAAACCTATGAGATGGTCAGATTCATCCTTAGTTATGCTAACAATGTGAGAATTTTCTCTTCTCTAGGACTCACCTCAAATAATCAAACCCCTAAACTTCTCTCTAATAGCCATTTGTCTAAGATTTCAGCCTCTAACTAGCACCAGCCAGGCAGCATAAAGTGATCAAGGTTAAGCTTCATAAATTAAATTGGTCCCACTTAATACATCCAACTCAGTAAGATATGGTTTCAGCCATTTATTTAAATCTCATCCTTTAGAGAATGAAATGAATATTTGGGAAAAAGAGTAGCAACAAGGGGCCAAAAAAAAAAAAAAGGTTAAAACTCATCCCATGAAACTAATTATTGGCACACTACGTACTAAACCAGATCCATCAGAGAATGAGCGCAATACTTTTATGAAACATGGTATAATTTTATTGGTCAGTTGACCATACAGGAGCCAAACTCATGTGGACAACATTATAATGATGACACCACCATGGTTTGGCTCCTCTCCTGTGAGCTATGTCCAATAAGTTACACTAACCACTCTTATCGTGCTATTTTAGGATAAAAGTCTGTGGGTCCCAGCAATTGATAGATGCTGTTTAGCGGATTCATAATTCAATATAGGATCTAAGTTGCATACTCTTTTCTGAAACATTGTTAAAACTTTTCAAACCTGTCAAAAAATTTGATAGGAAGCTAAATGATTTTATGCTAGTGGGTTCTAGTCCTTTTTCCTTGTGTTGACATGGTAATATGGTATGATATGAGTGGCTTTCACAAATGAATGCTTGCAAAAGGTTATCACTCCCCATAGTGAAAATGAGTAGAAGGGCAAAAGAGAGCACATTTAGAGAAAATATAAACTTGGTGACATTTATTTATTTATTTTCATATTGGTAATTTACAGGGAAAAAAGGCAACTTGTCCATGCTAGAGCCTTTAATTCATTGAGTATTCCCAGATATGTTAACATAAACAATTAATCACCAGTATCTAGTCCCAAAACCAAACGGCATAAACTAGAAAAAAGAGTAACTTGACAAAGAAAGGAGTTAATTTGAATAATAATAAAAACTACCTCTTGTAAACGAGTTCCATCCATTGTGTTGAAAATTCTTATCAAGGTGCCCTTTGTGCTAGCAGTTGCAAGAAGAAGTCCATCCATTGTCAAGGTGAAGCATGCAATGTGAGAATCATGAGCATTGATTAACTTCGTCATATTCAGGCCAAAGTGTTCAATTCGAACATGTCCTCGTTGAAGACCTGGGCAAGCCAACACAGATGTATTTGAATGGTGTGAAAGGCAACAAAGTCCCCTGGGATTTGCGAGAGTCTCAATCTGGTGAAGAAGCTTCAGATCCATAAAATTGTAAACATATATCTTGTGCTCAAGAACTACAACAATTTGATCCCGTCTTAATTTCACCGCACGAACCTCAGACCTAAATGAAAATTCACCAATACACCGGCTCTGATGATCATCCCAAATCATGACTTTGTTAGGAGGGTACTGTGAATTAGCTCCACCGCCAACAAGTGCCAGAATGTTGCACCGAAAGAGCATCTCAACAATTATAAATCCCCCACTTTTCAGATCACGTCTGAAAGTTTCCTTGAAAGGGTCACAGTTATAAATACGAAAACCACGGCTTGTGCCAGCAGCAAAACAGCCATAGTCCTGATTCCATGAAACAGATAGTAACTCTGTTTCATCACTGTCATTGAACTCTGTTTCAGAATGGCTAAAAGAACCAGAAGCCCTAGCATTTGGGGATTCACAGGCACCAAGCCTTGCTGGTGGAAGTATTCCTCGAGATGTTGAAACGGTTGAACTCATCGGGGATGAAGAAACGGTCATCAAAAGCAATCAAGAACTGTAGGAAACCATAAGGAACCGGAATGCCACATGTAAGACAAGGAGGCTCCTTTATAACCTTATTATTATATCTAGAGGCTGCTGATCACCAAATTGAAATATTTGATAATAATGCACATAAAAACTAGTGTTCAAAGCTCAAAAAATAATGGTGCAGTTGAAAAAGTGGAAGGACAGTTTGATCTTGAAGATGATAATGAAGCTCCTAAACGTGGGTGTGGTTCTCTGCATCTCTGCCTTTGTGTGCGTGCGTGTGTGTAATGAAATGAAAAGAGGAAGACGACGCGAATAGAGTGAAAAATGAAGAGGCGTAATTGATTGACATGGAAGCTCAACTTAGTTCTTTTGCAATGAATAAATCAGTATCATCAAGACCAAAAACATCAATCTTTCTAATAACTACAAGTCTACATTGCTAAGGGCCCAAGGTATTATTACTATATACTAATCCAACCCCTGCAAAATTCAGATTACAAGGTCACGTGCTTTAGTATATCTGTTCGTTAAATGATTCGGCTGTCCTGAAAATTGATAATAATAGTAAAAAAGAGGGGTTTTTTAGGGCAAGGCGATACAAGTGAATCAGCCTGAAATCGTATTCAGATTGACTCCCATGTCAATTGGAGTCGTACAAGATGATCTGATCAACATTTTACGGCAAGACAATATGAGAGAGTAAGAAAGCAATGACTTACAAAGGCTTGATGATCAAATCCTGTAATATAAACAAAACTTGTCAATCTTCAGCAGCATACATGTCTCGTTCCATCAAGGACTCCGTTTTATCGAGCAATCAGAGGAACAAATTGGGAACCCTGAAATTCAGATAAAATATTCAGAATTGCCATTAAAAAACAAACAATAGAAGAAGGGAAAAAAAAGGCCAAAATGGGATGGGATCAGTAGTGGAATCTCGACGTTGAGGTCCCCTTACTCCATGGTGGAAGAGGCGTGGAGCTCACGAAGACGTAGATCTAAGATTGCAACTTGCAAGGTTTCGAGATAGAGATTCCACCAGATGCAGATCGTTGATGGACGAGGGCTCCAAGACGAACCTTCCCTACAGAGAAACACAGAGAAAGAACCACTGAGATTTGTGGCTCACGGCAAGAAAGATCTGAGGGTCAACACTCAAACAGAATGAGAAAGAATGTTTCCTGTTCGTCCATTCTCTGTTAAAATATCCATTTTTTATTCTTTTTATTTATTTCTCTCTTTAGGCATAATTCGCAAATCTCTCTGAGTCTTTGCGCCTATCCTGCCCAATAAAGATGTGGGTTTACAATTTACCCCATTCTTTATCAACTTTGCTATTGAATTTAACCCTTTTTTTCCTTTTTGTTCCCAATCTTTTTGTCTATGTTTGGTTATTGAATACAATTGATAGGAATTACAAAGGTGGAGATGGATCAATTTATATGATTCATAAATAACTTTTCAAACATATTCTAGAGGAAGTTGCACATGAGATGCATGTGTGTACACCATACCTTATTAATTTCTTAGAGAGAATTATGAGATAATGTAATATATTTGAATTCAAATAGAGATAATATTATTACTTTATCCCTTTTAATTTTTCAGTGTTAAAATAATGCTAATAGTATTTTGGGGTTTTAGAGGAAAAAATAACTTAAATAAATAAGTGAAAGACCAAATCCACTCAACACTTTAATAATAGTATAGATATATTAAATAAAAAAAAGCATGTATAATGCACATGCATGTAGACATCATCCTAATGAGTAATGACAATGGCAAGTGGCCAAGGGGAATGATTCATTCTAGGGATGTAAAATGGACTGATTTGGTTCAAACCGGCTGTTCTTCATACTGGCTGAATTGGGGTTCGAGCCAAACTTAGGTTGGGCCAAAGGAAGGGAACGGCTATTGCAATCCCCTAATATGATAAGTTGACCCCATATTTTTTAATTAGAAAAATTATTATACAAAATTACCAAAAAAGGCACCCCCACCCATCCCCTCCCTTGCACTCCTTTCCCACCGACGACTCTCTCTGGCACCCCACCCTAACAACGATGGCACGCTCTCTTGCACCCCTCTTCTTCCCTTCTTCTTTCTTTCTTTCTTTCTTCTTCTTTCATTTTTTTTTTTTTTTTCTTCCCTCCCATCAGCAACCTTCTTTTTTTTCTTTCCTTTTCTTTCTCTTCCCTCCCGTTGCCAGAAAAAATGGAGGTTTTGGTTTGCTAGCCCTCCCTCCTGTCGGTAGCTCTCTTCTTCTCTTTTTTTTTTTTTTTTTTTTTTTTTTCTTTCCTTTTCTTTTCCTTTTCTTATCCTCTTCCCTCCCATCGGCCTTTTCTTTCTCTTCCCTCCTGTCGCTTGGAAAAAATGGAGGTTTTGAAAAAAAAAACCTTCCCTTGCCGGAAACACATAGATTTGACCAAAAAAAAAAAAAAAAGGAGGAGAAGAAGAGAGAAGAGGAAGAATCTCCCGTCACTGGAAAAAAAGAGGTTTTGAAAAAAAAAACCTCTCCCCACAGATCTGACCAGCAGAGAAAAAAAAAAAAAAGAAAGAAAGAAAAGAGGAGAAGAAGAGAAAAGAGGAAGAACCTCTCGTCGCCAGAACCGTCGTCGTCGCCGTTGCTATTCTCCTATTCTTTCTCAAAGGTCTCGTGTAGGGGGGGAGAGTGAAGTGGGTGAGGTGGGTGAGGGTTAGGGTTATTTAGAAGAGGGGTATTTTAGACTTTTAGAGGGGTGGGTATATATATTTGGGGGGTGGGGATATCAGGTGGGGGTGACTTATTACTTTGGGGGGTTGCAATAGCCGCTCCCAAAACCTAAGTCTGGTCTCAAGCTTAAGACATGTTTTGGGCTTATGTTTGGGCTCGGGTTACACCTAATTCAAGCTAATTTCTTCTTATGGTGTACTTACTAAATAATATTTAAAATTTATAAGGTTTACATACATAAAATGTTTATAAATTGTATAGACATTTGCAAACATTATATGATAATATCAATGTTTATATGATTTAATAACCTTTATAATTTATAAAAAGATATCTGCAAATGGATCATTGGCTAAAATATATTCATTCTATGCATTTGTAAATTTTATTTCATTTTTGTTTTAATCTCATGTGAATCTAACAATAAATATAACTCATAATATTACTCATATAATCATATAATTATAATATATTATTTAATATAAAATGGGTTAACTTCAGGTTGGGTTGAGCATAAATCACATGTCCAAACTCGCTCATCTTAATGATAGGGTAGGGCTAGGCCAAACCTAAACAGGCTTCGAGCTACGCTTAGCCCAAATGTTTTGGGCCGGCCCAATTTTACACTCTTGATATATACTGGTAGTAGGATGCACGCATCAAAGTAATTATAGTAATATGTATTTTTTTTTTAAAAAAAAAAAAAAAACCAATTATGAGCAAGCCAAGTCAAATTAATTTCAATCTTCTTCTTTGGTACTGTCATCTCCATCTCTATTACTTTGATTATTTTCAATATCTAGAAATGTAAAGAACTTTAAGGAAGATGGTTAATTATTTTTTTTAGAGAAACATGGGGGAGAGAGGGAGTTATTATGATTTTTTTTTTTGGGAGACCATGTGAGAGATAGAGAGAGCTAAAGAAAGAAGGGCATGGGAGAGATAGTGAGGGAGAGAGGGAGAAACTTGTTGGGATAGGTAACTATTTTCAAGTTGTTGAAATTACCAAATTATATGTTAGTTTTAGGAAGTTATAATGATACTTTAGTAAATATAGGTACAATCCAACCACAAAAAGATTATCTTTATATATAGTAGTATAGATTTGGTAATGTAAGAACAACAACTAAAACATTCATGCTATGTTTAATAGAGAGGAAAGGTGGAAGGAAGGAAAGAAAGGAGGGGGGGAGTGAAAGGGAGGAAAGTTTTTTCTTTATTTAATTAGGATAGAAAAGTAGGGATAGGGAAAAGTAGAGGGATGAGGATTCCACCCTAACCCACCGAAACCTTCCCCTAAAAATGGAATGAAATGTTAGGACAAAAATACCATTTTCCTTTATTTCTCCCTCTCTTTTTTTTTTTTAATTATTTAATTTTTATGAGGATAATATAGCAAAATAATATAATGCTCATTTTCCTTATTTTCTATCATCCTTGCTTACAAAACAAAGGGAAGAGAAAGAACGTTTCCTTTATCAGGGATGAAAAATCTATCCTCTTACCTTTCTTTCCAGGAAGGAAAGGAAACATTTTTTTTCTTTTTCCTTTGTTTAGTAGGTAAGGAGAATAGAAAAGAAGAAAAACGAACAATTATATTATTTTACTATATGATAGATGGTGCAACTGCAAGTCAGTCAAGGTAACAACATCTACGCTGCTGTAATTGCAGCTCTAATGGTTGTCACCAGTGGTCCCAACGTCCCATGCATTAATTGTTACCTGTGGCAGTGGTGAGAGTTGCTAATTTGCTATAGACAGATGACGGTGATACCAATGGTTTGAAAAAATGCAAAATTTTTGTTCACCAGTTCTCTAATTTTTGCTTCGACTTTGTTTGTCGCCTTCTCTGCTTCTATAAGTGGTCTTTTATATTTCCAATTTTCCATCACTGTATATAGGTTAATTTTTATTATTTTCCTTTTCTAATAAAGATATATATTTTAAAATATAATTGCTTCCTCTTAGAGAAAGACATGCTTTCAAAGCCGGCCAGGTTTGGGTTAGGACGTTGATGGTTTCCCTTTTTCTTTGGTTTACATTGGTAGGAAATTAAAATCCTAATCTATCCTATTCCCACCGTACCCCACCCAATACTATATCAACTACAGCCCACTGGCAGGTTGTTAATGTGTTTAAAACCAGTTGGGTTGGCCCTAGTGCCTGCCATTATGGAAACAAACACCCCCCAACCCCCATCCATCCTGGAAATCAATCTAAAGCTGGGGCCTAAGTGAAATTGGGATCGGATTAGGCTAAGCACAGTACTGACACCCCTACCTTAGACCCGGAAAAAACAAAATGCAAATGAATTATTCACTTTCAACTAGCGTAAAGCCTAGTTGATGAAACAAAAATATATGAACTTCTTACACTCTTAAAGTAGTTTTATAAGTATTATTTTGACATTATTTCAAAGCCCAAAGTTACCAGGTGGTTGTGGCTTGTGTTTGGTGGTGTCGGTGGAAGGACAATAGAAAGACTATATATAGAAATAGAATATATATGAAAAGAAGAATATATCAAGTGGGCTTCTAACGTAAATCATCTTTTTTTTTTTTCACAAGGCCTCCGGCATGGCACAGTAAATTTGTCCGGTTATTATTTAACTCTGCTTGAACCAGCAAATGGGCATCGTTTCTCGTTTTCCAAGCCATTGTAAAGAAAAGGTTGAGGGGGGACCAGGCTGCACACCATGACTGTTAACCTTTCTAGAAAACCCCGAAAAAAATAAAATGAAATAAAATAAAAAAAAATAAAAAAAGGAAGAAACCCTACACCAGACACAACTTGCAGCAGCACGCAAAATTTTTAAAAGATATCTGGCTCCTACTCATATTTCCAAAACAGGATCTCAGAGCAAGAGATCCCCTATCCATATTTAGCAAATATCACATGCCCCAATATTCCACGCCCAATTTCAAGAGTTCGACAATAACCAAGTAGATAAACAATACACCTTGTCTGCAAAATATTATTATCTCAAGTTCAAACTAAGGGTGTATCCTCTTAGGTCTTCATTATTAAAATGGAAGCTATTTAACAAAGCAACTGCATAAAATAATAGCATGGGTTCAGCTCCCCCACGGCACAACTTCATATGAAAACAAAATGAATTTCAAGTGTACTTCCTCCATCGATGAACACAAAGAAACTGCAGTTCTGAACTTCAAGCATCCCATATGTCTGCACTTGGTACATACAACTAGTCCCTAAAGTAACCAGTTCCACCAACGTTCCAATGAGATGTTAAAATAATCGAACTGCCTACAAAAAAGACGGAGTAACGTGGCCCTTCAATTCTCTAATGGAATTCACTGCTGTTGAGACCATACTCTGCACATCACAACTTGAGGCGAGCAAGCGGCAAGGTGCTTATTGCATCCTAGTGGGACTTGGATGTAAATCAACATCTGTACTCTTCTGAAAATAGAACATGACAACCTGGCTATGTGAGTGTTCCTAAACATATAATAATAAAAACAATCCAAACAAAACAGGAGTTAGCTCCAAGTTTCAACCTATGATGAACCAAAAAGGAATAGATGATTGAAAGGTTAACCTCTGATAGCCCTATTCTAACCTCCAAGTTCCATCTCATTACCCTAATTAGAGATAAAAGATTAAAAGGTTTCTGATTCACGTTAAAGAACGGGCCCTCAATGCAAGTATAATAAAAACATAAACAACATTTAGACAAGCCCAAGGCAAGAGTCACTTCTCTTTGTCTGGCAATAACATTGAGAAATTCTGTATGTGACAGTTTTACTTCCAACTTATCAGCCATGGTGGACATGGAATTTATTTTGATCTAAGAGAGAGAAGAGCCTGGAATGGGCAAGAGAAGAAACACGGGGGTCCTCCACCAGGCTAATAACCAGTGAAGAATAACATATCTCTTCAATAAATACATAAAAGTATGTTGATCTGTAGAAGTATGTTGGCTTAAAAGTTTAAGCCGGCCTGAAGGACTGTTGTCAGAGAAATGCCCTTATATCAGAAAAGGAAATGGAGAAATATGCTTATACTATAACTAAGAAATAAAAAGTGGAGAAAACTCACGGAAAATGTAAAACATTAATATTTATCTATCATATGACCCTTTTTCTGTTTCATAATCAAAATATAGATCACTATTGTCTGTTGCAATTATATAAGACAGCAACTGTGGACATATTTTCTTGCCATATAGACGTGCAAGTTAGTAATGCACTTTATTAATGACTGATGACAATACAAAATAAAATTATAATTTAAAAGAACAGTGGATCTTCTGGTTACCAAGGGCTAACCAACCTTTAAGCATGTCAGAGATGCACACCTCCTGAAAAATGATGAAGGAGAAGATAAAGACAATGATGATGATGGTGTCACAATAGCTAAAATCAGGCTGTCGAGGATGAAGAGAGGGGAAAATGATATATCTCCAACTTTGTGAATTTTCCATTTCAAAACAAGTACAAAGCTTGTTCATGAAATAAAATGAGGGCAATAGAAAGAGGGAGCCCCCTTCAGTCCAAGCACAGAAGGAGAGGGATGCAAATTATCTCCCGCATCATTCACACAATCACAGTAGCAAAAAACTAATCCCTTTTCTACTGAGTGCTTGAATGAATGAGTCGGCAGCTAATTCAACCCCTTAAACCATCCATGAGTGGGCTGAAGGAAGCTCTCTCAGACCATTCTCAGTGCAACCGCTTTCAACAGCAGAATTCTATTACACAATCAATTCAACTGCACTCCACCACCTCCCACCCAAGGCACACCCATAAACGGAGTAACAAATAATTTCTCTGTCAAGGGAAAAAGAAAAAAAGCTTCATTAAAAAGGGAAGTAATCTTTCTAAATCATAAATTGAGAAATAATAAATTTACGACAAACAATAGTGAGCTTTTATGATTCTGAATACCCAAGGTTTAGTATTTCCGATAATTAATTTATTACCAATAACAGATGTGACTTCTTTAGAAGGAAAAAAATATATATAGGAACCATTTATTCCATGACCAACAAAGTTATTTAATTTATTAACTAATTTCATTTCATTTTGATTAATCAACAAGCAATCTCAAATCCTACTCGTTTTCATTTCATTTTGATTAATCCACAAGCAAGCTCAAATCCTACTCGCACCCAACAAAGTGACCTAAACAATCATCTCTTGCTATACTTCACATGGATGAATTCTCATTCCTTGATTAGGGGCTCAAATGACCTTTTTACCACCTTTATGCTTGGTTATAAAAAGCAATCAGTAGAAGAAGTTGGAAATAGAACATAAATTTCGAGTTTCTCCCTATGCTTAGTCTTATGAGTCCCAGGCCAAGCTACACAAATCAGGTCCCCCAACCCCTCCTTTTTCCTCTTCTATGGAAGAGAGGGGAAGAGTTGAAAAATAAAATTTTTTGACATTAAGACTTTTTGAAACAAACAGATGAATTCCAAAGAGAAGATATAGAAACAAAAAAACCCTACGTTCTTCAGCTTTCCATTTTTATTTTGATGGATAAATTCTTTAGCTTTCCATTGTTACAACAAATTTTAGACAAGCTAAATTTCAAACATCAAAAGCTACCTAAAAATCTATTGTTTTTGTTTTGAAGGATGTGAAGGAATCAGAAATCGATAAGAATCATCAAAGACCATAAAAAAAAACTTTAAACAGCACAATAAGTGAAACATCACAAGCAAGAATATATAGCAACCACTCGCCACTTTGAAAACCCAATCAACAACAATTTAGGGAGCCACGAATGTGATATGACAGCAAAAACCTGGTTCCTAAACTAAGACACGATGAAATTTCCACAAACTCTAACCCTAAAGATGAGTTCAGAAAGGGAAATGTCTCTATTTTTTTTATATATATATTTTTTTTGAACTTAGAAAAACCCCATAAACAACAGATCAAATAGAAGAAATCTACATTTCAGACATAACAAAGGGGGAGATAAATATAAAATCTAGCTAGCTAGCATGGACTTTACAACAGGAATATATACTAAAACCCATTCTCAAAGCTATAAAAAAATATATAAAAAACAAAAGTCAGGAAGAACTAGTTAAAACCCTAAATATATATATATATATATATATATATAAAGAAGAGAAATACAAGGAAAGCCGATTTAACTTAACTGCTAATATATACATAGGCGTTCTCCATTCATTGGGATTTGAGACCCTAAATCTCCATGGATGATGCTGTTGATTTCCCATCCCACAAACCCTAATTCTCATGCTTGTATGTCCCTTTACTTCACCGGTCAAAAGAAGGGGAAGAAAAAAAAATGGAAAAAGATGATAGAAAAAGATGAAAAAAGCCCCTTGAAACACAAAGAGAGAAATAGGAAAAAAAATGTTTAAGGGGAGTAGCAAAAATTACGGAAGTGGCGTTATGGAGAGGGAGAGATGATGGGTCACAGTCGTCATGAGAATCAGAGACAGGAAAGCGACTCAAGATCTCACACAAATCCAGTGGGAGAGAGAGAAAAAGAGTAGGATTTTCTGCTCAGTTCTCAGGAGATTTTGCAGCTCCATGTTGATGTTGTAATTAAGAAACGTGAGTAGTCCCTCTCCCTCTCGCTCTCCCTCTCCCTCTCTCTCTCTCTCTGGGTTTACAAAGTCTCTACTACGGAGTGTATCTATATTCTATATATAGCCTATACGCTAAAGAAGAAACACACGTACACACATACATACGCAGTTTAGCACATATGTACGTTTGCTCATTTTTCCCAATTATAATGAACCGATGCAATGCTGAAAGCCCTATGACTGCCAAAAGCCTAGCTGGTGTAGGTGGTCCATGAACTAATGTGGCCAATTGACCGTATTAAGAGCACGGCTAGATTGTGTCACTCATTTCTTTTTCTTTTCTTTTCTTTTATTTTATTATTAACTATCAATGATATTTTTACTTTTACTTCCGGTGAAATTGTTTGTACGAAAAGTTTTATATCTACACAAGTAAAGATATCTTTAAAAAATTGAAACGATAATCTCTATGAAACACACCATAAGCTTGACTATTCAATCAATCTCGTAAGGATCATTCTTTTTTACTCTTAAAGATGGAGAAATATTTATTATTTTTCATTTTTACCATCTCGATTTGTTTATCATTACAAACTGTTATGCTATTTTCTTACAACTAAGATATGTGCCATTGTGTTTCCATCTTCTCTTTCATTTTTATTTTATTTTAAATTTTCAGTATATTACACAAAATTCTCTTAAATTATAGGTTAGTTTCACAAAATTTTAGAACTCAAAAGTAAACAATTAAGTATCAACCCGTGAACCATTATTGTGACACTTTGCCCCCTCCATTAAATTGGCTTAATTGCATTATGTGATATTTACATGATTTTTTTTTTCTTTTCTGGGCGAAGTAACACAAGCTGTAAATCTTAATCCTAAATAACGGAGTACTGTGGTCCCTAGAAGGCCGTGGCTGGTACAATGTGCATGTAAGTGGATGAGTAATCATGGTTTTTGATTTCGAAGGCATTATTCCTTGCAGAGGTTGAAAGCAGAAAATGCACATATATTTTTGGGGCCGAAAATACATTGTAATCATGATATGATATTGATATTTGAGATTGCAGACTTTGTGAGTGAGTGGGAGCACACTACCAAACATCGCTTTTAGGAGTGCCTATGCAGTAAGTCTTCACAAGTTTCGAATGCCCGCTGAATTTAACTGCTGCTGCTAATGCCTAATGCTTTACATATATAGGTGTATCCCCTCCGTGCATTTGTAGAGCTGAGGATCGAACGTGCCTTTGTGGTATCCTCCATCCATTTCCCTAGTCATATTTTCCAATCATACATATATTATATATCCTTTGTGATGCAGCGGATCAATGTGGATCATGCAAGTCAACAGAAACAGGGTACGCTATCATCATGTCCTGGACACTACTGATCTCCCTCAAAGATATTGTGACATATATCAATTGTAGATGGATAGATTCTGGGTTCAATAAAGAATAAAGGGGAAATACAGGGTGAGGTCGGCACGTGAGAATACCCACTGGAAACACGTGAGAAACGAGCTATCTCTGAGGTGAATAATGGATGAATGTGGGCGTGTTGCATGGGGTAGGGATGACTAAGGATCTATGAGACTTTAGCAAGACTTTCTCTTTAAGATACTCTCTCCTCCTTCATGATCTCTCTCTTTTCTCTTACTCTCTCTCTCTCCATTCTCAGTAATCCTCTCTTCTTGTTATATCTAGGGATGGCAATTTTGACCCTCCCCATAGGAGCCCCGCCCTCCCCACCCTCAAGGGGGCTGGTTTTTTTTTTTTAATTTTTTCAGTTCTTGGTTTGGGTATGGGTTAAATTTTGAAATTTTAAACTGATTCGGTTTGGGGATGGTATTTATTAGTCCCGACCCATAGAACCGAATCGTAGAACCGCCTCACCCCACTTGTCCTTTTACAGTTTTACCCTTCCATATATATATATATATAACCTAAACTTTTCCCCAATTCCCCCCAAAAAAACCCTAGCCGCATTTCATCACTCTTCAGTCCCTCACCCACAGACCCTCATGTCCCCATCGCCGGCAGCTACCCTTACGGCGACATGGCCTCCCCACAACCCCACCCTCGCCTTACGCCCCTACTCCCTCCCTCCCTCACACATCACGCTGCTCACGAGTCAGTGGAGTCACGAACCAGTCCCCATCGTCGGCGACTACCCTCACGGCGGCACAGGAGTCACAGACCTCCCTTATGCAGACAACAGTCCCTCTCCCTCCCTCACACAATTCCTCAGCGACATAGTAGATCTACACAGTAGATCTACACCAGTTCAATGTTTCTCTCCTTTCACCAATCACCCTTGTAAATCGGTAAGCCTTCATTCTCATTCTCTGTTTCTCTCTTTCTCTTTCTCGACTAAACCTTCAGTCCATTCTCTTTCTTAAATTGCAATTGTGTTTTGGGGAAATTAGTGGGAAGTCCATATGCAAGGACTTAATGGAAGCAAAAGTCCTCTTAAATTTATTATCCAGCCACAAGTCCAGAAATGAGTTGGAACAATAATGTTTCATTGTAAATTAGATTTGTATTTTCTTTTGATGACATATTTGCCCTATTGACTATAATGGTAAGAAGTCTCATTATGTTATGGCATGTATTTTGGGTTTTGCTTCATGATACACGGTATTTGAGAAGATTTCATACCTGAAAAATATTATTCACTATTCAACTTTGAATTTTGAAAAGATATCATGGAGCAAGATAACGCGCGTTTTATAGTTTGTGCTTTAAAATTTTTTTATTGAGTTTTCTATGTGACCCACTTGAATTATAAGCAAAACATAAAGTTACATGCTTGGAAAAAGCTCAGTTATCCAATAACAAAAATGTTTGGAAAACACATTAAAAATTGTTTTAAGTTTTTGAATTTAAAACAATTACGCGTAACTGATTTTAACACTTGTCATTTTTATTTTATCAAATGTAACTAGCTGTGTATAGATGTAATTGTTTTCAATACTTTTATTTACTATTTAAATTTGAAATTATCTTAAAAACTTGTTATAAACAATTACATGTAACTATAAACTAAAAAACTATAACAATTGCATGTAATATATTGTTACCAAAATAGTTATATGTAAATATTAACATTATATTTACAAAATATATGCATCATTTTTCATTCATGTAACTGGTTTCCAACCCATAAAATATCTTCATATAAAAATATATTAACAATTTGAGCACGAAAATATATGCATCATTGATTATTCATATAACTGCTCGCAAAATTTTTGGAAATATTATAGCCCAAAATCCCAAATTGTCTCCTTAATTTATGAGCACAATTTTTAGAAATATTATAACCAAGATTCTCTCCTTAATTTATGAGCCAAGGACACTTGTGTAGAATACATGTTTCTTTGTGAGCACTATGGGGGCATTTTTGTCAGACGGATATTTGGTAGACTTTGTGCAATATAAGTTTTGTTTTTAAACTTTTGCCTATACAATTCCCATTTTAAGGACTTGTGGCCAAATCCCCCTTGTATTTTTAAGTTGTGATGACTAATATTAATTGCAATATATATTTCTCAAATTTCTTATTAATTGCAATATATATGCTGTCGGTTGGGTTTAGATTCATGGAAATCATAATGGAATTTTTTATGGAAATCATAAGGGAAGTTATGCCCCCACCCCCCCCCCCCCTTTTATTTATTTATTTGTTGTTGTTGTTGTTGTTGTTGTTGGTATGGCAGGGGCTGGAAAATTTTTTTGGGCGGGGTGGGGATGGTTTTCTTAGAAAACCATAGGGTCAAGGATGGTTATTAGGTTCTTCACCCCATCAGGTTTAGGGGCGGGTTTGGGCATAGGTTTCATTGAGCAGTTCAAGGATGGTATATGGTCGACCTGCCCTATTGCCATTCCTAGTTATATCTCTCCCTCTCTTAGAGTCTGGGCCTCATTTTATAGTGAGCCCAAGATTTGACTACTCAGTGAGCCGGGGTGACACGACAGTTTAGAGGATCCTCGTGAATGACCCTTCAGGAACATTTAATGTTCCAATGAGGCAGGTAGGATTATCAGACCCGCAGAGTTCCTTAAGGTCTACGAGCCCATGTCCTGTCATGTCACCCGTACTTAGGGTTAGACCTCGAGGGTCCCTCGGTAAGGTTGTCTTTGGTATTGTCAGCGTGCTCTGCTAATTCTTTTACTAACTCATGTTAGTTATTTAATGCCCACTAATTTGTCTCATATGAGGCCGAGGTATCATAGAGGAAGTGGCTTCTCGAGTCTTTTTCGACCCTTCCCTTCCCATGATCCTCGACCCTCTCAGTCCTTGATTCCCCCAAACCTTATCGTCCCCGACACTCTCCCTTATCATTCATGTCCTCGGAGCATACTCCCCCCTCGATTGTTCGTACTCCTCACGAGACCCCCCAATCTCGTGGTCGAGACCTCGTGCTAGTCATGTGTAGTGCATGATATAATGGCCATGTATGCTCGTGGGGCCCTCTCTTCTAACCATAGACGATCCTCTACTGTTGACACGTGTTATCAAATCTCATGTGCTTACATCAATCAACCATTTTATCATGAAATTCAGCCTAGGCTTCTTGATTTAACCTTTCCCATAAACATAACCTCAACGGCCAAAGTGCCAAACCCCAAATCAACCCCCACTTTGGCCCTTCATTATATATAAGAGAAAGGGAGAGAGGGGGAGACATATATACCTCTTAGGCCATGAACCCAACCTTGACTTCTCACTTGAACATGACCTGTCACGTTGGGCCATGCTAATTAAGATCCTGAAATCAATATGATACCACCAGCTCCATTCTACAAAGCCTTGGCTAGGTCTTCTGATGGTCTGCTTGGGGCTATCCATGGATCTGATTCAACTTCATATCTACTCTTTTCCTTGGTTTTTCTATTTGGGCCAAATTGCAAAATGATCGACCAAACAACCCATTGGCCAAAGGCAGCCAGGTTGGCAATACAAATGGCTCAAGATAAACGTTGGAAGAGAATATGGATTGAGGGTGATGCTCTGGCTATTGTCAAGTATATTAATTCTTATGAGCAATGTCCGTGGCACTACGAAATCATTATTTCATATATTAGATTTGGTCTTTCTCATATTGATGTAGTTTCAGTGCAAAAGGTTCCTAGATCTGCTAATGGAGTTGCCAATGCAATGGCAAAATGGGCTCTTAAAGTGAGTTTTTCATTCTTTCTTGATTCAGACTCTACCTACCCCAGTAATGGAGTCATGCATGGTGGACCATTGCTCGTGAGGCTAGGTTTTTTATTTTCCTTTGATTTATTTATTTGTTTATTAGGTGTTTTGTTGTTCTCTTTTCTCCTCCTTCCTTTTCTTCTTCTTTTTTTTTTTTTTTTTTTTTTTTTTTTTTTTTTTCTTCTATTGTATGGCCTCCTTAACCCCAAAAAAAAAAAAAAAAAAAAAGAACCCCCAATCCTTAAACCCATTCCATGAGCTGAGTAGGCATTTACCCTGTTAGTACTCTAAACTTAGATCTTTCTGAATAAAAAGTCTCTCAACGCCAATTATACCATTTGCTTGACGCAGCTCATTGATATATAGTTCCCTACTTAGTTCGAACCTTGCTCCAGAAAATTATTAAGCATCTTAACAATTCTCCAGTCTCATTCACTCCCTCCTTGAGCTAGAAAGGTGAATATATATCAGCAGCAAGGACCCAACATCGATGCATTATTTGACGCATTTTAATCGTATGCACAAGACATTAAACCTGGATCATTCCTTGACTCCAAACAACTCATCATTCAAGCAATAACTACTCCATTAATCAGACCATTAATGCCCCAAGCATCCTCTGCCCATCCAGAGCTATGACCTGCTACCACAGATACATTTCTATGCATCCATTTTGATCATGAAGTGGTGCTGCGTAAAAGCCTTCCGATTATTCCAATGGCTACTAATGGCAGCCAGTTTCGCATGAAATGAATTAGGTATGCATCTTCTGAATGCATTGCCTGTTTTACGATTATCAATTCCAAAACAAAATTAAAGAACAAAAGATTATGCTTTTGTAAAAAAGATGTGAACATGTCAGATGTATTATCATTTATCAAAATATTAACATATGTAAAAATGTGATGTGGGCTAAGAAGATCCTTTCATCTGTTTGATTAAAGCTCAAAGAGCCCAATGCGCATTGAACCTCATGAATACAAAACGGTTATACCACTAATCCATTTCTAATTCTGCTAATACATGTTCTTCCAGCTAATTTCTGGTCCACCCAAGAATGACACTATGTAGCCAAGATACATTATTCACAATCAACATATGTACGAGATGAGATGAATACTGGGAAGGACACTGCATAGAAATTTCTGCTTCAAAACAGAAAATGCAGACTTCAAAAAAACTGGAAGAACAAACTTGTTGATCCATCCCCAAATGATCGCAGATCTGCAGGTTTAACTAAGGCCCGGCACAGAGGGCATGTCCTTTCTCTCTCAAACCTGAAAACAAAGTAGTGTCATTGGTCAATAAACAAAGTTCAAACACACAAGCACGAGTGTGAAATTATTGGAATATTTTTCCAAATTATGGCTGATGGAAACATTTCAAGTAGAGAAGCAAAAATCCCAAGAAATGGCTTCCAATGGAAGTTCCAGAAATGCGCCTAAATTAATATTTCAGGCCATTAGGCAAGAAAGCATACCTGTCTTTAGGCACCTAACCACAGATGCCTCAAAACCAATATTGCAGGCCATTAGGCAAAAAAATAAAAAAAATAAACAATGCTGTTGTTGGTTTTAAAAGAAAACCGATGGCAACATTTTGGGTGATAAAAAAAAATTGCCCCCCTGCGCCCCACACACGGGCGCCCCACAACTGACTCTCAGAGGAGTCAGGGTCAGACGATATGAAGAGAAGCAGTTCCTAGAAATTACATTCCTACTCTTCAGCACTAAATTTCATCTGACTTTTTTTTTTAGATAAGTGATCTTTGACTATTTTCACCCTGAATATAGAGCACTTGTACTCCTTCCCTCCCTCTCTCTCTCTCTCTCTTTCTCTCTCTCTTTTCACAGGGGCAGGGAGGGAGGGGACTCCTGCATGACAAATCAGAACACTGCCTTCTGTACAAAATTACCATTACAAAATGTGAGAAGACAAAACAGTTACATAATATAGCATGGTATGATATATTGCAACGAAAACAACAAAAGGCCAAAAGATTTCTAACCCAAGTAGGCCATAACTTCAATACAAAAGAAATGTGTCATCTAAGAGATAAAAAACACTAAAAACAAACAAAGCGGGCTTGAATATCAACATTCCCTAACTAATCAAAATGGGCGGGGGAAAGGAGAAGAAAAAGTTTCTGGTAAATATATGCCTACTAAAATAAATTCATTGCCAGAAACTAAATCAAAAGGTCAATAAAGAATTAACTCTTGCATTCTAACAAAGAACCTTTCTTTGGTCACGTTTGTAAGCATTAAATAGGCTTATTTAGTGGTTCTAAAAATTTTAGTAGTTCACAAATCCTTAAGTTCTCCACTAACCCAAACAAGTTCTTAGAAACATGCAAGAGAAAAAAATACACATCAAAAAAAAAAAAAAAAACTGTAATAAACTAATAATTCATAACACAATTGCGAATATAATATGAAAATGCAAAATAAGAAACATTAAAAGACTAGACAGTCCCATAATGTAACCTGCTATGATATGTCGCAAGATTTTTATTTATTATTTATTTACTTTGGGTGGGAGGGGGAGTTGGGAAACAGAGAAGTCATATAAATTCCAACCCCAAGTATCTTAAACTCAATAAAAATGTGTCATCATTCTAATTAAAAATAATGATAATAATAAAAAACAATTGATACTTGAATTTATTTATTTATTTATTTTTTATCAACAACAAATAGAGAATTTATTAAAGAAGAAAGAGAAACGAGAATACATAAAAGGAGGACAAGATGTCCTCACCATAGAGCAAACAAAATAGAATAAAACTACAAGCTACAAACCCAAATCATAACTAATAACAAACAACAGCACACCCACAAATGATACTTGAAAACGAAAATGACCAACATAATCATAATGAATTGAGGGTGAAGGAAAAAATTCCAGGCAAATATGTCAATGTCTAGAAAAATAAACTTAGTGCAGAGGTTTATTGAAAAAATAAATCTAAGCTTAATAATTAATTCCTTATGGCATTCTATTAAAGCTCCATTTTTGTTTTGTTGTTGAGCATTATATATATATATATAATTTTTTTTTTTTTTTTGTTGTTGTAGGAAACAGAACAATAATAAACTGACCATTCTGAAACACAGTCTTCACAAAAGATGTGTTTACATCGCAATAAAATTGGAGCATGCATCTTTTCCTGGCATATAGCACAGAGGTCTCCCGCTGCATTTACCTGCATTGAAATACTAATGGTTTAGAGTGCCCCTGGATAACTTTTGGAGGAAAATTATAATCATAAGTATATGGGTATAAAATAATACTTTATATAACACGGTATATAATCCAGATACAAAAAACAAGAGGTTTACACACGTGTATTAATAACAAAGCTCTCAATTGGTTTAGAATGTCAGAAGGTTGGGTGATACATCTTAAGTTCAAGTCTGTGTAATGAAGTTTAATGTACCCAAAAAATTCAAAAATAAAAGCAAAGACAGGGGGGAAGTCCCATCCCTTGAGGGATTCTAGAATACTCTCTCTTCTCCATCCTCTAGCTAAGAAACATGCTCACTTAGCTCACTTTAGAACCTAATTCATTCTCTATGCAATTAAGTCTGTCAGAACTAATCAACTTCTAACAAGAAGACCCGGATGGCAAATGTTCCCACTTCAAGCATCTCCTCAATTTCAGCTCTAAACACCAATTTGATATAATCCAATACCTTTCGCTAGAATACACACATATCTTGAGGGGAAATATGTTATAAACTAAGAAGCACCGACACCGACACCGACACACGACATAGGTATGACACAACATTGACACACCGAAACGGCAAATCCTAAAAGAACTATGACACGTCATGACAGGGATATGGTAATAAATATGTAAATATAAATATATATATATATATATATATATATATATATATATATACTGTTATGTTCCCATCAGCACGTGTCGATATAAGTTATATTAACAATATGCATTGGGGGTTGTACCCCTTGCATTGGTCCAATATACCTCATATCTCATTAATGCACAAGGTACAACTCCCAATGCGGGTGTTGATATAAGTTATATCAGCATATACTTACTTGATCATCACCCAATATATATATATATATATATATATATATATATATTTTACATATCAAAGAATAAGATAAAATATATGGGGATGTGAAAGATATAATTACATAACCAAGCGAGACTCCGTGACTCCATAAGTCATTACAAGTTATAAGATGTATGGTATTTAACTCCAAGCACGGTTCCATTTTCCACACAAACATCAAAAAACAAAAACATCATCAATTGTCTAACTCCAATGATCATAACCCACAGAAAAACTTCCCTGCCATGTTGCAGATGTGTCCCGCAAGTGTCAACAAAGTGTCAAAACCGTGTCTTGACGGTGTTGGGTAAAAGAAAAGAATTAAAAATTACATACACTTCCCAGGTGTGTGTCCGATATGTGAAGTACATGTGTCGGCAAGTGTCGTGTCCGATGCGTGTAAAACACTGCATTTCCAGATTTTTTGGAGTATCAATGCTTCTTAGGTTGTAAACAAGGAAAGGAGAACATGTTCTATCACTTGTTATGATGTCAATAAGTTCCTAACACAGATTAGAAGCCATAAAGTTAAAATGTTTCTTCCTACTTTGAGTTATGGATGTTCACATAAATCGGGGGAAAAAAGGGCCATGGATGTTCACACTTTTCAGAACCCCAGACATTTATTTAACTTTCATATACAGATCTTTTATACTTAAATCTCAATAAAAGTCTCCACCAATGGTTTTGAAGACAAACATGTGGCACCTATTTCAAATATTCATAATTATAAACACCAATCTTCACAGTGAAGAGTAGGCTTGTTTGAGCAAAGTGGTATGGAGAATTCTAGCAGCACAGAATAAGTTTCTTGCCATAGAGACATTCAGAAGAACCCCAACCTTGCCAGCAAACAAAATTCCACCTTGCAGAATTATTAAGACGTTGTTTGTGATAAAGCACCATAATTCTAATTTTTCATCCATGTTTTGTATGGAAAATTAGAGATGCATATGCTAAATTGATAACATGAAACCAAGAAAAAAGAAAAATATCTTAACGTGTCGATCTAAACGTCATAATGTTGTTGTCCTGACCAACAAGTTAATGCACTAGAGATTCTGCGAGCAACTTATTCTGCAAGCAACTTAAAGATGCATTAAACCCCTATGAAATGCCAGGACAACATTATGATTGATCAAGCATTAAGATTCCCAATAGCAAGGCCACCTAGCAAGTTGAACTTCCATCATTTAGTTAAAGAATAACAGAGTTCTTTTGCGTAGCCACGAGGCCTTCAAATGTAAACTTATAACCAAGCATCAGCTGTAAAACATATTAATTCACAAGGAACAGTCAGATGTCTGCTTTTAGCTGCTCAGGCAAGTACCTGCCAGGCTGCCAGCTTCCTACAAAAGTTAATATAAAAACAATGAAAGGAAGTGACAGTCGAAGAAAACCACATACTTGTTCTAATGTGGCATAAGATCCGTAATGGACTTCCTTACGTGATAATGCCTTTACAGCAGCAAAGAAAGATTGGACCTGACAAGCAATTTAAAAAATTCAAAAACAACATATAAAAGCAGTCTAATTGCTGTGAATGTTATCATCATCTTCAAGATTCATTATACATAATCAGGCAAACAGCGCAGATAGGTCACAAACACAAAAGAATGGCTACCCAAAATCTTACCTTCTCCACCACAGATGTGAGCTTGAAAGTTAAATACAACCCCGTAGTAAGTGATGAAAAGAGGCTTCCATATTCTTTGTTCAAGAAAAATCGATACCAGACAGGTGTTGGTAATAAGGCACGATATAGCAGCAGAGTGTACTCGACCACAGTAAGAAGTTGACCCTTAAAAGCAAGACACCTACTGTCAGAAAGTTCTGTTCTGTGTATGTATAAACACGTTTTTTTTAAATTAAAAAAAAAAAAAAGAAAGAAAAAGAAAAGAAGATAAGATTCCTCATAATCTACTAAAATAATTATCTACTACAAAATCTCATGTTACCTGCCGACGAAAATTATGGCCTCTGCCATTCTTATAATACATTAACAGCATACACTTGAAAGCCATTGCCACCTGCCGCACCATTGTATCTGAAAGTAATAAAATTTAGAGAAAATTCTTCCAAATACGACTCAAATATTAAGGGAAAAATAGAACACAATGATGATGAACCCAGATTTTCCACAAATAATAATAAAGGCTCAATATCTATTTCCCCAAAGTGAAATTTCCCAAAAAATGTAAAAATGTACCCCCCCCCCCCAAAAAAAAAATAAAAAATAAAATATCAGATTACGAGTATGAGCTGTGCATGTGATTATGAGATTATGAAAATTGAACAAAGGTGTGAAATTGAACAAAGACGACTTATAAGTCATTGCCACACAATATTCAGAAGCAGTCAGCTAGCAAATGCAACAAAATCACTCTGAATGAGATTATGAGTATGAACTATGGTATTCAATTTCCTTTTTGAAATCTCATCACCAATATACAAAAGTAAATATGCATTAGCTCATATGCAGATTGCAAAAGAACCTCAGTCTCTACCATAGGGACTATGACCACAATATAGATTGTATTAATTGAAAAAAAATATCCATAATAATGACTGGTCAAGTCCATACCATTTACCATGATGATGAATATAGCATGCCAGAAAGGTGGTATAGCTTTTGGAGGAAGCATGAACAGTGGGTATAAAAGATCATCATTGCGATACCACCAATAAACACCAATCACGTGAAGCATAAAAACTATAGAGATGCCAACAAGAACAGAGATCTTCCTTTCTCCCTGCAGAAAGCAACAAATGTTAAGGTCATTTTGTGCATGTGTGTGTACTGCACCCAGGGTCCCTATCAAATAATTTTTGAAAATTGAGACACATATGAACACCTTTAGAGCTGTCTGCTTTCGAAGAATATCATTCGACTTAAACATGACAGCATTAATCCAAATTGTGACAAAGAAACCTGCAAGTCAAGAGACAGAGTGAGAACTTAAACTAGATATGCAATACTTTCATCATATTATATCCTTTTTCCCTTCTTTTTTCTTTCTTTCTTTTCTTCTTTTTTTTTTTTTTTTTTGCTGTTTTTTTTTTGGGGGGGGGGGGGGGGTGGTGCTTGGGAGGAGGGGAGGGAGGGAGACTAGATATGCATAAAGGGTAAACATTAGCACCTAAACAAAGTTTCCTGAATGCCTACAGAAATCATTAATAAGAAGGCCAAAGGAGAAAGACCATCCTCCAACTGCATTTATCAGTTTAAAAATTGAATACCTGTTTGAAAATGGTATTTAAAAGTAAGATCACTACCCCAAAGCAAGCTTAGAGCACCCATGTATAAAAAGCTATAATCTTAAATAAATCCAATTGGAAAATGGTAACAAAGTTCTTTGAGGAAGTAATGTTAGAATGTAGTGCAATGCCATTAATGTCGGTAACTTCTGCCGAACAAACATCCTTTGAAGCCTTTAAAAGATCATAGCTGAATTAATAGCCTCCAAAATTTAAGGTTGTCTTAAGCTGCATTCATGACAGAAATGTAGTTACAGGATTGCGTGCTTACAGCAAATGAGTGCACTGATGCAAGACCAAAAAGGGGTGTTCGGAACCCACATATCATCTATTCTTGTACATGTTAATAACACTAAAACAGTATAACATGAGGATATAGATTCAGGATAGGTTCTTGTACAAGATGATAACAACACTAAGGGGCTGTTTTGTCATCCAAATGGAATGGAAATTAAATGGTGATCATGTATTTTACATTGTACCTGAAGGCACAGATCCATCATCTTGAATGGAACCATCTAAAAACATTGGAGTCATCACCTTTGCTGATGTCATTGGAGCCATTTTAAAAAATTCAAGAACTGCATCTACTTTGCATTTCCACTCTCATTTGTGATGATGGTTATCATTCTGTTGATATTTTCCATTCAAAATGTTGGATTTTTCCACAAAATTATACACAAAACACAGTAAAAAAAATTCTATCTTACATAATACATCCAAACAGGCTCTAAAAAATAAGTTGTATATCGCACAATGAGTCCTTTCTGAATCCCCCAAAACAATAATAAAAACAGTAAAAATTAACATATAAAGGAATTGAGAAGGACGAGTACTCCTAGCAAAAAAGAAAGAAAGGAGCCGGACTAGTACCTTGCAAATGCTGGCGGATGAAGACGACCAACAAAAGCAACGAGAAGGGAAGAACCTGCTCAATCCACCTCGCGACTTGCTGAATATCGTATCTCTGATAAGAAGAATCTCTATTATTAGCGTCTGCTGCAATCGCAGTGTTCCCATCCGTGCGCCCACTTCCGAGATTGATATCGGAGGGAGGAGGCATGAGAGGAACTCTCTCTGCAGCCCCATCATCGTTTGCAGGATGATCCAACGCTGCAGTGGTCTGAGCCGTGGATTGGTCAGGTGGTATAAAGGCGGTACCTGACCTAACCCCGTCGGGTTCTCCAGCACCGATGATGCTAATAGAAACCTCCCCGGAAGGGGAATCGGGCAACTGATTGTGATTGCGTGGGGAGACACCTCCATTGGGGATGAGAGTGTCCGGTTCGTGGTGACTGGAGCCGGTCCGAAGAATGCCGGAATATTCCAATAAAGCCGATAAGGGTGATTGGAAGAAGTTGAGAGCAGGAAATTGCATCGGGTAGCTTCTCAAATCACTACTAGTAGTAGTAGTAGTAGTAGTAGTAGTAGTTGAGGAAGGAGAATTCATGTGCGGATCGGGATTTGGATTATTCACAGCGGATGTTTCCATTTTGGCCCCTCCTAGAAAGCCCTAATCCTGAAAGCTTTCGTATCTGAAAGGAAAGAAAGAAAGAAAATTTGGGAAAGCAGAAACGGTAAACAGAGGAAGGCAGCCGAGAGAGAGAGAGAGAGAGAGAGAGAAAGAGAGAGGAAAGTGAAGCAATGAGAAAAGCGAGTAAAATGGCTTGTGATGGGGGGATTGGATAAAAGCAAAAAATTGGCGAAGGGGGGCGGGGGACTTGGGTCAAACGACACTTAGAATTGCGTTTCGTAGACAAGAGACGTGATGTCAGACCCATCCATCCTACACCAATGGAGAGGTCAAAGGCCGTAATTTTTTGGGAGTCGTGAAGCGTAATTGGATTCCTATCGGGCGAGTGGGGGTTGTTTGGGCCTTGGATTTGCTCGAGGAGTAAGATCCCATCCGGACGTATTCTGGGACTCAGTTCACGATTCAACGCCGCTGAACAAAGACAGCCGAAATGCACACGAAGGTTCCATAATTTTACTTGCCGTCCCCCTTGTAGAACTGCAATATTGACGTTTTCAAGTCCTCACCACCGACCGAGCCAATACATTTATTTTCTATTTTTATTTATAAGATTTTATTCAATATTAACTGGAGATTGGGACTCGTTATGAAAATGATATATAAATAAATAAAATCAATAAAAATTAAAGGGAGGGGGTGTTTTGGTACCCTCCCCTCCCATACTTTAAAAAAAAAACAATAAAAATTAAAGAAAGAGGGGGGTTGCTTTGGTACCTCTCCCCCCTCCCATACTTTAAGCTATCGCATATAAACAAGTCGCAAATAAGGTCAATCCAAGGGATGGTTGCGACCGTGTGCTACCACGACTCTGTGGCTCTCTCACACAACCTACCCACCAATTCATTGCCCTAACACATCAACATAGTCAACTCTCATACAACTCACCCCTTATCTTCCTCTCTCTCCAACATTTTATACGTATGGTATGGTATCATTATCATTTAACATCCTTTATTCACAACAATTCACAAAATTGAGCACTCATGAAATTATTGAAGCAGCAGTCTTTGTTCGCCGAATATCATTGAATGAAAGGCCTAGGCCCAAATTTTCCGTCTTACCTTACCACATAGTGGCGGTGGGCGCCTTGAAATATCAATTACATTTTGCAAAGACCTTGCCTGCTATGCCATCTAGTTGTTGTCCTATGACAAAAAATAATAATTAAATAAATCTCACGGAAAGCAGCGCTCTCAATTTATAAATTGTAGGAAATAAAGCTGGAAAGCGCGTTTTGGAGTTTGTTTTGACTGCTCGACCAATCTCTGTTAAAAGAGTACTTTTCAATGATTCAATGAAGTAACAAATGAAAATGAGTCAGCAATACCCACACAAAGGGAATAAACTTCAGCAATTCTATCCCAAAACAAATAATAGTACTCCGTAATAATAAAGACAACAAATCTTTTCAATGTTTTTTTGTTTGGGGAGTGATGGTTGGTCTACAAATGGTAGACATTGTCATACGACGCAAATCATAAATCATAAATTACGATATATGCTGACTTGCCGAGGTTTTTCACTTCAAAAACAGATCTAAAGAGATGAATTCCAAGTATCAATCACCAGACCTACAGCTAAGAAAAACAGAACTTGCACAACCGATGCCAAGAACAGACCATTAATCTGAGCTGGTCCTAGCCGAATCAACACAATTTACACAGCTGATATGCTATTTCACCATTATTACAAACCCTCTCTACAAGCACATAAAACAGAAATAAAATGACACAACATGCAGGTCCTTCATCAGCCCCTCCAGTTGTCCTTCCGCTGCCTTATCTCCCGAAGGGCTTCAACAGCAGACTGGCAACCGACCCTCTCCTGTAAAGAGATTTCCACATTAAAAGGCCGTATGACAAATGGGGACATGTTTCATTCTGCTATACTTCAGCAATTACACAGAAGTTGAACACCAAATATCTATATATATAGAGAGAGAGAGAGAGAGCTGACGGCCACATTTCCGGAATTCCCATTATATAAATTAACAATGCCATGGCAGTCTCCATGAGTTCCCTTCACACATGCAAAAGTTTTTGTTGCATGAGAAAAATTTATACCTGGAGCTCTGGTAAATCAACCCGCATAAATGGGTTCGTCTCCATCTCCTCCTCGATGGTTGAGGGAATGGTGGGGAGGCCTGCTTGACGCTGATGCTGAGCCCATGATAACTTTGGCTTTATCCTGGCATTGTCTGGCTCAACTGTCTGAGCAAACTGCAAGTTCTTCACTGTGTACTGGAGAACCACGGAACCAAAAAATTAGATGAGGACCAAGCTTTTCGCCTCCCGATAAATGTTCAAAGTAGATTAGGGCATAATACAGCTCAAGCAAAACATATGAGGACGGTGCTTTTTAATTTTTAAAGACTACTTTGTCATGTCCTGTCAATTGCCTTCTCAAGGATAGGTGTCCAGAAGGAAAAACTTGAGTAAGTTAGATTCAGGCACATCAAAGCTCCCAGCTCTGACCCATTATATAGAAATTTCCCTCCCACAGCACGTGTGTCAAATTTCCAGCTATTCCAATTTCTTGATACATACTAGCAATTATATTAAACAAAACTAGAATGCAAATCAAAAGAATAAAGAAAGCACCAAAGGTTCTGATACTACATAAGCACTAATCCTACATATGAATAACACTCCCAACAGGCATCTTACACACTAATCCTACATAAAAATAACACTCCAACAGGCATCTTGCAATAATATGGGTTCTTGCTTATGCACAGGGCTTACAAGACCATCCTATTTGAGAGCATCAAAACACATTCAAGTAAATACGGCACAAGCCCAATTTCTCAATTGCACAGATTCAGGCAGATAAATATTTACTAACAAATTAGAGCCGTTGATATTTAACTTATGAAGTACTACAGAGTGGTTTGACTATGGAAAAAATATATACCCTGCATTAATTTTTTTAGCCCAGTAATATCATCTGTAGTGATGAAATAGACAAAAGTGTGAAAACTCAACAAACTAGAAGTATCCACCTCTATGTTCCCACAACAGGTTATCAGTGGCAGTCAGTTTCATTGCTTGGCCCTATTGACGTAGATTTCTTAATAGCGTCTTAAAATACAATAATGCCTCACTTAAGGAGTAGTTACAGCTAGTGGATAATAAACTACCCTGCTATCGTTTCATCTCAAGCTGGCCTGAGCCGGTGCACTGCCATATCTCATTTGTGTCATAACAAGGAGTAAAAGTTACACCATAATCTACTTCCTCTCCTATTGAAAGGAGAGTCACAGGCTTGGTTATAAATGTCGAGTCAGATCGTGAGCCAGACTTACCCCTGCCTTGTTACACAGTATAGGCTCATTCATAGACAGTCCCTCAAACACAACAAAAGCTTAGGTCATAATAATTAAAAAATAACATCTGTTTGGCCTTTATGTCTGCTTGTAGAGTAGAATGGCTCTAACAACATCAGAATTTTTCTTACTACTACATGGTACTAGATTCCCACCAACAAATGCACAATAGCCAAAGGTAGATCTTCAGTCAAATATCTCCATCTGTTTCAGATCTCTACTCTCATGTGAACATTGTTTGAAGACAATAAGTCTTATCTTATGACATCCTTTCAGGTATCCAGATATCTTGTGGATTGCTTCAAGATGCAATTCTCACGTTTCTCTGAATCCAAGCAATCTGTCAGTTAAAAGACTACTGAAAGTCAGAGATGAAGTCTTTGTGCCAACTCATATGTAAGTTAAAGAATTTTTTCCTACGCCCCTTCAGATTACACTTGGTGGAACCTCTGACAGATTAGCTGAGTTCGGTGCACCTTATTGTGACATTTGATCAATTGCAAACAGAAGATGGACGGGAATGCCAACCACATGAAGAGGTTTGTCAAATCTTTAAAATCTACAAAATATATTATTTAATACACTAGGCATTTAACCTCCCTAATGTTGGAATGTTACCAAACCCAGGTAAGACACCTAAACCAGACGTGCCTCAATGATAATGATGCTAATGAGAGGAAAATAAAGAAATCCAATGAGAGTACTTTGGAATAAAGGATTCCTTCACACAGTGAGAAAGATAAGACAATGCACTTATGCTTGTTCTTTTAAGCATTCATAGTCATATCCTGTTTAAAATATGGTTCATATTAGCACTCTCTGTTACATTAGAAAACCCAAATGAAACACCTCAAATCTGTAGTCATAATGACCACCTTTCTCACTAAGGTAGTTAGGCATAATGTGAATGTGGTCTCTTTCGTGGTTCTTGGATATATGATTTCTTGGAGATTCCACTCGCGAATTTCCATAGAATAAGAGACACTACGTCACCATCCAGTTATCATATCCTTACCACATACATGACATATTTTGGTCCTGGAGCGTTTTTGTGTATACTTCTTGAACATTCTTGCTATACATGGCTACTCTACAACAAAAGGAAAGGTAATTTGAACATGGTAATAGCAATGTCTTAAGTTTGACATGTTCAAAAGAAATAGATTTTACCATGAGAAACCAGTCAAAATCTGCATGTTAATATAACCACAAGATGCTACAACACAATACCAGTGTAATGATGGCCATAATCACAAATGAGAGTGAAAATTCAAAATAGAGGCTTTTCATGAATTTCTAAAATTGATTCCATAACATCAGATATGGGGATGACTCCCAACCTTTTTACATAGCCCCATCCAAGATTATGGATTTATGCCTTCAATACTATCGTAAAAATAAACTAAATTGTTTATTTCCATTTGGACGACTAAATAGGCCCCAAGATTTTGATGTAGTTATAAAATCTATTCAAATATCAGTTAGTGTTATAGCACCAAACCGAAATTAGTTAAACTACAAAATTACAAGAAAGTGCAAAATTTTATACAGATTCTAAACAGGTGTATTTGCCATCAAGGTTGTACAAACACCCCACATCTACTGCTTATAATGATAGGAAAATTTAATAACATCAGTAAATATGTACAATCTCCCAAACAGATAGAACATCAAGTATTTAATTTACCTCATGGCCACAGTACACTCGAGTTGGCTTTGGCAATGAACCCAATGTTACACATAGCGACTGATACATCTGTTCTGCTGTGCCTTCAAAAAATTTCCCACAACCAGCAACAAACTACATGTATACAAATGGATCGCAATCAATTAGAGTATATCACACCATATAAACTGCAAAGGAACAATATTTTATTACAAATCAAAAGTATCCTCCCAATCACTGACCAGAAACTTTGCAACAAAAGGTCATCTCAAGTTCTTGACAGTGTTTCATAGCCATAGATGTGATTTCCAGTCTAAAGTATAATACCCACAACCCATCTATCTCACCAAGGATATCTTTATCCCTGATTGACTCTGTAAATCCCAATCTAAGCATTTCTTCCCTTCTATGAGGTTGATCATAATTTATTGGCTACTCCACACACACACACACACACACACACACACACAGAGGGAGGGAATGAAAGAAAAAATAAAGAAAGAGATAAGTCCCATGCAAGTGCATCACATATGGCTAAGCTATGTAGACAAACCTATGTTATATTTTAGGTATCTCTTTGTTGATGAGATCCATGTTTCCACTTACCAATGTGTCTCCAGTGAAAACAGATGGGTCCTCTTCCTCTTTGCCGGTGACATAGTAACTAATATGACCTTTGGTGTGGCTGATGAAAGAAATTCATAGAGAAGGATAAAATTGAATTACAAATAGAGGGGTTAGGTAGGCTTATCTTCTGGTGGACAGATGCAATCATGCAACGGAATCCTTTAAATAGAATTGAAAACATCATAAAAATGAAAGGCGAAGAATATAAAGAGGTTTGGGGGTAAGCATACCAAGGTGTGTGAAGACACAAAATATTGAGATGAGTCCCCAGAGAAAAGTTGTCACCATTTTCTACTTTATCAGTGCAACCCTTGACATTATCAAGGGAACCACCATACACCTTAATCCCAGGCACCAGCTGCTTTATCTTATCATTACCGCCAGCATGATCCCTAATCATAGATACGAGTAGTATTTAGCATCATTGAGAAATTATTTTTCTAAAATGTCAAAAGGCCGAAGGCAAGCAAAATTTCAATCTTTGAAGAAAGGGAATGAATGAATACCAGTGATGGTGAGTGGTGAGAACGAACTTCAGGTGGATACCGTGTTCTCTAGACACTTGAAGAAGCTTGTCGGGTTCAACGGGATCCACCACGGCGGCTTCTTTAGAGGCCTCATCGATGATTCTGTAACGCAATCACAAGCAGAGGGTCAAACATCAGAAACCCTAAGCAGATGGAGAAAAACAATACTCACTACTTATGCATAAAATATAAATTAGGATTAGGATTTAGGGCGGAGGAGGTTACATGTAGGAGTAGTTGTCTTCCAAGCAAGGAACGTGAAGGATCTTCATGTGGGATCTACCTGCCGAGGGAAACAGATGGCAGATGGTTTTGTAGACTCTGTCAACAGCCGAGTCAGTGGACGCCAAGACGAGACGAGGCATTCCCTTTGGTTAGGTGCAGACACTGCCGCACAGCGGTAGCCAGAGTAGAGAGAGTAAATGCCACCTCAGTTGAAACGTGGCTATCAGCCAGGCGGCCCTTTGCCACGTCAGAATTAGACGAAACAAACGAGAGAGTTCTGGGGCCGTGGAGAGTTGTCCCTATTTGAGTGTTTGGTTGCAGGTATGAGTGTATACTCGGATTAAAAGTAGTGATAAAATGGCCTAGTGGTGTGGTGTGTCACTCTTTGGCAGCGTTCGTTAATTAATTTTGGGAGTAAGGAAGGGAATTTGATGATGGGGGAATTTGATGATGGGGCAGACAGTGCCAGTGCCGGTGAAGATGAAGGCAGTGGTGTACGCGCTATCGCCGTTCCGCCAAAAGGTGATGTCTAAGCTTTGGAAGAATATGCCCGAAAAGATCCACCAAGAGGAGTCCGAGAACTGGATCGACGCCCTTCTCCTCCTCACACCTCTTGTTACCACCTACGCGTATGCCCTTAGCCCTGCTTCACTCTCTCTCTCTCTAATTAAATATTAATACCTGTTTGAAGAGATTGTGGTGCATGCTTGTGCTAGAGGGGAGGAAGGGGTTATGGAAGGCTAGGAAGGAGGATAAGCTACCTCCTAGCTAGCTACCATTAATTTATATAATTACTATATGTATTAACCATTATTTATCGACTTGATCTCTTATATATGTATTGCATTTTAATTTGCAATTATTATTACTTAACTGTCTTATTTATGTGCAACTGGATGCATGGATGGTGCAGGTATGCCAAGTACTATAAGGAAAAAGAGAAGTTAGCACACAGGTAATGAGTTGTGTAGATGATAGAAATGTGTCAAGAGTTTGAGAATACATGCATGACTGAAACTCAAACGTGTACGTCAGTTAGTTGCTATTAAGTTTATTATATGAAATAGTACTTAATGATGCATTGTACATGAGAGGCTTATGTAGTCCAATAGCAAGTCATGTAATAATTATGCTTAATTAGTTGGGGTTGTTTTGTTACTAGCTAATAAGAGTTGTGAACAATTAATATACGTTTGGGAATGGACTTGTCCTTACAATTAGCTCTCATATATGCCTGAATGTGGTTCTAGCTAGCTATAGAATGTGAATTTCAAACCACATTCTTCGTTATATTTTCAAAGTGCTAATCATGAAACACATGTCCAGTTCCTTCATTTAATTTTTAGTGAATTCAATCCGATCTAATCCGGTGATTTGGAAAATCAATATCATATAAATCCATATCTAAATTTGGTTGGTTTTAGACACAAAATGTATAAGTTTATAAATGTGTGAGAGAGAGAGAGAGAGAGAGATTTTCAATTGAGAAGTTACTTGTGTCATCACGAGCATTATTTATTTATAAAGTTTTATAAGGGTGCAAAATTTTTTACGTAAATAAACTTCAATACTTTTATCGTTAGTGACTTAGTGTCGTTAAAATTATTAAATTCATTTTGAGATGGCATTCACTTTTCTTATTCAAACTTAAGGTAAAAGAGATTCAATATTTGTTTTATTATTAACTTACAATTGACACATCACCTTGCAGAGAAATTTGGAAAAAATATTAATCCAAATGTTTAGAATTTTTATTTTAATTATATAGTGTTGATCCTGCACCAAAATCTAATATTTTATCTTTTGAATAAGATTTAGGGTAGACCTGATTAAGTGAAATATTCATATTTAAAAAGTTGATTGATGGAATATGACACTCAAATCACTAAAAGATTTTGAATACCAATTCCTGTGTTAAATTCAGATTATGGAATCAGATTTGAATGGGATTAGGGATTAAAAGTTGATCCATTAATCAGTCTGATTTAGAGAACTGGCAAAGTAAAGGAAGCAATCGACGTGAACGGAGTGACGCCCTCCAGGCTCAGACTGGAGGGTGCATAGGCCCGTTTAACCCTTATCCCTCCCTAATGGGCTTGGGCTAGATACATGAGCGGCTGTGACGCTCACACGTGTAAAAACAAGGGGCGTTATTCTGGAATGGGAGAAGGGTCTAGAGTTCATTTGGTTGGTTTCTACTTTCTAATATATTAAGGAGCGGTGACCTGTTTGTTTATATTAGTTTAGGGTTTGCTGTGGGCTGATCCTCTCATTGCTGAACATGGGAAGGAGTGAGTACCATCTCTCTCTCTCTCTCTCTCTCTATGTTCGATTAATATCTGCACCTGTTCTGTTCTGTTATGTTCTTGCATTCTTCTTTTAATTTTTATTTTTGTAGGTGATGTAACTATGTTTTTGGCCTTAGTTTTTTGCAATTTTCAGGAGATGATGTTTAGGGTTGCTTGTTGAATGAATACGCATTATTATATCTCATATGGTTGATCTCAGCTGTTTATATATATAAATGGACATCACTTCATTTCTAACCTAGAAGACTTATCGATTTTCTCCTTAATTTTACGCCAACTCGTCACATCATTAGATTCATGGAGGTATAATTTTTCGATAAAATAATTTTCATTTTGCAAATTTTATGAGACTTCTAGCTCCGTTGCAGTTTGTCCGTCTATATACTTTCCTTGCTTTAATCTTGTCGCTATTGTAATTTGTCATTTCCGTTCTGTTCTGTGCCATTTTGGACCGAAATATACCATTCCACCCTCAGTGTCGGAAGTAGCTACCCGCACGCACACACAAAAATGGAAAAAAAGAAGAGGGTGCAGAGTTGCTATTGATTACTTCGCTTCAATATCATCCTCTAATTCTTCTTATTTTTTGGATGATTTGTAAGGAAAAGCATCTATGAAAATGAAACAAGGCCGGTCCCAGATATAGTTTTTGTTTTTTGGAATTGATTATAAAAAAAATACTGTGTCCTAGTGTATTTCTTATTTTCATTTAGCCATCATACTTCACAGGTCAGGGGCCACTGGACTTAAGAAACTATTTGTGCAAATATGACTTCTGTTATATGCCGGTCGGGTTTAGGGTTTAGGGAGAGCCATTTTTTCACTCGTGGATTTTTTATGTATGTTTGCAGTGATCTCATTCTTTACTGTACTGGGTAATAGTTTTGATCCTTTGTCCCTGTTTAAAGTTTTATTATAGTTGTTTTTTTAACTTCAGTGTTGCTTCTTTCATTGTAACTCATTTGAAGGTTTGAACCTTTTTGATCCTTGTTGCCCCTTGTTGGAATTCTATTATCATTTTTTTTTTTCATTTGTTGTGTTGCTTATTTCATTGTTATCTATATGGACATGCCAGAATAAATGTTTGTATTGGATTCAATTTTTTGTGTCCATATTTATGATCTGTAATTTGATAAAGGGAGTTACCTCTTATAGGACCTGCAAGGTGTTACAGGCAAATTAAGAACAAGCCATACCCGAAATCGCGGTATTGCCGTGGTGTGCCTGATCCTAAGATCAGGATCTATGATGTTGGAATGAAGAAGAAAGGTGTTGATGAGTTTCCTTTTTGTGTACACTTGGTAAGTTGGGAAAAGGAGAACGTCTCAAGTGAGGCATTGGAAGCTGCTAGGATTGCTTGCAACAAGTACATGGCAAAGTATGCAGGGAAGGATGCATTCCATTTGAGAGTGAGGGTGCACCCTTTCCATGTTCTGCGGATCAACAAGATGCTTTCGTGTGCTGGGGCTGATAGGCTCCAGACCGGGATGAGGGGTGCATTTGGAAAACCACAAGGGACTTGCGCAAGGGTAAGCATTGGTCAGGTACTCCTTTCTGTTCGCTGCAAGGATAGCAACAGCCATCATGCACAGGAGGCCCTCCGACGTGCGAAGTTCAAGTTTCCTGGTCGCCAAAAGATTATTGTTAGCCGAAAGTGGTATGCATAACTTTAACTAGGGCTGTTGAAGAAACACTTCAAACACGTCATCATGTAAATGTGTTCAAACTTTACCTTCAAAGTCCAAATCCACAGTTTTAAGAAATCAAAAAATGATTTAAGTTTTGTGGAAATGGAAACTGCACCCTGTTTAGAATTTCAATTGACTTGAGAATTAATTTTTGCTTCCTAGGAACGTCATTTGGGATTATTTCTCATCATTGTTATATTGTCAGGGGATTTACAAAGTTCAATCGTACTGACTATCTGAAGTGGAAGGCCGAGAACAGGATTTTGCCAGATGGTGTCAATGCAAAGGTATGTCTTTTCTAGTATGCTTATACTATGTTCTGTCTTTTGTCCCTGTAATGAAATCATGCACCAAATTGGTAGGATCAAATTTGGTCCCAGCATCCTCAATAGGTCTTGAACTTTATTTTTTTCCATTCACATAAATCTGGCACTTTTTCATGGGATTGACAAATCATGTTTCCAAATAACTGCAAGCAAGGTGAGACAGGATTTGTGGGTTTGAGTAGTTTTGCTCCTACCAGGTAGGAGCATATTTCTCTATTATTACGCATGAACCTGCCTCTCTGTTTTTCTGAAGCATGTTCAGTCATCATAATTTCTTTCTGTCTAATAATAACTATAATAGTTCTCCAGAACTTTTTTTTTAACTCCATTTGATTAGCTGAAGACTACTGATGAGAGCCGAGTGCTGGAACACCCGGTGTTAAATCAGGGCCTTTGTACCTTTGTAGTTTTTGGATCAAGCACTCACAAGCTTCAATTTGGAATTGTGCAGCTTCTTGGATGTCATGGACCTTTGGCAAGTCGTCAACCTGGAAGAGCATTTCTGAATGCAACTGCCTAGGATTTCTCTTTCCAGAAGATGATAAAGCATCTCTTTCCTGAAGACAGTAGTTACAGTCAATTGAAATGCAGGACTAATTTCCTCCTAATACCTATATTTAGCCTGTTTGAGACTTGAGTTATTGTAAGTTTGAATATTGCACGTGTTTATCTCCTGTTCTGGTTTTCCATTTGCCAAGTGAACTGCGAGTTGAGTACTTGTGTTTCCAACCCTTCATGGTTTTGTTGAATCATGTGCATTTTCCCACTATTGCAGGTTCCATTCTTATAATTTGTTGATTGGGACTGTTAGGTTGACCATGATTTGGTGATTATAAATAAAGGAACTTGATTTTGGTTGGATGGTGAATTGATATTCTGAAGGCTTTGTTTGGTAGAACCATAGAAGTTATAGACAGGGTGTTGATATACTGAAAATTAATGTTACAAGTGGGAATAAATTGGTTCTCCTGGTTCAAATTCCAGGTTTACATAATGTATGCCCCTCAAGTTTTCTATTATGCTGGTGCTTCGAGATACTTAGGATTCCTGAAGAAAGCATGATGGTACAGACTAGAGTGATGGATTTATAATATTACATTACAATAAAATAGTGATCAGACAAGCTTTAGCTTGGGCTCCTGTGAACTTTGAAAGGTGCGTAAATAACTTGGATAGAAATTCAGTAGTGCTAAAGCTCGCTGGGGTTGAAGGTTTGTTCAATTCATGTTTCAATGTGGCATGGATCAAACTTATAGCATGGACCTGTTTTCCCACCATTTGTGATAGGTGCTGCATTATTCATTTGTGTGCCAATTAAAGCTCCATTCTAGGGTTCTACCAGTTCCCAGAAACTCAATTTTAATGTATAACGCAGCACACTGCTGTTTCTGTTCATATTTTATCCGTTGAAAACTAATTAATAGCACTTTGATGGGGGGTTTGGTTGCATCAGCAACATAAATCATGTAAATTCGTCCTGGGTGGATTAAACAGGAATCCATTTACACCGATGGCCTGTAAATTCTAACCCAAAAAAAAAAAAAACAATAAAAATTATTAAAGAAGAGGAAAATGGAAAGAAAGAGAATAAAAAAAAATGGTCCTTTTTAATTCTAGTTGTTGCATAATCAACTTTATTGATGTTTTGTAAACGTTATTTATTTATTTATTTTAATTTTTAAAAAGAATAAGAAAACGCAAACCTTTATGAATATTTTTTTTTAATGTTAAAAAAAATTAATTGAATTTAATTTGCTACGATGTGGAATTGCAATCCTACAAAAAAAAAAAAAAAAAAAAAAAATCTTATTTTAAAACTTCCGACTGTACTTCGATTCCTTATTTTGTACTTAAAAATGGAGTAGATTTTAGAGAAAGAAAAAGGAAGAAGAAATAATATGGGGTTTCCCTAAGAATAATAAAAGCATAAAAAACTGAAAATTGGAGTAATGCAAAGGATGCCCCAAAGTGGTTGGTACCTTGGAGCTTGACGCTACTGTACTGTCCTTCACAACAAGGCCATATTTTAACAAAAATGACTCATCTGCCTCTGGCTGCAATCCCCTCCCCTTGGCTTTTACTTGATTCAGGCGTAAAGACTAATAAGAGAGAAGCTGAAGCTGACCGACAACACCATACCCAGCTGGGGTTCCCAATTTCAGAACATTTCTAATTTCTAACTGCTCGTCCTACTGATACTCTCTGGCTCTCTGCAGGTAGTAGTAGTAAACCCATTTCCTTCTGGTTAGTTTCCTTTCTATCAGTTTTTTTTTTTTTTTTCTCTCTCTCTTCTTCGAGTTTGTGTTTTGTGAATCTAAAAATGCAAATGGCAAAATCCTCCTCCGCAAGACTCATCCGGGGTCTTCACAGATTACATTATCATCACGTCCTCTTAAAGTCAAAACCATCCCCATCCCCATCCCCAAACGTTGGTGGCTTCTCTTCAAAATCAAATCGCTCTTCTTCCACCCCTTTTACCTCGCAAATCCCATCGAACCCTTCTTTGTCAAAACCACCCACGTCTTCCCCTCCCAATTGGGTTTTGTCTCAGATACTCTCTTCTCCAAAACGCAATACTCCCCACACCCCATCTCCAACAACCAGCAATTACTTATCATCAAGGATCTTCCCAAACCCTCAACCCAATTTGAAGCCCCGGACAATAATCTCTTCCGCGACCTTAGGGTTTGGTAAACAAAACGGCAACTCTTTTGGGGTTAGGTACGTCTCTTACTTCAAGAGCTCGAGCAATGGGAATTTCGCCAAAACAGTCCTCGATAAGCCCGTATCGGCGGTTCGTTCTGCTTTCTCGCGATATCGCGAAGCTGTTGGATTACAGATTGACGCGTTCTGGAAGAGAAATTATCTGGTGCTTTTGGGGGCCGGAGGAGTTGTGCTGTGTGCTCTGTTGTGGAGGATTATGTTTGGAATCGCAAACACTTTTGTCGGGCTCTCCGAAGGCATGGCCAAGTACGGCTTTCTCGCCCTTTCAACTGCTATCGTTGCTTTCTCTGTAAGTATATATTGCTTACTGTGTGCCGTAAATATTACTGACTTGTTCTCGGAATCTGTGTTCCTTGCTAATACATCATCCAAATTGATGCATATCCTGTCAATTTGTTTTTGTGCACATTTTGGGGAAACTTAATACTTGATTTCTGGGTCTCAGCTGTGCTGTTGTTCAGTGGTTTTGGATTTCTTGAGTTGTGAGCGTGGATAATCAGCCTTTGGATTGTGAGAATGTAAACACCATGTTTAACAAGGGAATCGAGTTTCTTTGTTTTTATATACTCTTGGAATAGAGATTGTAAATGTTATTGGGCTGGTGAATGTTTTGAATTCATTCTTACAAACTGTAATGTGGCAACCTCTGGTGAGTGGTGAGATTCCTTTTTTTTTTTTTTTTTTTTTTGCATTTATATTTACTTTTCTAAATTATTGCAAAACAATAGCATGAATCTCTACATACTATAGCCTATAGATTGTAAATGTTCAACAATTATCAAAGTTTTTATGAAGCATGATGCACATGGTGGCTGTTGGGGCGGCATCGCTTTAATTTGGCTCCACACCACCTTTTTGTCCTTTTAAGTGAAAATTCCAACAGGTTGGTTTTTGGAATCATCTCATTTTGGATCTGAAACCTTCACAACTTTCTTGTGATGTCCAAACTTTAAACAACTCAATGTCAAGGTGTTACTGTCATCTGGATCTAATTATGGTTCTTAATTTACAATGTGTCCTGATGGTTTGTTTATAGACGGTGTCACCAATTGTATGACCTCCAATATGGATTTCCCTTTGCCAATTTATGTCAATCGACTGTTATGGCATTGTTGCTGGAGAACCGTCCCCTAATTTTATATGGACTAGATATGGGCACACGTGCATTGCACGTGAATAATATTTAAATAATAAAAGATATATGAAAATTAATAAATTCTCATATATATAGAACATAGAAATCTAATTATTTTTTATTGATTTAAGTCATTAGAATGGACGCTCAACACAATTGATCAAAGTTCATTCCATGGCTAGGAGTCAAGGTAGGAATGAGAAATTGGTTAGGAGACATACATAGTAGTGGAAGCTGTGTACAATTTATGGAGAGGACGTAATTATCTTTTTATTTTTTTCCCTTCTTTTTTTTCTGGAAAATAAACATTCTAATTGGTTAAATAGAGGGGGGTAAATAAGCATTTAAAATTTAAAGTAAGGGTGTAATGGTTAATCAAAAATTTTTCTAAGATACAAACTTTTATAGGTAGTATAATATAATATAATTATAAATTATAAATTTATTTTTGTGTGTGTTGCTTTTGTTATTTTAGGGTCTGTACATTCATTCAAGATTTGCAATCAATCCTGATAAAGTTTATAGAATGACCATGAGGAGGCTTAATACATCAGCTGGGATTCTTGAAGTCATGGGTGCCCCTCTCACAGGAACAGATTTAAGAGCATATGTGATGTCAGGAGGTGGCCTTACACTGAAGAACTTCAAGCCAAGTCTTGGGAGCAAACGGTGTTTTCTCATCTTCCCAATACGAGGTTCTGAGAGAAAAGGCCTAGTAAGCGTTGAGGTCAAGAAGAAGAAAGGCCAGGTTTGCTTCTACAACTGCTACCATCCCTTCCTTTTTTTATTTTTCATTTATTTTTCCTCTCCTTTTTAATTTCCCGCTCAAATGATGAAGTAATAGAACTCTACTCTTGAGTTACTCAAGTGTGTAAGTATTTCTCTTTCTGCCTCAACCTCCTCTTGCATCATCAACATGGGACTCTTTCTTTGAAGTTCAACTGAATATATGCCCTCAACCTTAACCTTTAGGTTTTCGAGTCCCACCAATATGAGTTTTCTGGTCAAAACTCACTCCTATGAACCACAATTTGGCTTCCACCCATCCAGAACACAGAGAATGCTCACTTTCACCTCAAATGACTCATGTTGCTGCTGCAGTGCTTCGTTAGTCAACCAATTAATGGTTTTCTTTTTTCTTTTTACTATTTTTTCCATCCCATCCAGATGAACAGGTAAAACAAGGATGGGTTCCTCAAAATCTTATATGTCAAAGTGAAACCTAAATTTCTTTCTACACTGCATGTACATGCATGCAAGCATACTTGTATAATATATAGGGGAGGGGTACATGGATGGTCTAGTAATGTTTATTTAACCATTTGATGTTTTATCTTTATTTGCAGTATGATATGAAGCTACTGGCAGTCGACATTCCTATGGCAACAGGACCGGACCAGCGTTTGTTCCTGATTGGGGATGAAGATGAGTACAAGGTAGGTGGTGGACTGATATCCGAACTAAGGGATCCAGTAGTGAAAGCAATGGCAGCAACTAAGGAGTTTGAAGATCTTGACAAACTGGAGGAAGAGGAAGACGCTGAAAGAGAACTCCAGGAGGCAGAAAGAAAGCACCATGAAGAAATTGAAAAGCTTGAAAAAGGTGAACAATAGTGATTGTCTCTTTCAAGAGTTTGTTTTGCTACTTCCATTCTTTTGTGTTTTTGGTTTTCCATGAGGTTGTTTAAAGGAAGCCCGAGGCTTTGACCACCCAAGTTACACCTAATCTGCTGTAGGTTCACCTTGCATCTGTATGAGAGTTGAGTTTTGCAAGGTTTATATTAACCTTGTAACAATAATAGCCATGTTATGAAGTTCAAAATTTTTTCACACAAAAGTTTGAGATGCGATCAACGGAGACAAATGGAACATCCTTTGAGGAACCTTGCAAATTTTAGTTGTAATTTTCATCTGACCTTGAAAGAGGAACCAAAAAAAAAAAATCATTTGGCAAGTATCATCTGCAGACTGCAATACAATTTGCTTACGAAGAACATGTGAGTTTTTGTGACAACTAAGGGCCTGTTTCATTGTGATTGTGGAGGTGACTTATTTGTATTTTTTATCTTTATTTGTATTTGTATTTGTAATTTATCTTGCACAGCCAAAATAAATATAATAACTATAAATAACAATGAATACAAGTCATAGAAGATAGTCCAAATGCATATGAGATGCTTTCATTTGTTAGGGCGAACTGGAGACCAAGTCGGATGGCACATAATTCCGGTTATAATGGCAAAACCGGATAAGAATTCTCCTTTGATATTTCAAACAATTTCCCCCCAATCACTTCCATTCCTGGGTTGCCTTGAGAACAAAGCTATCTGAGAAATATGAATTGACTTTCCTATAAAGTATAAACCTATCACGTCTCTACCATCAGACCATAGAAGATGGCTGTTTTGCGGCTACTTTTGCCCGTTGCTTTATGCTATCATATACTTCTACAAGAAGAAGAAGACGTCCTAGCATGCACATATACAATATTTGGACAGTGAACTTTCATACTTGATGGTGTTTAAACAAGGGATCTATGGAATTTTCCAGACAAAGAAAGGGGAAAGATAAATAATAAAAATGAAGGCAACAAAATCTACGGATTACACTCACCAAAATAAAAGGAGAGAAATTATTTTAAAATAACACAATTTATGTGTTCTTTTATTAAAGAGAAGCTTGTATGAAATAGGATACACCAAGATCTCCTTTGATTAAGAACATTAAACCGATAACAACATGAAATTATTTCAAGGCTCGTAGGAATTATAAGTACAGAAATAGGGTATGGAACAAGGCAGAAAGAAAAAGGGTACATACATCTGTTTAGGACCTTTGTGCTCTTATCTTTTTTTCTTTTATATAACATTAGGCAACAGAAATAAACATACTAAACACACTCGCACCCAGTACCCTCATTAATGACAATTCTCTTGTTTTGCGTGGTGGTTACAAGGCAACACGTTTCTTTACATTTGGGCCACTTAGGGACCTTCTTCTCTTCATTCTTGCGTAGCCTTGAAGCCACTGACTTAAATGCACTCTGCACACAAGTCAGCATGACCGTGACTAGCTCTCTGCAGAATAAAAGCAATGGTTAGAATTACGAACAGTGGTAAAAAACCTGCAACCCTAAGTTTAAGACAATACTTCTGACAACCGCAAATACACCTGATGAACAAAGAAATTATATAGTATTTCACACACACAAAAAAAGGAAGGAAATTATACAGCATTAGATGTAATTGATATGTCAAGAAAAACAAAAAGAAGAAAACAAGTAATCTGAAATAAAATAAGGGTAGTATTTGTGGTTGATTCTTGTGCATCATGCCCAGCCACTTCCATAAAGAAGCTGGAACAGGGTTTTGATATCTTTGGAGACCAAAGCAAAAGGTGTGTGCCTCTAGTTGGAAGGAGCAGAAATTAGCAATGCTATTGTGTTCAAGCCACCACAGTTGTTGAACCTTTCTTGACCTCCTAAAGGATTTTGTCATCGGAATCACAGAGTTTGATGTTATTGTGTGTAAGGCATCAATACAAAACAATCAACCTCTGAAAATTAAGAAAAATAATAATACCAAAACACAACAGACATTTTTTAATACAAAATCAGTTCCACACTGTGTAAACAAATAGGATGCCAAAGAATTAATAAATTCTACACATTGTAACTCAATTTAAGTACAAATTATAATATTTTCCATTGTATTTACTACATGCACATGTTAAGATTAATACGTAAAATATATGACAACGAACATAATACACAATACACTAGGTTTAAAATTGTCACATTTTGCAGAAAAAAACTCTTTATTCAATAAATTTGGAACAACATTACATTTTAAAATTTACTAGTGGTGAATGGTGTTAGACAACCAAAAAAGAGTCCACACCTTATTTTCCTAACATATGTGGCAGATTTTGCAGTCTCCTTAATATACTCCCAAATTTTCTCCCCGAATAACCAACCAGTCACAATCCAAGAGAATGGGAAAAAAAAAACAGCCAGTAAAGATTTAGTGAAGAAAAATTGGTGTAGATAAGCATTTCTCTTAAATTCAGGATGTCACTATATGAGAGTGCAAACTACTACTTTGTTTGGCAAAATTAAATTCCCTCACTTACCCAAGATTTGAATTAAACTTCACAATGCTGGAGGTTCTAACGACTGAACACTTTAGAAATTTCCAATTTGCGCAATTATATGGTACATATGAAAAAAAATAAAAACTCTTAGGACTGTTCAGGCGTTCATTTGTAATTTAAGGTTCCCCTCCAAAGTGAAAAGTCTTATACATTTCTCTATACAAGTATCCCCAGATGATGGAAAGTCATTTTGACAATAATTCCAGTACAATAAGTATGATGTTAAAACCAGTAGACCTCATTTCTCTATACAAGTATCTACTTCTTTTTATAAAATTAACAAATTAAATAAATTTTCAACCTCCACCCTCCAACCCCACCTCCCCCTCCCCCTCCCTCCAAAAAATATATATATTAAAAGTTTGTAGTACTTGTCTTTTATTATTTCCTATTTTTAATTTTCTTTTAATTTTCCCAAATTAAGGATATATAATAGGAAGAATTAAAAATATAAGGCCATAGATGATTTTGAGCTAACTCCTCCCAGTCATTTCCATCACAGCTTAAGTAATTTCCACTAAGATTTTTCAATAATTTTCGCCAGTCATTTCTCTAAAAGGTTGAATAAATTACTCCTAAGCATTTAGGGACAAGTTCTGCAAACATTTCACATTGATGAAAACAAAGGAAGCAACTTTGCAGAAAAGTGCAGGATATAACAGACTAACAACTTCCAAACCTTTTTTGATTCCCTGCCTTTATAGCTTTTCATTTTTGTTGTTGCACTGGTATACTATTGGTATACTTTTGTACATGGGTCTCGGCCCTTCTTTTGTCAATAAATTACCTTTATCAAAAAAATAACAGACTAACTTGAGGAAAAAGAATGTTTTGCACTTACAATGGGGAGCAAGGAGATCGGCCACCATTTACATAGTAGACAAACAAGTATGCATCATAAGGCTCGCCATTGATCAAATAAAAACCATATAACCTTCGTACATATTTGAATGACATTTTCTTGTACAAAAGAATGGCAGGATTATTGTAAGATATCACGTGCAAGTAAACTGCTCGACAAGTTTGAATACTTGAGGCATATCTAATGACCTCTCGAACAAGTGAAGTAGCTGCAAATCCAACACAGTAAAATTTATTGGTTGAAGAATGACAAAATTTTAAACAAACAAGTCATATTAGAAACTAGGTTTTACCTATACCACGATTTCTGTAAGTTTTCACTACTCCAAGTGTCAGAATGTAGACTAGTGTTTGATCTGATTTTGATGATCCGAGCAGATCACTTATCTGCAAGACCAATTTTTATGGAAATGAATATTAAAAGCTCCAAAATATTATCAGAATCACTTATGCTTTCAAATATAAGAAAATCTTGAATGAAGACTCAGATCATTATATGCACCCTACACTTTATATGTGTGTCTTGCAATAACATATAAAGCCTGAAAATAAATGGGTCCCATTTTATATGCCAACAAGATAAAAAATTTAGGATGACCTAAGATTCTAGGCCATTTATTACCAAGATAGTTTAGTTGGTGGAAAAAATTATTTTTGTCAAGATTTTAACAAGGGTCTTCAAATAAATGGACCTTGATTATCCAACCATGATAAATTTTGGAATAAACAATCTCATTAAGTTATCCTGTGGTAGATTCCACCTCACTGAATACATGCCAAGCATCCAGTACTCATGCTTGAGAACCCATGCCTCAAGAGTGAGGCTTAGATGCATGTCATACCTTACTAAACTTAGATGCCTCACCTCACTTTCTTTTGCCAGAACAATTCGTGCAGTAACAAAGCCAATAAGTTCGTCACTTTGTTCATTGGGCCGACTTTGGTCAACAGCTGCCCAAGACACTATATCACGTCCATTGACAACATTTTGGAAGAAATCAGACTCATACCTGAAAAGATTCAATGCTTTTTTTGTGAAGGAAGCAACCAAATCATCTTAAAGCTGATAATCCACGTCAAAGCATCAGATGAGATTTTTAATTTAACCTGATAGGAAATATATCAGCATGGATTTGCTCAAGAACCTCCAGATCAGAGGGCCGAATAGGCCTAAAATTTATGCTAGGACGATGAGAGGCTTTGAGATCTACCATTGAAGATTGTGGCCTTAATCCCCAGCAAAATTTTGACATGTCTGGAGACTCTGTAGAAGAATTTTGCCTTCCATTTAAAACACATCAGCCACAAAGGCCATGCAGTAGTTTCTTGGAACTGGAAAATTATTTCTTTCCATCAATTACTAGTGAGCAGAAACCACAAGCAGACACGCAAAGACACGTTCAAAAGAAAAGGTAACATAATATTCAAAGATGCAGAATCTCATAAACAAGTCAGCTCAAAAAAAAAAAAAAATAATAATAAATAAATAAAAAGAGAAAGGAAAACCAACACGTTAGTCTCGAAAGAAAAAAAGGATTTGTCCACAAATTCGATGCATTCAATGCAAAAAACCAACACTAGCATTCTTGCTCGAGTGTGAAAATTTCCATGTACAATCTTGCCATTATCAATCTCAATCTTAGACCAGTTGGCACTGGATGATTTTATGGGAATTCTTTCCATTTCAATGGCACTATTTCAACTCTAACGGGAATTTGGAAGGAGAACTGGGCCTAGCTGGTTAAGGAGCTTTGGAAAGAGAATAATCTGGGGTATAGTTGTTGGATTTTCCCATTGGTTATCATTATAAGGATCATGGTTGAGTAGATACTCAAGTTTTCATAAATCTCTTTACACATGGACTGAGCCTAATGGCAATACAATGAAACTATGATGATGTGTGTATGGTGAGACATGAACCACTGCATTCACTGACTAGCTTACGAGAGTGAATCTATATGTGATTGACAATCCCTAAGTTGATTACCCAAGTGGTCAAAGATCTAACCCAGTTTCTGCAAAGTAAGGGAATTGTGAAAAATAGGCTTCCAAACCAGTAAGAAGAAGTAATCATAAAAGAAAAGTTTAAGAACAAAAGCATTAAAATGTATTTGATGCTTTAGTATATGGTAATTATGCATTCTGAAAATATTAAAACGTTGGGCAGATGCTGGAAATAGAAAAAGGGACAGATTTTTGGCTGCTGTTATTTATTTTCTTTCATATTCCACTGAAAAATCTTTTCTAACTGACATCTTAGAAGTCAATGAAGATACAAAATTACATGGAAGTCTAACAGACCATTTGAACATGCTGCCAATGGTGCCACAAAAAAAAAAAAAAAAAAAAAAAAAAGCATTACAAAATAAATCAGGTAGGAAAAGAGAGAAACTTAGTAGCACTATTCTATGTTCCAAACTACATGAGCGAGAGAGAGATAGAGAGAGGGAGAGAGAGAACCAATGGGCTTGTTTGCTTCTGTGCTTCGAAAATTCTTCTTGAAAACATGTTTCCAATGAGTTTTTTGAGAATGGAACCAAACACACCCAATATATCCTTACTCTGAGGAACAATGACCATTGGCAAAGAAAAATCTCTATTTGAGTCCCACCCATAGAATAGGTAATGAAAGATAGATGAATAAACTAATAAAAATATACACAATTTAGTCTTCAGGATTTCTAATGGACAACTACTATGCTTCATATTGTGTATTCCAAAGGTGGCAGCCATCAATTTAAATAATTTCATCACCAGAGCATTCTGCTTTCATCATTGTCAATACACGATTGATGATTTCTTATACTAATCAAGCACTTATGGGTAAATGGCTTTGGAGGTTTGGAAAGGGTGGTCAAGGCTTATGGTGAAATGTGGTGGGTTGGAACTTGGAAGTATGGTGTTTCTAGTGAGGGGTGGTGGACTAGAGAGGTTAGAGGTTCGCATGGTGTGAGCCTTTGGAAGGCAATTATGCAAGGTCTTGATGATCTCAAGAAGGAGATTGGTTTTAACATGGGTGATGGGAGTAAAGTTAGATTTTGGAAGGATGTGGTGCTCCAATTTACCACTTATGGATGTTTTCCCTTCCTCGTATGATATTGCACTTTACAAAGAAGCCTTGGTTAAGGATTATATGTAAGGGGTTGATGGTGCTATTTTTTCAAGAAGTTTCAATGATTGGGAGTTGGAAAGTGTTCTAGTCTTTTATCAAGCTCTTTATGATAGTAAGATTTTGGTGGGTGAGAATGACTCCTTGGTGTGGCATAAGGATTCCAAAGGATTATTCTCCGTAAAATCTTTCTACAACATTTTAAGGCCTCAAGGATTTCCTTTTCTTCTAGCGAAGACTACTTGGCTTACCTCGGTTACTACTAAAGTGGCTTTCTTTTGTTGGTTAGACGGTAGCAATATATGTTTGACGTTGAACCATCTTATTGGGAGAGGTTTGTCTATGCCTAATAGATGTATTTTGTGCAAGGATAAAGCGGAGACGGTGGACCATATTTTCTTTTTTTTGATAAGGTAAGAATATGTATTAAAATAAGGGGTTGTGCCTTCGTACATGAGACATATATAAGAAGAAAAAAAAAACCAAAGCTCCAAAGGACAAAAAAGGAGCTACCAAAAAAACCTCAACCCCCAACAATCAAAAGGGAGTCAACAAAAAGTATAAAAGAGGCTTTAGAACCACCCTTGTAAGTACAAAACCACCAATAAAGAATTTTAACCAAAAGAGATTTGAGCTCCACAATTGATGACCCCACTCCTTCAAAGGTTCTTAAATTGCGTTCTTTCCAAATGCACCAAAACATAGCATGCGAAACCATGCTCTAAACGACTATAGTATCTTTCCAGCTCTTCTTGATCCACCAACTTGAAAACAAATCATGCATTGTAAGAGGCAAAACCCATTTGATACCAAAGAGATGGAAAATAAGCTCCCATAGGCTTCTTGCCACCCTACAATGAATAAAAACGGAGGACCATATTTTCATCCATTGCATTGTGGCTAGAAGTCTTTGGATGCTCACTTTTAGTTAGTTTGGGGTTCAGTAGGTTCTTCCCTCGTTGACTCATGATCTCCTTTCGGGATGGTGGCTTAAATGGGGTAGTAAAGAGACAGAAGTGGTTTGGAGAATGGCTCCCCATGCTATTTTTTGGAGCATTTGGAGAGAGAGGAACCTTAGGACTTTTGAAGGGATCGAAAAGTCGGTCATTGATCTTAAATCCCTTTATATTATGAATCTTTTCTTGTGGTTCTCTAGCTTTGCCAATACATGCAAACCTTCATTCGTATATTTTGTAAATGCCCTTAAGCTATGAAGGGGTCTTTCTTTTCTGCTTTGTTTCTTGTATATGTCTCATGTACTTGGGCTTAGCCATTTATCTATACAATTTTACTTCATCAAAAAAATAATTATCTCAAGATTCCCAATTATTAAAAACTTTAAATTTTTAGTACACAATACCAAATTGTTGGGGGCTGTCATGTTACATGACTGTAAACTATGAACAAGGAGTGGCAATGTTTCAGTGGGTTGTACAGGATAAACCACCAAAACCCCCACAGTGAGATAGATTCAACAAAAAGCTTTTTTTTTTATTTTATTTTAATTCCAAGCAATCTCTTCATCCAACAAAGAGAGAATTAAAGGCAATAAACACATAATATCTGGTAAAAATCATGCAAAAGTTATAGGGTCTAACATTGTTCCGGTGGGTGGTCATCAAACGGGAGATGGTGCACTGAAAAACAAGTGGAAGGGTATTGCTTATTTTGGAACTGTTGTGGGATCTCATCCTTGTGTTATTGGGATGAATAGAGGGTGTGTGATGGGGCGTGGAAGGTGAACAGTGAATGGGCGGGCCTGGGCTGGGTTGCGAAATGGGGTTCAACAAGGGTGGTGTGTAGAGTTTTATCTGTTCATTCTTCCTCAGCTCTTCAAGTACCAAGCATGATGAATAGAATTAAAAAGTAGCCAGTCATTTGTATTAACACTGAATCAAACGCATTTGTTAGGAATTAGGCAGGTAATCTAGAGGTCTTTGTCGAGGTTCATCCTCTATTTGTGGAATTATAATGTATTCTTGCTAACAAATTTCGCTATTGTAAGTTTTGTAAATCATCTAGAGCGGAGGTGCAGGAAGCTCATTCTTTGGATATTAAGGCTCGGAAAGGGTTCTTGGAATTTTTTGGAGGTCCTCGCATATCCAGCCCTGGCTGTATCTGGTTTTCGATTATCAATGGAATCGTTCTATTTTACCAATATACTTATTCTCCAAAAAAAAATAAAAAAATAAATAAAAAATCAGAACTCTACGAAAGCCATATAGACACAATCAGATGAAAATAATGGCTAGGGTTTATGTAACGAAAGGGAAAAAAATACAACATGGAGAAAAAGGCCAGCCTTTATGTGAAAATGAAGGCTAGGATTGAGAATTGGTGTGGTGATGGAAATTGAGATTTGAGGGGGAAAAAAAAAATGACAAACAGCGTTTGAGATGAAGATTGCTATCTCAGGGGAAAAAAATGAAAATAAAAGAGAGAGAGAGAGAGAGAACTCACCAGTTGTAAATGGCAAGGATGACGGCAGATCGAAAACCCCCCTTAGTTTGTTAGAGTGGGTGTATAAGAGACGAATACAGATGGAGGAGGATTGGGTGTTACAAAATATATACGACGGGATCTCTAAATTCTTCTTCCAAGTCTGCGGACTTTTCATAGGAAAGAGGTTGGAGATGCTTAACTTAACCCAACCCGAACAGATTTGATTATTCACTGTTCATTTAGGCATCAACCTTTATTACGTTACTCTCTCTTTTTTGGGCCACATCTGATCAAGAGAGTACGGTATCTTCTATCTATCTCCCAGTGAAAAATATATATATATATGGTAATGCTGGGTTTGTGGACTCCTTGATATCATCTAAAAGTGTTTTTAAGAGATTAATTATTTTAATTTTTTAATTAAAGTAGAGAGTAGTATTATCTCTAAAAGATTAGTTATCTAATTCTCTAAAATAGTTAGACTCTTTGAAGCTCTTCAAATATAACTAACCATCTTGACGCTTTAAGTTAAAGTAGAAAAAAAATAGTTAGTTTACTAAGAAAAAAAATGATTAACCCTATTAGAACCTTTAGTTAAATAAAGAGTTTTCTATTTTAACTAGTCTTATTGGAAATCCTCTAGACTCCTTTAGTTAAATAAGAAGGAGCACTTATCAAGTTCTCCAAAATAGAGAAAAAATAACTAACCCTATATGGCATGCTCTAAGTCTAGATATATCACAAGGAAATTGAATTAAATGATTTTACAATTGTTACTGGAATTTCTAGTTGGGTAAATTGCAGAAACTCTCCCCCGAATTATTGGGAAGTCAACACATTATCCCCTAAAGTTCAAAACCCATCAATGTCATCCCCAAAAGTTTTGATTTTTTTTCAATTAACCCACACCATTAACAAAATTGACAAGAAACAGTCCTGTGAATGGCATGTGACCCTTGTGTCTTTGTGAATAGACCTGTGTTGTCCAAAATATCCTTGCCCACTCTCTCTCCCAACCGAAGCCCATTCCCAATTTCTCCTTGTATAGATAGCTACCATGGATTTGAACACTCAAGAAAACCCGAAGCAAATGAAGTGCATGCAGGCAGCAGATGGATGGATTACACCAAGTACTGACAAGCCCTCCAGCAACCACTCTACGCTTCGACATTGGCAATCACTCATAGAAGTGGTGAAACCCTCTCCAACCTCTACAAACAAACCCGCCCTATCACATATCTGTTATGGGACTTTGACCTTTTTCATTTTTAGTTTTCTTTTCAAAAATAACAACACTCAATGTGTAGCGCCGTAGAGTATAGAAGGCCTGAACCCACAAATCTAATTCAAAAGGGTGTATCCACAGGTCCACAAGTTTATGATAAAAAGAAACAACTGGTGTTGATAGAAAGGAGCCTAGCATGTCACTTTTAAAATTGCTTCTTTATGCAGAGAATAAAAGTAAATTTTTTTACCCAAGCAGAGCATGATGTTAAAACAAGAGGGGATGATGTGCAATAATTTTGTGTAGGTTTGAATTCATCATTTCCTAAAGGAAAAGAATGCAAATTCATCATAACATTTTTTGAATGTTCGCAAATAATAATTGTGAATCACTGTGTTTTTAAGAATTTTCTTTGATCATCAACTGGAGTGATTATTGTAGACAAAAAATGGTTACTTGATCGCCCACTGGGCATGGCATAAGGTGGACCTCAGGACTCCAGCTCATGTGCATAGGTGGGGTTGCTAGCCTCGCAATTGGAGAGCTTCGCGGGACCAATATATTGGACCCCATCATCAAAAGAATGCTAAATTAAATTAAAAAATCCGAATTTTGCTGGGCTACTTTCTCCCACTCTCCTCTCTAGTCCTGCTCTGCCCTCCATGTTAGTAAACCTTTTTCTTTTTCCAGTTGCTATCATTTGTTTGCCCTTTTTGTTGGCGAGCATTTAACCATTTTTCGGTGGAGGCGAGCGGGTGGTATCTATACTTGGAGGGGTTGTTGGTTAAGTAAAAGCGCTGTAATGGCTGATAACGAGTCGCCGACATTGTCGTTGAGACACAGAAAATGGCCTCTCTTGTTTTTCTTCCAGAGATGCTGAACGTAACCCCCTCCTAGCCTCCATTAATTTCCTCACTTTATCTGTTTTCCTGGGTGAAAGAACACGGGTGCTCTCAGATATTCCTTATAGCAAACAAAATGTCAAGTTGCCACTGTACTTCGGAGCCAGTATCTGTCAGTCTTGTCGCCTCTCGGCCTGCTGCGCTCACCACTTCTTCTTCTTCTTAGAAGCATGGTGATTCCAGTGAATGGGAGCTACTTTTTAAGGTCTGTTTACATATGCACACATATATTAACATAGTTATTGCATTTAATATCTTTGTCTGCAAATTTGTACCTGAGATTGTTAATTTTCCACCAAACGACACAACATGCAGTCTATATGTCGTAACATTAGTAGCTCCTTACCATGTTGCTTAGCCCACATTACTGATTCCATTCCAAATTGGAGTCTCCAAAATTCTTTGCTCTCTATTCCCTTGCGTTACTACCAATTTCAGAGTAGCTTCTTTCATTTTAAAAATTATTTTTCTTATACTGGTCACACCCCACCCCCACTCACTGTATAGTGTATTTATGCCCTTGACATACAAATTAAGGTTAGGCGGTTAAGCCTATCCAAGGTTCTTGCTTGATTCAAATCCTACTTGTTATTTTTAGGTATCATACTAACAAAGCCTTTTCTTATTTTGATGGATCTGCAGATGTTTCGGGGCTACCAAGGCATCATTAATTTTTTAAATTGTTATTTGCAAAGTATCGTAATATTCTGTTGATGGACATAGAATGCCCATTTTGCGCATTTCGATCATTAATTTTGCGCTGTCTAACAAATAAATGTGTGTATCATGTGCACTGATCACTCTTTTTGTGTGTCTTAATGCTTGTTTCTCATGGGCTTCTTAACTAATTCCCACTGCTTAATGAAATCATCTACTCGTTATTTCCTCAAAGCAACCAATTTGACACGGCTTCCTTCACAAGTAAGTTACTGTCATCAATCTTTTGAGAATGCTTAGTGAACAGGCTGCTTTTAGGATAGAATGCCTTTCCTTTTGCAAAGAATAAAGGAAGGCTTAAACTTTTGCTTTAAACTTTACATTGAGCCTTTTTTCCTTGGATTCTTTGCAATCACTCTGCTTAATTGATTTTTTATACCTTTTTTGCATTAACAAAAAAAAAAAAAAAAAAAAACGCTTTTGTGCGCTAAATTTGAATTAGGAGAATTATTTTTAATTTTTATTTCAACAAATGAGATTCCTTTTTTGATACTGAAAGTCAACCAAGTACTTTTTTTATATTTGTTTTAATAAAATTCAACCCGAAGCACGGATAAATCGCTATTATAATATTTAATTCTGTCAATAATTTAACTTTTTATACTTCAATTTAAAGATCTTTAAAGCTGAACTGATGAAAATGCCCGAATCCTCTTTCTGAAATAAGGGTGTCACTTACCCTGGCTGGATATATAAAAACTTTTATTTTGAAGGTCACAATTTTCAAAATGAAGTTTAATCTCAAAGGTAAAGAAGATAGGACAATTATCTTTCTCAAAAGAAGGAAGGATTGAACCATCATCTTTTCTTTATGATGACTTCTTCTTTGAATATGAATTATTTATTTATTTTTATTCTGAGATTTTTTTAAGAAAAGATTTTTACAAGGTGGGATTTGAATTTGTCAGTATGAAAAAGTCAATAGGGAACATTTATTGAGATACTCAACCCTAAGAATTGAGATACTCAACCCTAATAATTTTTACTTTGAGTCATTAAATTGGAATGGTGGGGGTTGTTTCTCAGCCTTTGTACAATTCGTTTTAGAGTTCCCAGTTCCCATCTTCGAGAGCTCTGCTAGTATACTGACTTGGTTTACTAGCCCAGAATAAGAATACATAAGAGTCTAGAAGATGGTAAGGAATCACTGTACTTTTATTTTGATACCAATGTATTATTTCACGGGCATGCTTGAAATATTTATCATTAAATTTACCTTCCATGTAGCAGTGTTATAAATGCAATATTTGAACTCATATTTGCCAATTTACACTCTTTATGCTTTATGAAACAATTTAGATGTTTTCATTCTCTTTACACAATTAATGTGCATAGATGCATTTTTCTTTGCTTCCTTCTTTATCCATGAGCGAATCTATCTTTTGAATCTGTGTTGGTATTTATGTAAAGTAGCTCTTTCGTTAGTTAGTTTTATCATCTTTTTCAATTGACATTCCTCCTTTTCTGCTCTAGTGCATGGAAATGATTATTCTTGGTTTAGTTTGAAAGTTTAAATCATGTGTATGGTTACTTTACTTCTAAATGGAGGCATGGTCTGTGCTCAAGAATTTAACATTCACACACCTGGTTTCTTTCACATGCTTCGTTGAAACAAGATTGCAATATTTTCCCTTTTACTGTAGTTAATAATTTCTGCTTTCCCCAGATGACATGGTCAGCTAAATTCATTTGATGGTATTTGTTACTGAACCAGGAGAGCAAGAAGAACTACTTAGGTTACACTTGCGATCACATCATTTTCATATACCTCATACTGAACTACTCCCCATGAAGCTCCAGTTTGTTCTTGCAGCACTTACTCTCATTTTCCCTCTACTGCCGTTCCATTCCCTGATTACTGCTGATCTGAACTCTGACAGACAAGCCCTCCTTGACTTTGCTGCTGCTGTCCCTCATGGGCGAAGACTCAACTGGAATCCTAATGCCCCAGTCTGCACCTCTTGGATCGGCATCTCTTGCAATCTAAATGAAACCCGAATAATTGCCATCCATCTCCCTGGTGTTGGACTCTCTGGCCCCATTCCAGCCAACAGTATCGGAAAGCTAGATGCTCTTAGGGTCCTCAGCCTCCGATCCAATGACCTCAATGGAAACCTTCCTTCTGATATCCCTTCCATCCCTTCCCTCCAGTATCTCAACCTCCAACATAATAACTTCTCTGGTGTTATTCCTGCCTCTCTCTCCCCCCATCTCAGCATACTGGATTTCTCCTTCAACTCATTCACTGGAAATATACCGTTTACAATACAGAACTTGACGCGACTCACTGAGTTGAGCCTCCAGAACAATGTCCTCTCTGGAGTCATTCCCAATCTCAACCTCCCGAGGCTCACACTTCTGAATTTGAGCTATAACATGTTGAATGGCTCAATTCCACATTCCTTGTGGAAGTTCCCCAACTCTTCATTCGTGGGGAACTCTCTATTATGTGGGCCACCTCTGAACTATTGCCATACATTCTCTTCTTCACCATCTCCTTCCCCTGCTTACTTGCCAAATCCCCCAACAACAATCTACCAAATTCAAAATGAAAGCTCCAATGTGAAACTTGGCACGGGTGCAATCATTGCCTTTGCAATCGGGGGCACTGCAGTACTGTCTCTTTTAGTATTAACGCTCTTCTTATGCTGCTTGAAGAGGAAAGATAGCGAAGGCAGTGGTCTCTTGAAAGGGAAGGCCTTTAGTGGTGGGAAGAATGAGAATCCAAAGGATTTTGGCAGTGGGGTGCAAGAAGCTGAGAAGAATAAGTTGGTCTTCTTTGAAGGGTTCTCTTGTAACTTCGATCTCGAGGATTTGTTGAGGGCTTCAGCAGAAGTTCTTGGGAAGGGGAGTTATGGAACAGCCTATAAAGCTGTTTTGGAGGATGGGACAGCAGTGGTAGTGAAAAGGATAAAGGAAGTTGGGGTTGGAAAGAGGGAGTTCGAACAGGAGGTGGAGGTAGTGGGGAGGGTCAGTAAGCACCCAAATGTCGTGCCTCTCCGCGCTTATTACTACTCCAAGGATGAGAAGCTTCTAGTTTATGACTATGTATCAGCCGGTAGCTTGTCTGCTCTCTTGCATGGTATGCTTAAACCTTTTTCTCAATATAGTATGATATTCAATAATGCCTGTTTGGCATATGATGAAGCCCACTCTGCAGTTTACGATCTCATTCAAGCAACATGATGAATTCTCTCACTCACAAGAAACATGCTTGAACACCACAGCAACAACATCTGGAAGTATTAGAAACATTGTAGCTGTGAATTTTCTTTTATTAATTTAATGCTCACGATGGAATCTCTTACAGAACCAGCCCTGTTGTGCAGCGCGGAAAGAAAAATATAGATAATTTTACTTTCTCAGATAACCCACACATTAGTCCTTTCAAATATCATTTAGATTGATGTTTGTTGCATTCAATTCTGCTAGATTGCAACAAAAATGGTATAGATCAAAACCTGCAATTCTAAAATTGACCATAGAAATCCAAAAGATTCACTTCACTATGTTATACTTTGCAAAACACATGATACAAGCATTCCCGTCTCTTTATCAATGTAGTATTGATATTGATTATACTCCATATAATTTTATACCTCTTTCTGTTTCCATACAAACAACAGGAAATAGGGGTGCAGGGAGCACTCCACTGGACTGGGACTCAAGAGTGAAGATCTGCCTTGGAACTGCCAGGGGAATTGCCCATATTCATTCTGAGGGTGGTGTTAAATTCACCCATGGAAACATCAAGTCCTCCAATGTCCTCCTCAGCCAAGATCTTGATGGTTGCACCTCTGATTTCGGATTGACTCCTATAATGAACTTCCCTGCAGCTATGTCTCGAAGTAGAGGATACCGTGCTCCAGAGGTGATTGAAACCCGGAAAACCACCCAGAAATCCGATGTTTACAGCTTTGGTGTTCTCCTCCTTGAGATGCTGACAGGAAAAGCCCCGCTTCAAACTATGGGGCATGAAGATGTGGTTGATCTCCCAAGGTGGGTCCAATCTGTCGTCCGGGAGGAATGGACCGCTGAGGTTTTTGACGTAGAGCTGATAAGGTACCAAAATGTTGAAGAGGAAATGGTGCAGATGCTTCAGATTGCTCTGGCATGTGTGGCAAAGGTGCCGGACTCGCGACCCAACATGGATGAAGTTGTTAGAATGATAGAAGAAATCAGACAATCTGAGTTGAAGAACTGGCCATCCTCTGAAGAGAACCAGCCTGACACTAGTGTGCATACCATGTGATTGGTATAGGGTTATTTTTCATGGAATTGATGTCCCTGCTACTCATTTCTAGCAATTCTCTCTCTGTGTCCTGGTAATGCTAGCAATTTCATCTGAAAATGCTATGCATACGTGGTAAGGCTATTACCAATCTTGTGCATGTATGCTCTTTTTTATGGGAAGTAATGTCCAACTCTATGGTTTATGGGGTATGTAGCATTACAAACTATTGGAAATTTAGGTTTCCTTCTCTCTAATTTGTTGGAACATCTTATTTTTAATAAACTCTCACGAATTGACTGGTGAACGTCAAATTCAATCAGTACATGAACCCCTTGTATAATGCAAGCGACATTCGGGCACATTTTAAGCATTAAATAAAAGATTCTTGTTGTGCACTGGTACGTGGCCCACGCCTGTCATAGGCGGGATCAATTCTGACAAGGATCTTCTGTCCTTAGCTAGGCTGTGGTACCCAGATAGCTATAGCAGTGCAACTGGTGTTGGTGTTGGTACACGCAAAGCCTTGCCTTTAGTGGCATTCTGACCGATCGAACAGGGTTGAAAGGAAGGGGCGGTTGGCCCACCGTTGTACGGACAATGAATAGAAGCACTTTCCGTAGAACATATGTTGTGCACTTGGATTTGTGACACAGGACACGATTGGAAGACCTGACTGATGGATGTCCATATGGGTACACGACAAATGAGCAAAACTGCACAAATGCCACGCTTGTGCTGATCAGCTTCTATATATTGAGCCTGTAATAGTGTAACGTACTGCTCCTTCTGTAACAAAACCAATGAGAATCACAACACAACCCATTTTGAGCCATTTCACTTATCATGGCTCCCAAATCGGGGTGGCCATGTGTTTCCTCCAAAATTTTGATTCTGAGGATTGGGTTGCGCGAGCGTGCCAGCCACTACACAGTGACGAATTGCGGGTTCTACCTTGCCTTGAATGGACTCAAGGACTTTTCTGTGACAAGTAATTGAAAAACACAAAATAATAACAGAAATTAAAAGAAGAAGCTCACCACGGAGGAAGCCATTTTCATTGATCAATTTCTGAGATTACAGTGATGAACAAAGGGGTGCACACGCCTTTGACCAGAAAGGAGCACACGTTTCTGGGTTTGAAATCCTAGAATTCTAAAAGAAAGTGAAAAAGATAAAGTTCCTGAGAACTGGTTTGTTGATTGATGTTGGGGGCTTCCTTCAAATGGCTGCTTGCCCTTTTATATGCTTCATTAGTAACCGCTCCTTATTCTTCGCCCGCTAACTACCCACTTCCATGATTTTTTAGCTTCATAACTTCCCACGTTCTATAACCTCCCATGACTAATTTTCAGAAACCGAATCAGCTACCTAAGCCTCCCACGATTTTATCTTGTTAATCGTGGTGATCACATGGTTTAGTTGACTGTATTGTAGATCGGTCTAGCCTTGACCGATTTGAGGAATTTCCACCCTTCAAAACGAGATAACTTCTGACCGAATAATCAAAAATTGTTAGGCCGATTTTAGGGTGTAAACACTGCCCCCCACATTTTACTGAATTAATTTTCGGTAAAATGTTTCACTTTTCTAAATCGGCCTTTGATCGTACTAAACCCTTTTGCTTTTCTAAGGCACGTGTCAACACCCTGCACTTCTCTTTTAAATACCACGTGTCTTCTCTTGATTTGCTCATCTACTGATGGCATTAATCCTATCACTGCGCCGTTCCCTCTTCCCAAGAGAAACGTGTCTTTTCGGGATGTCCTTCCATTACTTCTAAAACAGCAAAACTCTTCATAATCTTTACGAAAAACATTTCTTGAACCAGAGTTTCTCTCTCTAGGACTTTTCTTCTCCGGCGAGTTCATTCTCTTTTCCGGTAGGCTGTTGCGCTCTTCTCCGTCCGAAGTTCCTGGTTTTTTCCCTGCTATCTCCGAGTCTTCTGCTCGTGCGTTCCTTCTACCTTCAGCTTCGTCGTTTTCCTTCCCCGTATTTTCATCCATGGCGGATTCTGCTCCTGGTGATGTTGCCGGCAAAGAACGCTTGGAGGCTCTCCAAGCGACTGACCCCTCAGTGGCCATCCCTAAGGTACTCATTCCTTACAATGACTCTTACACTTTAGGTCCTGTATTCCTTTCTGCTGAGGCCGCCAAGCCCTACTCCTCTGTTTTCCCAAAACCTCAATCTGAGGTTTTCGTTTTTGAAAACCCTAAGTGCAACATTGTTTCTTCATTCTCCAAGTCTATTCGTTGCTGGCCAAATAGGCAAAAGAACTGGCTATTATGGTTTGACAGAATGGCTGCTGTGAAAGCTGGTGCCTGGCATGAATTGGGGATTTATGAAATCCTTCACTTGTCTAAATTCCAAATCCCTATTAACAAAGAGATTTTATCCTCTGCCTTATGCTTCTGGTCAGTTTCGACCAATTCTTTTCACTTTAAGTTTGGAATGATGACCCCCACACTCCTAGACTTGGCTGCACTGTTCGGCCTACGTCCTAATGGAAAATGGATCAATGCTCTGGCCGAACTTCCTGATTTTGATAATTCAATTTCTTTTGATAAGAAGAGTACCTCTTATACCAATTTTCTTAATCTTTATATGAAAACAGAAGGTGATATCGATGAGACCGAATATATAGCCTTCCTTCTTTTCTGGATTTGCAAATGTCTTTTTTGCTCCCCTTCTTTTAAAATTGTCAAGGCCGACTTGAAATTAGCTGTTTACCTGGCTAGAGGGTGCAAAGCTGCTCTGGGACCTCTAGTTCTTTCAAGTCTTTATAGAGGCCTATTTAATCTATTATCCTCCAATTTCCAACTCTGGGGAGGTCCCCTTTGGATGCTCCAAATCTGGTTACATGCATATTTTCCAGAAATCAGTCCTGTCTGTGAAACTCATGACAATGTTCCTTCTATTGGGTATAATTTTATTGATTTTACCCATAATCCTCATTCTTTTCAAGATTGTTTCATTTTTTTCTATTCCTGTAATAATCGGTCTCGCAAGCAATTTTACCCATTTTTTCCCTTGCGGCTTGGGCCGCAGTGGTTATTGGCCGTAACTACTTTTGAGGCTCCAGAATCGGCCTTAAAATCTTTTTGGAGTAGTGTACTGATTCCGAGAGATCTTCACCATAGAATAACCCTGGAAAATTCTGGAAACAATCGCTGTGGAGTAGAGATTTATTGTCCCCACTTTGTTGCTAGGCAATTCGGCCTACGCCAATCCATTCCTTTTCCACTGATCTATAGCCTGAATTCTGACTTCCTGAATCGGCTCGTTATTCATGACTTTGATGAGGTCGATAGTGTCGACTCCATTTTCAAATTTCTGAAAAAAGATTTTGAGATATCTCCCTTCCGTTACAAATCGTCCGCATCTGATGGTTTTATCTCCTTTTGGGATAATTACATCAAGGAAAGTAGGCCGCTGGACTCAGCAGAAGCTTTTGACAGGCTTTCTATTCGTGAAGCTCATAGTGATACAGCCACTTCCAGCGATGGTGATACTAACCCAGTTTCTTCGCAGGCCACTGATACTGGGGGAAAGAAACAGAAGACCAAGCAAGGTATCCCTATTGACCGATATTCAGCTTATCAGTCTGTACTAACTTATGAGAAATTTTATAAAATCAAATGGATCCCTGGGGAAGACATGTGGGTAATGGTTGACAAGGTAGATAGAGCTGTTTTAAACATAAAATCAAAACAATTTGATGAATACATGGCAAAAAACAGAGGCAAAAGAGTTATGTCAGGTCCCACATTTTTTATGAAGTTTGAAAAATGGTTGGAGAAAAATCGACCATATACTCCTTCTGCCAACTTTGCAATAGCTGACTTAGTTGAACCATCCTTGGCCTTGTCCTCGCCCGATGAAGTTACTTGGGTAGGGAGACGCGCCACTAAAAAAGAACTTGACCGATTTCAATGGATATCCTGGCCCATATCGGCCTTTGGGATAGGTATTTCCTTTGCCCATTTCTTTTTAAATGATCTTATTAAGCTTTACTGATTTCATTCGTTTTACAGATGTCCCAACCTATGAGCAGCAAACTCTTGCTCCCTTACCAGAACTTCCTTCTGAGGATGAGGACGAACTCCAGCGATCCCAGCCAGGGAAATCGAAAAGCGCTGCTTTGGTGAAGTCCCAGAACACCAAGCAAAAAGCTCTGGAGCCCGAATCCCATGCCGCTGAAACTCAGGCCAAGAAGAGGGGAAGGCCGAAAACCACAACAGCTGTGGAGAGTCGGCCGAAAAAGTCCAAGGCGGGGGATATGGGTGAAATTTTTGCGTCCTTATCTCAGAAAGGATCTCGCTCAGCCTCTGTACCAGCTTCATCTTCCTCCATTTCCAAGCCAACCAAAAACTCCAAAAACCCCAAACCTTCCAAGGCTGATGAATCTCATCAGGCCGATTCTGTGGGCAAGGCCGACTCTTCAGATCAAGATGAACTGATTATTTTGCCTGATCCCACAGAAATCGTGACCCAATCCCCCCATGTTCCAGAAAAAACCACTCTTGCTGCCCCCACTACAACTTCCTCAATCCCATCAGGAGACAAATTCTCAATGGCCATGGCTTCCCTGGAAAAACTGCGTTCTTTTCTGAAGCCGAAGCTGGCCGAATCTCCAATCTCTTCTGCTACCTCCAATCCCCCAAAAAGCACTGATGTTGAAAAAGCCAGAAAGCTCCTTAAGACGATTTCCACTGTTCCCATTTCTACCATTTTTTCTCAAGTTGAAAAAATAAAAAAGGCCATAACAGTTATCTTGGCCGATTCTAACACCACGCCAGGTTTGGCAGCTAACCTCCAATCCTTCGATGAAAAAGTCTCCCTCCTTTGCCTTTCTTACTCTTCAGTCAGGAATGAAGCAATCCAGAACAGAAAGGTGCTGAACCAGATGACCGATCTTCAGTCTAAGATCCAGAGTGCTATGGACGAGGCCGATAAGATGAGGTCTTTGATTGAAGAAGGTCAAAAAACGAAGCAACAATTTGAAGCTGTGATTGCTGACCTGGAAAGACAGTTGGGTGAAGCCAGAGAAAAACTAAAGGAAGCAGAGACGGTCCAAGCAGACTTAGCAGAAGCCTTTTCTGTTAAGGTAGAAAAAGCACAAGAGCTGGCCGATCAGTACCAGTCTTTCTCTGGGGAGGAGGAGGCATTGGAGCAGAAGCAAAGGGATCTGGAAGACCGTCTCCAAGCTTTTGAAATTGAATGGTCTAGCACTAGGGAACTGCTTTCTCTTGCTGACCCTTCTCTTTCTGCCTCTTCTTGAACAGTTCTTTTTATGGCTGGGATGTAGCCATTGGACATGTTTTGATGTAATTCGGCCATAAGGCCTCTGCACAATTTTATTTTCATCAGTTTTTTTTTTTTTTTTTTTTTTTTTTTTTTTTTTTTTTTTTTTTTTAATGCAAATTCGAATTTTCCTCTGTACTTGTATCATTTGGATGTTTAACATTTTCCCACATTGCAGGATAATATTTTTTGATAAATCGGCCATTGATGGGCCGATCATGGATGTCACCATCTAAATTTTGTAGATGATACGCTCCACCTTTCAGCACTTTGAAAATTTTAAAAGGGCCTTCCCAATTAGGAGACCACTTCCCGTACTTGGGATCTCTTGACCCTATGGGTAATATGGCTTTCCAAACTAACTCGTCTTCAAGAAAATCTTTAGGCCGAACTTTCTTATCATAAGCTTTTTCTACTTTTCTCTTTTGGGCTTGTAGATGATCTAAAGCTAATAACCTGACATCATCCAGGTCATCTAATTCGGCCAACATAGCATCATAATAATCTTGTACACTCAAATTGTTTTGCTTAGCAACTCTTAGAGATCGAACAGTTACTTCCATAGGCAGAATCGCATCGTGCCCATAAGTTAAGGCAAATGGGGTAGTACCTGTACTAGTTCTCTTAGAATTTCGGTAAGCCCACAAGGTTTCTGAGAGCAATTCATGCCATGCTCGAGGATTTTCCTCAATCATTTTTTCAATACTGACCTTTAAAATCTTATTTGTTGATTCGGCTTGCCCATTTGCTTGTGCATAGTATGGCGTTGAATGTGTGATTTCAAAACCATACTCCTCAGCAAACGCCCTAACCTCACTGCCAGTAAATACTGTTCCTTGGTCAGCAGTAATAGTTTGGGGTAGGCCGAATCTATGAATGATATTTTCTTTAATACATTTGATGACTTCGATCTGTGAAACCGAAGGCATAGGAATGGCTTCCACCCATTTTGTGAAGTAATCGGTTGCTACTAAAATAAAGGCATCCTTTTTGGACGATTCTGGGTATATTTTACCGATCACATCCATGGCCCATCCTCTAAACGGCCAAGGCTTTACTATGGACTGCAATTTTGTTGCAGGTGCGTGTTGCACTGGCCCATGAGTTTGACAGGCTTGGCATCCTTTAGCATATTCCAAAGAGTCCTTCATTATATTCGGCCAATAATAACCGTATCTTCTGATGAGCCATCTCATCTTAATGCCAGCCTGGTGTGCCCCACAAATGCCTTCGTGGACTTCGGCCATGATTTGCATTGACTGAAACTTAGAAAGGCATAAGCATAAAAGACCATCCACATTCTTTTTATACAATTCATCATCTAAAATGACGAACTTTAAAGCCTTTTTCCTGATTTTATACTCTGTTTGAATAGAAGGATTTTGCAAATATTTTATAATTGGAAATCTCCAATCGTCTTGGGCAACATCTAACGATAATACCCAGTCACTAGGACCGAATACATTCTTTAAGGACGATTCTAATCTCCTTTCTATAGTAATCGTCCTGGTAAGAACACTAAATGGGATTTTTAGTCCAGAAGCTATTTGAGCCAATTCATTTGCTTCGTTATTTTCTTTTCTCGGGACACATTTGAATAAAACGTCAGCAAATAAACTTAGCAAATATTTGGCGATCCTATTATATTCAACCAGGGAATCACTTACACATTTGAAATCGCCAGATAACTGTTTTAAAACTAACTGGGAATCCCCAATAATAAGGACACTTGATATATTCAAATCCACCAATAAACCGAGACCGATAATGAGAGCCTCATACTCGGCCTGATTGTTTGTACAATCGAAATCTAGCTTGAATGAAAGTTGAGTTCTTTTGTTCATTGGGGATATTAGAACTACACCTGCCCCGGCCGATTCTTCAGTGCGAGACCCATCGAAAATTAGAATCCATGGGACTAAAGAAATGCACCCAATTTCCATGGTAGGCAAAATTTCAGGCACCTCTCCTAAATTAGGGTGGCTTGCTAAGAAATCGGCCAGCGCTTGGCCTTTGATGGCCTTTTGAGGAGTATATTGCAAACAAAATTCAATTAGGACTAATGACCATTTTGCAATTTTCCCTCTTACAATCGGCCTACTCAACATGTACTTAACCACATCAGTTTGACATATTATATAAACCAGAACGGGTAACATATAATACCTTAACTTAATACATGAAAAGTACAAAGCCAAACAAAGTTTTTCAATCGGTGTATATCTACACTCGATTTCATTCAACAGTTTACTAAGAAAATAAACGGCCTGCTCATGTCCATCATCCCTGTCTTGGGCTAACAATGCTCCAATAGATTCTTTAGCGGCCGATATGTACAACTTCAAGGGCTTCCCCTGCTGGGGTGGCATTAACACCGGTGGCTTTGTAAGATATTCTTTCAATTGGTCGAATGCTTCCTGATGTTGCCTGTCCCACTTGAAGCTGTCCTCCGCCCGTATCTTCAGCAGAGGAGAGAAGGCTTTGGTTCGCCCTGCACAATTAGAAATGAAACGGCGCAAGAAATTAACTTGACCGAGAAACCTTTGAAGCTCTTTTTTATTAGATGGTGGTTTTGCATCGATAATTGCCTTTGTTTTGTTTTTGTCAACTTCAATCCCTCTTTGATGGACAAGATAACCTAAGAAATTTCCAGCAGATACACCAAAAGCACATTTCAAGGGGTTCATTTTTAAACTATGAGCTCGCATTCTTTCAAAAGACTTCCTTAGATCGGTCATATGAATGTCCAGATCTGAAGATTTAACCACCACATCATCTATATAAACTTCCATAAATTTTCCAATCATATCATGGAAAATATAATTCATAGCTCTTTGGTATGTAGCCCCAGCATTTTTTAGACCGAATGGCATCACTACCCATTCAAAGGTCCCGATGCTACCTGGGCACCTAAAGGCTGTTTTCTGTACATCTTCTTCGGCTATGAAAATTTGATTATAGCCTGAATGACCATCCATAAAAGATAGGACTTTGAACCCAACGGCTGCATCGACCAACATATCAACTACAGGCATTGGGTATTCATCTTTTGGAGTGGCTTTATTTAAGTCTCTAAAGTCTATACACACCCTTAGTTTCCCATTCTTTTTCAAGACTGGAACAATGTTTGAAAGCCATTCCACATACTTGGCCGTTTGAATGAATCCGGCCTTTAACAGTCTTTCTATCTCTTCTTTTACTTTGAGATGAATTTCTGGAGCCATCCTCCTAGGAGGTTGTTTATATGGTTTAAACCCCTTTTTAATTGGTAGTTTATGCTCGACCAGTTTTCGGTCTAAACCTGGCAATTCATCATAGTCCCAAGCAAAACAATCCCTAAATTCTTTTAGAAGGCCGATTAACTTATCTTTCCAGTCTTCTGGTAAATTTTGGTTAATAAAAATCGGCTTTGAGTCTCCTAATAATTTTACTTCTTGCAAAGGGTCTATGACTTGAGCTTTTTCATCACTCAACTTCCTAGGCTCCAACTCTAATTCTTCTAAGGTGATTTCATCTGCATCTTCTCTAACGCAATCGGCCAAAGTGGCCGATTCATTGATTTCAGCCATGTAGGATTCTATTCTCTGCATGGCTTCCTGATATGCTTGGGTTTCAAAATTCATTTAAACTTACATTTTCTTGTTCGGCCCTTTGGGTGGCCGAATTTATATGGCATCCTCCATCCAACACTGGAGAAGCGACCTTAAGGGGTCGGCCATTTTTATCAGACCCTATAAATTCTAAAGGTCTTATGTTCTTCTCATAGAGAACAGCCTCAGCAAAATTGTTTGAAAAAGCAAATGGGTGACTGTCGGCCTGAATCAACTCAGCCTTGTCCCCATTCCAAATCATCAGGCACTGATGAAGTGAGGACGGAACACACATATTTGCATGAATCCAATCACGGCCTAAGAGTGCATTATAATTCGAGGCCGAATTCATGACGAAGAATGCCGTCATTTTAGTTTTATTTCCTACAGTAACTTCCATAGGAACAACCCCCTCAGGCTTTACAGCACCACCCATGAAGTTTACTATTGAAACTTCTGCAGGCAATAAATCCTTTTCTGTCTTTCCTAATTTCTTCATAACCGAAACTGGCATGATATTAACAGAGGCTCCATTATCTACCAAAACCCTTGAAATTGGTTTCCCATTGAAATGAGCTTTAATGTATAAGGGTTTCAAGTGTTTAGCCATATTCTCACTAGGCTTGGTAAAAGTAATACCTTCACTAGGTAGCTCGGTCTGGGTAGACCGATTCGGAGTTTCTGAAATTTCATTAATTGAAAGTTTTCCTTCAAAGCCAACATCAATATCGTCGAAAGACAAAGTTTGGCCCTCCTTAGCTTTAAAATCAGCAGGTAAAATAAAAACCATGTTTACCTGGACTCTAACTGGTGGAAGAGATCCGAACTGAAGAGTGTCATCGTCCTCAGCATCAAAATCATCAGCTTCTAAGATTTCATCCTCTTTGCACTTTTCGATAGCTACTTGAAGGGACTTCTTTTCTTCCTCGATTGCTTCTAAACGCTTCCAAATATTAGCCCGAATTCGGTATCCTCCAGTCTTCTTAATCAGCTCCCTTTTTTCTTCAGCTTGTATTCTTTGGAGCCTTCTCTTCTGGGTCCGAGTCATTTCAGGCTGACCGAATTTTGGGTGTCGCGCCTGAGCCCACCTTTCTGTCTGTGTCGGCCTAGGTTTCACCATTCTGGGCTTAATTAGGCCACGCAAATCGCCTTCAATAGTCCCAGAACTGGACGCTTGACCTTTTGTCATCTTATCGGCCTGACTATCCTTAAGCCGATAATCATTTCTCACGGTGATTTGTAAACCCTGACCTTTTGAATATTCATCAGGTCGAACTCTTTTGTTGCTGTCATCGGTCTTCCGATAACCCTTCTTCAGACTCCTAGCATGCTCTTCATTTTCCTCTTGTATCATCTTCTCTTTTTCAAGTCTAGCCTTATACAGGCCACTTGATCTGAATTTCTGCTCATATTTGTTCGGCCTTCTGGCCGCAGCATTTGCAACTTCAGCCTCATTAAGGCCCCTGACCTGTAGCTCGCCTCTATAAATAGAGACTTCGACATCCCCAATTACAGCTTTCTTCAAATTTCCAGGATCATACTGAGGCATTGCCAACTTGCTGTGACATCCTCGGCAATAAATTGGGTGACCATAAATGTCACTGAGATGTTCTATCGCTACCTTGGTCCATCTCTTGACAGTATTGGAATCCAACCTTCCTGAGTAAGCGTAAGTCTCACCTTCGGCCTCTGGGACAAATGAGACCGATTTTATCTCTTTATTCCTCTGTTGAGGAACCTGTACTACAGCTTTCCCTTTCTCTTCTGATTTCTTTCCAGCACTTTCGGTCTCCTTAAGGGATACTTCAGGATCATGTACCTGCAAAACAACCATATTAACTGGAAACTCAAAAGGAAACGGGTTTTCATCAACCTGATGAACAGTCTTCTCCTCAGGAAATTTTAATTTTTCATTATTAATTGACCTTTGGATGGCATCCCTTAACACAATGCAACTATTCGTTGGATGTGTCCAGCAATCATGCCATTTACAATATTTTTTGTCTTTCATTTCTTCGGCAGAGGGAATTTTATGCCCATCTGGTAACTTAATTTGCCCGTCTTTTAACAACAGGTCAAATATCTGTTCTGTTTTAGAAAGGTCAAAATCATATTTCTTATCCCTAAAATTGTTTCCATTCTGGTTACCATTACTTGGTCTCCTCTGGAAATTCTGTTTTAATTCCTGCACCTTGGACTTTACCAGGGCCCTGCACGTATAAGGCCGATTAATGTTTAATTCGGCCAGAGCGATTTCTTCTTCAGTTTCTTCATTTTCTTCCATGGCTTCAATCTGAGCCACTTCCCTATTCGGGTTCCTATAATAGGTTCCCCTTGAAGAAACCCTTCTTTGATTCTCTTCCTCGAGAATTCTCTCATATTTTGACACTGCAGTCATAAGATGGCCCAGGTCGAAAAAATCTTGACCAATGAACTTCTTTCTATTCTCTAGATTAAGCCCACTAATCACCATTTTGACACAATCAGATTGTGCTAAATTCGACCTACATCTACATTGGGCATTTCGAAATCTCTGAACAAAGGTATCAACCCTCTCACCGGGTTCCTGGCACATTCGGGCCAAATCAGCGACCGTTATTTCGGTCTCTGCCTTGCAGAAATAAATATGGAAAAGAGATTCCATTTCCTGCCAAGTTGTAATTGACCCTGATGGTAAGTTAATATACCAATTAAATGCCCAACCGGTTAAAGAACTTGGGAACAATCTCAGCTTTAAATAGCCACTACTACCTGCTTCACCACATTGGCACGTGAATCGGCCAACATGTTCAAAGGTTGACTGTCTATCTTCTCCTGAAAACAATGTGAAATCAGGGAACTTAAAACCTCTAGGAAATTCGTGAAGCTGGTCGATATAATCAGGGTAAGGGCGACTATAAGCTGTTCTAACTGGTGGTCGACCTGCCCCTATTTGTTCCCTAATGATATTGGCAATCTCTTCTCTGAAATTGTTTGGATTGTCCCTCAAATTGGTCTGAAAGGTCTGAGTAAGGTCTTCTTGACCAACATAATTGTATGGGGCTTCATTTGAACCCCCATAGTTTCCAGCCGTGGATCGGCCTGTTCTAACTGGAATATCGTTTTGATTTCCCAGCATAAAATTGCTATTTCGACTCGGGTCAAACGAGTCATTCAGCATTTGATTGTAAATTTGCCCCCCGGGTGAGGCATAAAACACATTATCTTTAACTCCACTCGTTCCAATATTCGGTCTTGGCTGCCCGAATTGACTTCCCAAATGAACAGAAGTTGGGATTTGCCCTTCTGGCCGAAATATTGATGGATTTGACCCCAAAGGATCTTGCCTGGACAAGAGATGGACATCCCCATACCTAAAGTTATTTGACCCCTCGGCCTTTCGGCCGTATTGACTAGATTTCTCATGAGTATTATTTTTGAACGCTGGTCCTAGTTTTTCCACCATGTAGCTAAGTAATTTGTCTGAATTTTTATTCAGACTCTCACTAATCTGCTGATTAGATTCAACAAATGTCTTCATAGTGAGTGACATTTGCTGCATCATCATCTGCGATATGTCGTGCATCATGGTATCAAAATTCATCCTGAAAGCAGCCATAAACTCATTGGCAACATTTGCATGGTCCAATGGTTGGCTTTCCGTATTTTCATTCCTAGGAGAATTATCTCCTGGGATTTCCAGACTGTCTTCTTGGCCAGATTCTTGGCCAAAAGCTTCTTTTCCACGTCCTCCACGTTTTGGTGGCATGATTGTTGCAAAAACAAATCTCTTAGAACTGGAAAATAACACGAAATGGTGTCCCACCGGGCGTGCCAAAAAGTGTTTCCTCCAAAATTTTGATTCTGAGGATTGGGTTGCGCGAGCGTGCCAGCCACTACACAGTGACGAATTGCGGGTTCTACCTTGCCTTGAATGGACTCAAGGACTTTTCTGTGACAAGTAATTGAAAAACACAAAATAATAACAGAAATTAAAAGAAGAAGCTCACCACGGAGGAAGCCATTTTCATTGATCAATTTCTGAGATTACAGTGATGAACAAAGGGGTGCACACGCCTTTGACCAGAAAGGAGCACACGTTTCTGGGTTTGAAATCCTAGAATTCTAAAAGAAAGTGAAAAAGATAAAGTTCCTGAGAACTGGTTTGTTGATTGATGTTGGGCCTTCCTTCAAATGGCTGCTTGCCCTTTTATATGCTTCATTAGTAACCGCTCCTTATTCTTCGCCCGCTAACTACCCACTTCCATGATTTTTTAGCTTCATAACTTCCCACGTTCTATAACCGCCCATGACTAATTTTCAGAAACCGAATCAGCTACCTAAGCCTCCCACGATTTTATCTTGTTAATCGTGGTGATCACATGGTTTAGTTGACTGTATTGTAGATCGGTCTAGCCTTGACCGATTTGAGGAATTTCCACCCTTCAAAACGAGATAACTTCTGACCGAATAATCAAAAATTGTTAGGCCGATTTTAGGGTGTAAACACCATGGACCATTATGATCCGCTGTTGGGATTGAGGCATGTGCGACAAATAAGCAATGAATGCGCAGTTTCATATACCACGTGACGAAAACGTACTCAATGGATGAATCGTCATATGGCCCTACTCAGTGGATAGCTTAAGGTCCACCGGCCGTGAGCCTTGCGATCAATGTTGGCCAACCAAGAAGCAGGCAGGTCATGAAAGAGGAGGGTGTTTTCTGGCTACGTGTCATTACTTTTTGTAGTGACGGACACCTGGATATGGCCATTAGGCTCATGTATTGTTCTTATGTTATCCACGAGGACCACAACACAGATCCTTCTACATTTTTTTTTTTTTTTTTTTTTTTGGCCAAGCGATAGAAACTCACGCACACACACAAGCACCTAGAGGAGTTGAACCCAGGACCTCTTCAAAACCCCACACTCCTTTGAGGTGGGATATGCCACTCAGCCTACAGGCCATTGGCGATCCTTCTACATTGACAGACTGTCATGTAGGTGTTTCTTTTCCTATTATTACAGCCTTTCTTAGCCGTCAGTTACGGTCATTTGGTTTTGCAAGGCAGTTTTCGGTTAGACATTTCAAAATGGGGGCCCGCGAGGAGACCTCTCCCTCTTTTGCTCTCACCTGAATCTATACCCCAATGCCCAACAAAAAGGCTTTATTTTTCTACTTTCATACAAACGCAGAAGGAGACAATTGCTGGGTTTTCCCCTTGGCAGTCCGCTGAAATGCTTCATTTCCGGACACATCGAATCCATACAATCCCAAGGTAATTTTCACGTTATGACATTTCTGGTGAATGCTCTGATCCTGCCATATCTTCTCATATTTACCTTCATTCGGAAAATTTGCGGGGTCTCCACCATTAAATATTTCGATACAACAATAACATGATCGAGATATTGTATTGTTTTACAAGTTCCAAACAAGGGAAACAAATTCCCAAGATTTTGCGGGAAATGTTATGGCGGCCATCTGATTAATTGGTTCTAGATCAACCCGTTGATCTTCATAATGGCCAAGAATATATATATCTATCTAATAGTTGATTCAACTACAAGCTGTTCGAATAGTTTGCTTTTTATCTATCCAAATGTAATCTTTGATGGGAACTTGTGAACAGGTCTCGAATTTAGATGCACTTATTGGTTGGTCATATCACATGTATTTTATCTGGTTAGTCTTATGGAATTTCTACTTTTAGGTTACTGCTATAACTCTATCATCAGGATTCCGTTGTCCATAGTCAATGGGAAATTGCTGGACTAAGGTATGTCTCTCTTCAGGCAAGCTACTTGAAATAAATCAATAATTGAAATGAATGGTGCTTCTGTTTTTCATTCGTTTTGGATACAGGGGACCTTATGCTTTACCTTAACTCTTGCTATTTCTTTAGGACCCAAAAGAAAAAAAAGAAAAAAAAAAGCTATTTCTGGTTTTGGTTGTATTTTATGAACCACCCCCCCCCCCCCCCCCCCCCCCATTTTTTCTACATTTGTGTAGATTGTATTTTTGTTACACTGGAGATTGATTCAGATTAAATAATTTTCTTTCTCACTAACTCGTCATTTGTCAATGCTGTACTAAATTACAGTGCTTGAACTCTTAGGTGCGTGAGCTGAAAACTGTGTGGGCATGACTATTCATCATCTATTATTATGAATGGTGTGAACTTTCCCTCCTTGCACAGTCTGTACTATGATTTCTTTGGGCTGTCTTCTTCCTTGTAGTTGACTACATCAAGCAATCCTCTTTTGACTACATTAAACAATCCTCTTTTGAATCTTGATAAACTTGGTAGGAATCTTTCGAAGTTTAATAGCTGCAACTTACTTTATGGGAAACCGACACATATACTGAAGCATTTTGTCTTGTTAAGTTGAGCACATCAAAAGAATAAGGAATCTTTTATATTTAATCTTGTACACAAAGAATTATTGCATCTCCAAAGAGAAGAATTTATGTGTGGGGGTATTCCTGTTATAACAAAACCAAGTTTAACTTCTAGCCACAGTGTGAAAGTCTTGTGGCTAATGTGAGGACCAGTGGAAAGGAAAGTGGCTTGATGTGTTGTTTGTTGGAGGCCAAGTGCCTGCAGAGCATTATCCCTGAGATAAATTTCATTCATCCTTCCACTCTTAAAATTTTATTTCACTCTCTTATTCTTGTAGGCCACCTAGTCACTTGGTTAAATGGAAACCTGACATCCCGTAGGACCTTTGGGACTAGAATCCTTGATCACCCATCAGAGATCCCAAGATATCCTGATAGAGAAGAGTTCGCAATCAACATCCCCACCTTCTCGTTCGTAGAAAAACACCATATCTGCTCTCTTCTTCTCCTTCTCCTCTTAGTCTCCAGATCTTCCTTCTGGAAATTCATAAATAGGGTCTAGGTTTCTTGATTTTGTTGTTTTCAATATTCAACAGAGTTGTTTATCATGTGTCAACATGTGTATGCATGAATGCTTGTATGTTTGTCTGTGTTGATACAATTAACATATGGCTTTCTCATAGTAGGGCATGGAAAAATCATGGCGTGGAAGTACACTTTCTGCCTAGGTGTTGATCTAATTTTAATTTTACTGAACTGACAGTTTGAATTCATTTACCAACCGGTTATGCTTCTAGTTATTCTTTTATATAGTATCTGTAACCCTGGTTCCTCATCCTTGTTACATCATGATTATTGAAGTTTCTTAGAGGTGATGATGATGATCAAAGTTATAAAGTACAGCTCGCTGGTGGAAATGTGCACCTCATAACTACCATTGAGGGTTGGGATGAAAAGCTATCAATGGCAAACAGGGATGGCAAGATCGTAAGTTTTCAATCCTGTGTTATTAGTTTGGTTGGATAAATGAGCCTTGTTGGAAGGTATTGTGATTGTCAACATGAAGATGGTATTGTCATTTCCAGCATAATGATTTTATCTACGTGTAGAATTTTGATTTTTGAAAAACCAAGTAGCATTCCATTTTTGTCTGTAATCCTCTGAAATATGTAGAATATGGTTCTGCTTGAAAGCTTGCAAACTTGCAATAGCATTGTTTATGGCAGCTAAACACTAGAACATGAGGCAATTTTTTTGTGTCCTTGAAAATTTTCAAATTAGATTTCTGTAGATGAATTGCATATTTTTGTTCTTTGCCCTCTGCTGAATGAGGTTGATCTTGAGACCCTTATCCTGGCTAGTTGTCCAAGCCATAGTTACCAGTTAAGGAAGCAAGAATGGAAGACAAGGGAAACACAAGCAGGAAGTTCGAGATATTGAAAATCTGATAGGGAAACAGTTTGGAGATGATAGGAAAATTTAAATAGAAACCTAACAGAAAAGTAATTTGAAGAGTTGAGAGAATGTATGACATATCCAACTGGTGCATTTTTGAAAGAGGATTTTCAGTCCATTTTGGTAAGAAATTCCTTCTTGTTTTTGTAATTAGCATTTTTTTTCCCAGCTACGTATTCTAGTGAGAAAATTTTTATTATCCTGTTATATTATGTAGTGGAGGCTTTTTTTTTCCCAGATTTGTTGTCGATTTTCAATATTTCAAACTTCCTGCAAATCCTTTTCCAAGCACATTATCAGATTTGTTGTCGATTTTGGAAAGAAATTCCTTATTGTTTTCGTAATACACCTTTTTTTTTCCCCAGTGAAGTATTCTAGAGTGAGAAAAATTTTATAATCTCATTATGTTATATAGTGGAGAGTTTTTTTTTTTTTGGAGAGAGGGGGGGGGGGGGGGTTGTGCCTTGGTGCTGGGGCAATTATGTTCGTGGTTTCCCCCTTTCCATAGAAGGATTTTTCATGTGAAAAATGGTTTTCTTGTGTACTCGTGATTGCTTTCTTGCTTGCTTGATCTATATGTAGAGAGAGGAAAGCATTGTGGTATTTGAACATACCCATTCAATGTGTTTTCCTGTATTTAAGAAAATCTATAATTGAGTCATGGTACTCACTGTTTTTCAGCAGGTTATATGAATATTTTTTTCCCCCTTTCTTTTCTGTATATCTCTTAGGTAGGACATGGCGGCCAAAAGGCACAGCTACTACAACATGCATTCAGATAGTGAATGTAGGAAGGACTATTGTTGTGCAATTATTACCATCTAAAGCTACATATCTTTTTTATCCCTACCTCCCTCTTTTTCTGACATAGGATTCTAATCTTTATACTGTCAAACAGGTTGTGGCAAATTTCAGTGCATCTTGGTGTAGTCCTTGTAGAATGATTATGCCAACTTATCGTGAACTTGCTGACAAACATACTGATATCATATTCTTAACTGTGGATGTCGATGAGCTAGCGGTACGTAATTTGGTTTTAGCTTCTAATTTGTCTGCCTAGACTTTCTCCTTATCATCCGCACTCCCATATCCATACCCATTACCCCCATAAATGAATGTAATTTACTGCTCTAGTTTGTTCAATTAATAGGGTTGTTTTCAGCAAAATATTTTGATATGTAAGGTATGGGTCTTGTGTGGTGCAGGAATTCAGTACTTCATGGGATATCAAAGCCACTCCAACCTTCTTCTTCCTTAAAGATGGACGACAAGTGAACAAACTTGTCGGGGCGAACAAAATAGAGCTCCAGAATAAGGTGGCTGCAGTTGCTGATTCTGTGACCAGGGATTATAGTTGACTCTGCTGTCATGTCTCCAAATTTATCCGTGCTGGTACTCTCAGCAAAACAACGTGTTGCTTTAGAATGTAAGACAGCTGACATTTTACCAGTTTTTGTGGTTGGTAATATATTTATTTATTTATTTATTTAATTTTTTTTTTTTCAAGTTTCAGAATTTTGAGATTTGATACATCATAACTAAGAGCGCAGGCTTTTTTAAACAAAGAAACTCAAACCATTTCTATTTGTTTCTTGGAAAGAAGTTAGTGAAAGGAAAGGAGAGTTGAAGCTGTGGCTGACAAATGTGCTAATATGGGATTAAGATTCAAAAGTTTTCAGCGGTGGTGGTCTGCTCCCAAGGAAATTACGCTTCTCCTTCAGCATGACTCTTGTGGTCTACCTTCTTATAGATTTAGACCTTAGCGGTTATTTATTTCTTTTTCTCTTGTGAACTTTGGGATTTGACCAAAGCTTTTAATCTTTTCTCTTGTATCTTATCTTGTACTCTTATTTTCTTTTATTAATAAATTCTGGATGAATAGCACATGATTTAGAACTACCAGCGTGTCAACCTAGTTGGGATGCTGGATTGTTCTATGATGTTTGAAACTCCTTTATTTGATTCCCAAAAAAAAAAAAATGCTGGGGATGTGAAGAGTTATTTCTTGGCATGTTGCATATCATTTAGTGAAATATGTTCAAGGTAAGTTTTACAGGATTTGAGATTCTGCCTAACTGCAGCAGAATTCCAATGCTTCACAGGCATGGGCAAAGCCTTGCAAATTCTAATTCCTGTCTTTTTGGAGGAAACAGTATAATAAAAGACAACCATATTAGCAGGTTGATGCCATTGACCTATGGTTATCGAGTGTAACTAATGCATGGCACGCAGTATGCATGATTGGATGGGGCACATACTCATTAGTTGTCCTTGAAGGTCTCCTGTAATTGCCTGTGATCAGTGGGAAACAGAATTATTCTAGAAGTTGCGGAACTGAGAAGATTATAGTATAGATGTTGGAAGATTGGAAAGTTGAAGAACTCCTTTGTGGGGTCTCTAAAGATTATAGTATAGATGTTGGAAGATGGGACTTGAAACAATGACCTTATAACTGAACTGACAGACTCTAGTCCCCAAAGAAGAGGCTTGATATTTTGAAGATCCATGAGACAATGCAGAAATGATGTACATGATAGTTGTGGTGCATCTTTTCAAACAGGCATCCTTTCAAACGCCAAGGGGCTTTGGCTGCCCTCCAGGAACTCCCTGTGAAGTACGGTCAGGTACACATGTTGGCATCAGATAAAGGTTAGGACTCACCATGGACATGTTTTTCCAAATCCTATATTGGTTACTACTTACTACCTCACTAGTTATCCCTCACTGTGTCCTTCGAACATTAATCACAACAAATTTATTGAAATAAAAATACATGTCAATGGGAACAAACATTCTGTTCCATTATTTTGGAACTTTAGATATCCTCAACAGGTGCGCAAAAATCTTGTCAATGCATAATGTATGGATCTTTGGGCAGCCAAAGAGATCTTGAAAGTGTTTTTCCCCAGCCTCTAGAGAGCCTAATTGAACAAATTGATTCTAATTGCAGGCCAAAAAATGCTAGTAATTCACCCTTGCCATAAAAGTTCAACACCATACGGCGCGAATGGTACTCCAAATGGGCAATCCCCTTAATCTCCCAATCTAGTGTGTACCATCCATGGGTGGTTCCACAACTTTTTAAGAAACCTTCGCTCTTGTATTGTAGACACGTTCAATTAAAATCAGTCATGCCCTAAAATGCTTGATAAAGTAGAAGTAAAAACAAAAGATTAAAAGAAGATACTCTTAATAGCCGTCAGAGCAAATTTCTGTTGACTCCCTTCTATTTGTAATGACTACACACTGAAACAAAATGTGATCAGAACATATTCAAAAAGAGTATAAAAAATATTTTAATCATCTTCAGTGTATGACTCTTACGCTCTTCTGGTGACCAACTATAATAGACACTGTTAACCGATATTCATTTTCATTTGTAATAGAAACTATAATCGAATATTCAAAAGATAAAAACCCAGGTAACAATCTCCTTTTAATCTCAATCCCCACCCCCGGGGGGTGACCTCTGTCAAAATAGTGCTATGCGCCTATGCATCACCCCTTCAGGTTCCCGCTAGCAACACTTTGGTACCCAATGCTTAAACTTCTTCCACTTCTGCTTGAACCAGTTGCATTACACTCTGTACTCAACAGTTACCACTGGTTTCTTCTTCCATTCATAAACGCCAGAGTGGGGTTTCTTCAATCTTCAGTCCTCCATGGCATTCATCATTGTGCTCCGCACTTTCCTGCAGCTGCAGTGCAAACTCAAGGTTCCACAGCACATCCCCCATTGGTGGTCTGTGAATTCCTTGATCTGCGATACACTTCTCTGCTGTCTCTGCAAACTTCCTAAAACACTCGTTTGCAATCTTCCCCTTTAGAAATGGGTCAATTATCTGATCAAGTGTGCCATTCTTCTGGCAACGCAAAGCCCACTCAGCCAAGTTCACTTGCTCCTTTGTCTGTGCCAAATCCAACACTGGTCGAGCACATAAGACCTCGAAAAGAACAACCCCAAATGAGTACACATCTGATTTATCCGTCAGTTGTAGCCTTCTGAAATACTCCGGATCCAGATATCCAAAACTACCCTTCACAACAGTGCTGACATGTGTGTGATCCAGCGTAGGGCCTGTCTTGGACAACCCAAAATCAGAGACCTTGGCTACCCAATTATCATCCAAGAGTATATTTGTTGTCTTCACATCTCTATGGATTATAGTGTGTTTAGCACCAGTGTGAAGGTAATGCAGCCCACGGGCTGCTCCAATGCAGATTTCGAGCCTCTGCTTCCATGGCAGAGGTGGTTTTGAGGTATTGCAGAGGTGTGCCTGGAGGGTCCCACGGGCAATGTAATCGTAAACAAGGATCATTTCACAGTTCTCTTCACAGTATCCAATCAGGGACACAAGATGTCGATGCCGGAGCTTTGAGAGCATCTCGATCTCCGTTTGGAACTCATGGACTCCCTGTTCAGAAAGCGGGTTGCCACGCTTGATTGCAACCTTAGTTTTCCCCCCATCAATTTCCCCCTTGTAGACCTTGCCAAAACCGCCTACCCCAAGGAGCAGAGCCTCATCGAAACTGTTCGTGGCAGCCATGATTTCGGCAAATGAGAAGTGACGACAAAGGTTAGTAGGGAGTGTGGAAGTGTAGCTTACAGTTGTATGTGTCTTTCCAGACCCAGTGGAGTTTGAGTATCCATATAGAGAAAGAGGGAGCCACCCAGGTGGCCCATAGCTGGAGCTGGAGTGTTTCCCTTGCCTGTGGTGGCGGAATACAAGGAGGAAGATGAGACATGAAACAGCAGCTATGCCACCTAGTATACCTCCGATGATGATTGCAGTGTGATTCTTCGAATTCTCAGAACCAGAGACAGGGTTGATCGCAGTAGGGTTGATCACTTCCTGTTTAGGGACAGGAATTGGATTTGGACCAGCAAGATTTCCAGTACTATCATTTACTTTAAAGATCTCCAGTCCATTCAATATTGCATCATACCAAGAAGATAGCGATTCCACATTAGGATGCAGCTCGACCCATAGATCCTGCTGGCCATTCCCCTCCGGAACATACGCCACATAATCTTTGTACACAGGAATTCCATTCCCACCGGCCCAACCAACAACATCAGCTCCATCGACAGCAGTTTGATTATTGATAAATATGTTAAACACCCTTTGATTGATCTTGGTGAAAAGCGGTTGAATCTCACAGAAATGGAGCCTAACCAGGTAGTAAAATCCAGAGTCGATTTGAAATACCCAAGTCAGATTGTAATTATGATTAACGTAATCAGTTGGCCCCATTGATCTAGCGGTGGAATAGACATGAACCGGAGCCACATAGTTGGGAAATCCAGGAGGGTACTCAATTGTCATGTTTGAAGGAGCAGAGATTGCGACTCCATTTGCTGCACTAAAGATGTAAGGAAAATCATCGGACCACGACCGAAAGAGGCCGGTATCACCCGTGGGTGAAATGTCACTGCCACCCACATTGAGCCTGGAAACTTTTTCGAGTGCAGTACTGTTAGCGACGACAAATGGAGTCGACTGGCCAACAAGAGTGGCAGTAGTAGCATAGATGTCAGGCATGGAAACAATCTCAATTCCGTTGACAAAGGCATAGGAATTGGAGAGCTTGGGAGACGGGGTGAAAGTAATGTTCAATAAACTACTCCCTACCACACTAACAGAGAATTCCTTGACAATAAAGGCATAATTCAGAGCTTGGGTGGTTTCTGAAACACTGAAATTCCTAAGAAGAGTATAGGGTCCAGTGGTGACAGAGAAGACTGCAGCAGAGGCACTGAGACCGGCATAAGAAGAAGGGTAGAAGTAGAGACGGACAAAGTTTCGGCCCGAAGCAACAGGGAAGATGTAGGTGAACATAGAGTGGAAGATTCGGGCAGTCATGAAAGGGACTTGGGGGACGGAGGGGTCCTGAGTGAGAGCAGGAGATGTTAAAGTGTTGTCAGCCATGGGTGCAAAGGTGGAATGGATATCGGAAGTCCATTGGCGGCCATCGGTGTCAGAAGTTTGGGTAGCTCCGCCGCAGTTGAGTAGGGTTTCGTTAGACGCAAGCAGGAAAGACGGATGGCAGAGAAGAAGGAGAATAAATGAAAAGCAGAGGTTTTTGGTGTTCTTCATCGAACGATCAAAAGGGGAATTTCAATGTTAATACGAAAACTCTAGTGGAGGCAGAGTGGTACTGCAGGTGCTTCTTTCTGATTGGAAATATCAGAAATCTTAATCCCAAAAAGAAAGAAAAGAAAAGAAAAAGACCCTCCTCCGCTTAATCAATCAGAAGCACAACAGAGTGGGAACTTAGCAGCAGTATGTACGTGTGAACGGACTCGATCATTAATTGTTGGAAAGCATCATCAAAATTGAATAAGGGAACATGATCATTTGTCTAGCACCACCAAATGACGAAACAAAAGAGAAGAAATCTTAAAACAAGAGATGGGTAATCTAATAGTGTAATACCTTTTTCCTTCCTCATTCCAATTAAGAAACGTTGGTGTTGCTCCGATTGGCGAAGGGGATTGCAAATTTGCAATGAATATTGATTTGGAAACCCACAAAAACACATGGCCACATCACATGGAAATGGGAGACAAAGCCAGTGATAACTTGGGAGCTAGGGCTAGGAAAGAGGAAAGGAGAGGATGGCAATATGGCATAGCGGGCCGACCGTTGATACTTGGGTGAGGATGTTGTGGGATGAGAAATTATGCGCTAATTACGCTGCTTAGTTACGCCAACTCACATAGTCACATTAGTTGTAGTAATAGTCAAGCACTGAGAAGTCAGAAGTCAGCAGCGGCAGACAAAATGCCCGCTAGTCGCGACAAGCTCTTCAGTCTTCACCTCTGGGACAGTTTAGGCTAAGGAAAATCATCGAAAAGAACTTCCATGTGACTGTTACACGGTTACGTAGTGTCATGTGTTACACGGTCAAAAAGCCCACTAGTCGCGACAAACTTTTCAGAGTCTTCACCTCTGGGACGGTTTAGGCCAAGGAAAATCATCGAAAAGAACTTGCATGTAACCGTTACACTCCCGCTTTGCTTAATTTTAGTCAACAAGTAGTGTCATGTGTCAATCAAAAATAAATAAAATAGGATTATAGGTCTAAAAGTATGTTGACATTTTTATTTTTTTTACTTCTAATTGGCACATGATATCATGAGTCAATCAAAAGTAAGCAAAATAGGATTGTGGGCCTAGAAAGTATACTGACACTCTTATTTTGCTTGTTTTTAATTGACATATAACACCACCTGACCATGTGACAGTTATATGAAAGTTTTTGCCAAAATCATCACATGGGATGCTCCTGCTGTTATATACTACAAATATCAAACTGCATTGCTATCACATCCTCCTTTCCATGGAAGCCCCGGGGGGAAAAGCTACCCTTACTTTTTCTTTTACCACAAGTCCACAATGGTATACCTTGGAATCCAAATGGTGACTTTTATTCCGTAATAAAAGAATTAATCTAATCAAACCAAAGTTTAGACATCCTTATTGATTTTTTTTTTCTTCCTCTTTTTTCGGTTGATTGATGGGTGGGGGGAGAAAAGAAGGGGCCGTGTCAGGAAAGGAGGTCACCTTTGAGGTTTGATCAGTGGGTGTGGATCCTCTCCATTTATGTTGAGTTGATGGCTGGTTGTAAAACACAACACGCCGCTATATACTGATCCTACGGCTTACAATTAACCACGTCAATCCCTCAGGCTACCTTCTCAAAATGGTAATAGACGGCCTTTTTAACAGATTGAATCTGGTTTAACGTGAAGACCATCCGTTTCCCTCTCCAACCAAACTAACTTGCCGGAGGCGGAATCATACTCCATGAATGCCAATCCAAAAATGGTGTGTACGTATGAGCATGTGCATAATTTTCCAGCAATGTTAGGATTTCTAATCTTATTTAAGTTATAAAACTTATTCCCTATAAATGGTTTTACCTATTAAAATTTAAAGCTCACCTTCAGAGGAGGATGAAACTACTAAAGCTTCAAGGAATTATTGTTGCCTCCACCAAATCCAACCATATATACAACTATACAAGTAAACCAAATTTAACCTTAATTCCCATTAGATTTTGTCTTCCTACAACCCAAGTCGTCGGAGATGAATCATTACAGAGAGAGGATGGAGTTGCAGATCGAGGAGATGGATCATGGTAACAAGGGTTTGATTGAGTTGCAGACAAATAAGGCCAAGGAATGGGGGTTTACTAATCATTACTTTTGCCAAACATGAAAATGATATGTTTATCCTCTCTAACCTATCTGATATACCAAACATAGCCTTAGTGCCCATAAAGTCAAGTCTCTTCTAGGTATTGCCAGATCACACAGCGTTATAGCCTTTTTATTTTTTTATTTTGTTTAATCCAAAAAGATAACTAAAAGCATTAAAGAGGAACAAAGAATCCCAACTAAGTTGGCACTCAAAGCACTTATGATCATTTGCCTTTAACTCCAAATTTTATTAAAAAAATAAAATTAAAGTAAATAAATAAGCATACAAGGAGATAAGGAAACGAAAACCAAAATATCTGGTCTTGGTGACTTATAAAAAGGCATTCGAAGACTCTCCAACAAGAAGGAAACCAGTTTGAAAAAAGAGCTTAAAAAACAAATCTATAAAAAAGAAGCCCCAACATATCTCTAGCAAGCTCAGAATGAACAACGCCAGAATCTGCATGCCACCAAGTAAGATCAGAAAAATTAAGAGCCAAACTAACTATTTTGTCTGTAACAGAGTTACCTTCTTTATAAATATGAGAAAAAACCACATTTATTTTCTTAATGAGAGAAGGATAGTTTCACTATTCATTTAACAAGGACCAAGGAAACTTAAATGTATAATTCTATAAGGAGGAAATAATAGCCGAGGAATCACTTTCAATTCATAAACTATACCAACCTTTCTCCCAAGCAAAAGAAACTACAAGAATCACACTCTTGAGTTCAGCAAAAAATGCAATCTGAACACCCAAACGAAACCTAAAAAAACCTTTCACAAAAACCCGATAGTTTCTAAAAATTTCACCACTAGCAGCAATGCTAGGATTTCCTTTAGATAAGCCATCAGTATTAACTTTAATCCTAGGGGTGCTCATGGATCTACTCGGCTTGTGAAAACCGCCTAATCCGACCCTACCCGAAAGCATTGGGTAGATTCAACCGATGGGGTGGGTGGGTAGTGGTTTAGGATTTTATTTTTTTGCCGTTTCGTAGGTGGTTCATGGTTTTAGAAGAAAAAAACCAATTCAAACCCACCCGCCTGCATATTTTCATACTTATTAAATTATACATGTTACATGTGACGGTGTATCATTGATTCTTGACTTTTATTTCTTTTTTAAGAATCAATATATGTTTTAGAATTTTTATTTTACTGTTCGTGCTCTTTCTCCCTCTTTCTATATTTCTATATATATATATATAATATAATCAACATATGTCTTGAATTATTTATCCTTTTGTCTTCTCTTTCTGTTTGTGTTTTTAAGATATAAAATTGTATGACCAAATTAAGGGGGAAAAAAAAAAAAAACCTAGCAAGATCCAACTAAAATCCTAACCCATAGACCCACCCGAAACCCACCCATAACCCGATGTTTTACATGGGTCAAAACCACCTGCTTGTGTGGGCGGAAGTGGATGCAAATTTAATTCACCTGCCAAGATGTGGGCGGACGGCGGATGAACCCCAAACCCACACCCACTCGACTCGTGACCACCCCTACTTAATCCAATCACTTATAGGGGGATGCCAAAATACAGGAATGACTTTAGGGGCCCTTCAAGGAATACCTTTTAAATGCAAACTATGTAAAATCTGAACATCTAAAACAGAGTTGCCCATTAGAGATTTAATAAGCAAGCTACCTTTTCTAATCCAAGCCCTTGCAATGCCAATAGCCTTTTGAACAGGAATAACAGAATTGTTAAATTTCACATCATTTCTAAACTTCTTGATAATCCAAAGAATGCTCATTACAGCAAAGTCAAATCTGAGAAAGTTGGGGACTAAAATTATGATCAACAAGCGCAAGCAGACCCTGGGTACATCAAAATAATGAAAAATCACATCTACTTCATGTTCCCAACCATTCATTTGCATACCATGGGTAGAGAATTTACTGATTATCTCGTGAATGCCTTAAATTAGTTAATTTGGGGATGATAAATCTGCTTCAAAATGTTCTATGGACCAAAATAAAAGAACTTCAAAATTGTCACGACCCAAATTAATTAAGCCATAATTAATAATAATAAAACAAGCATTATTTAATAAATCTTTTGATAAAACGTGGATGACACGTGTCAAAACCTCAGCCATTTTAAATTTTTTCCGGACATGACTCATCCGTAGATGGGACATACCATCATAAAACCTGTTATAAAATTCATTCCATAAAAATTTCTTGTCATCCATACAAGTGGTATCATCCCATGTTTTGCATTCCACATATACTCGCATCCATAAATAGTTAAAATTACAACCTTGATTTAATTTACATTTACATTGGCCATTGGTCCAAATATAAATTAATGAAATACATTCGATATGATCATCCATATAGATTATGCATCTCCCAATAGCTAGCATTTCCTTGTAAGTTATCCTGTTAATTATCTGAAAAACATTTAAAATGATAGGTGTGAGTTCGACAACTCAATAAATACAATTTAACATACTAAACTAAAACAATGATATAAATAAGATCCAATTATATCATTTAAATCAAATTATATTAACCGAGTATATTAAAAAGTATCCAAATCAAGTTATAATCCATAACTTAAAGTAAATAATGCATAATGCCCAATGCATGTAACTCATGTCCAATTTACATTAATTCCATTAACTACTGACCACTCCCGTAGGAGTCTTTGCGCAGAAAGAGAGGATTTAACCAAACTTCCAAGAAGACAATACTGCACCCTCGCAAGAATGAAAAGTAGCCTCTTATGAGGACAACACTAAGGATCCCTACCTGGGGGTAGGCCCAGAAAGTAGCCTCAATTCGGGAATACAAGGGTTCTACTTGGAACTGGAAAGTATCTAGGACCAAAGGAAAGGAAAACACTGTAAAGTCCCTTGACTGCAACTAGTCCAATTCCAATGACCCCTTTTACATATAACTTTTACCAAGTATTCATTAATTTCATTTCATGCATGAACATGCCCAGCATGAAATTTAATAAACCATAAAATAATTGTAACCAAAATCATCTCTAAAATATGCTATATAAACCATGGTAAAAAAAAACAATATCATAATTATACTAATTTATGATAAAATAAACAACATAAATATCCATTATGATTTACATACTTGAAATCACAAAATAACTCCAACAATAACCATATGAATTACATCCATAAATTCATAATTCCAAAAAAATATATAAATGCCTAAATTCACATTAGGCATATATTCAAAATTAACATAATTTCCCTATTGTTTCCAACTTGTAATTTACCCTCTTACAACATATATACAAGATTCTAATTTCAAGAATAACAATTATTATGATAATATATACAACATTATCATGTCAATAGTTTAAACCTATGAAAATTGCACCTACCTCTATGAAATGTGTAGAAAATGTATCCTTTGTAGTTGTGGGTGAGGAATCCAAGCCTAGGGTGCACATACAAGCTTCCAAACCAAAACCCTAACCTCCAAATGCAAGAAATTTGGTATAGATGAAGACCCATTCCCATGGATGTAGCTAAACACTCCCAAATACCATGTACAAGTCTCAAAAGATGAGAATCCAACCCCCAAATGCACATGTATGAACCCAAATGAGAAACCCCAATTCCAAAATGCAAGATTGAAGCTCCCCCATGCAACTCAAGAATGAATCCCAACTGGAAATGGAGAAGTCCAAGCTCCTAAGGCATGAAAATCCAAGAAAAATGAAGAGAGAAGCACTTTCTCTTTCCTCCAAACACCCATTCTCTCTCCTCCAAGTTCTCTCTCTCTCTAGCTCTCCTACACTCTTTCTAGGTGAAAAATCCAGATTTGGTGTGTATGGGTCGTGGGTTGAGTATACAAGGTTAGTGGAGGGGTACATGCATCATTTTGCATGTTAAAAACCCACTTCAGCAAAGCCCAATCGATCAGGGTTGACGATCCGATTGATCGGGATTGACAGTACCCGATAGCTATTTCTAGAGGGGTACCGATCGATCGCTACCCTTATGGTTTGTGAGTTTTTGTCAGCATTCAGCAAAACTCATCCAAACGTTTCTAAATCACCCGGAACCTTCCCAAAACCATTAAAATGACTTTTAAAAATAAAATAAACATGCTCACGCATAAAAAAATCAATATCATGTCATGTCTATGTATGAATACAAACCGACAAAATCCAATAATACGTATACTAATAAAGTATTAAACCCTTAATACTTTACTTAAAAATTACGGATGTTACAAAAATATTCTGCATGCGACTAATATTTCCATTTACAAAAGAATGTCATAGCACTTATCATCCACATATCAAAACATCAAGAAAATTTTATACCAGATCGACCACGCTTGCTAATCTCATCTCAAACATTATGTCTACCAGTCAAATTTATCGGATACATCTAGTGGATTTCACAATCATTCTGTGTGGATAAATCCTGAGGTGAACGTTCAGCACTTCGTAATCTCAAAATGGTGAAGCCAGCAACACGCAATAGATGTATAGTGAGCTTAATGTACTCTTAGCACGGTAAGAGTGGTAGATACCCCTCGTGTCCCGACTTGAAGGTCAAGACTCGAATACTCAACAATAACAGTTATGACAACCCGAACTCCTCCAACCACGAGCCAAAGTAAGTAACGGGTCCAAGCTTTACATGAAGGAAAATACGTGAATAAAACAGCTATCGCATAACAAACGGGCAGTCTGTTATTCCAATTACGATTAAAAGCTAACTATAGTCAGCCAACCCTGGTCACACAAATATCAACTGGGCTCGAGTTAAACTTAACCAAAGGAAAACCGCTATCTAACCAAACCATGGTTAGATCTAAATACAACTATAAATAGAACTATTCCAAGCCTGATCAAGGATGCGGCACAGCAACCCTAGTCTAAAACCCTCCCTTTCGCTATACACAGTCATCTGACTTAGGCATTGGAGAGGTGACGACCGGACTCACTCCGGTCATCCCTTGACGGTGTGCTTATTGTGTGTAGGTCAGTGCACTGGTGAAGGCGCAGCTCTGCTCAAGTCAACCAGCATTCATCGTACAGGAAAATACTCTGTACACATTCTATAAGTTCAAAACATAAAGAACTCTTAACTATTCATTCTAAATTTGACATTGCCACAATATACTTGCGATCTCTTCTCCTCAGTCGAAGCTAGCAGCTACTTCCATATGCAGATCGGAGCGCTCACAGACAAACAAAAATGCCCGAACTCCAAAGAACCCTTGCCTCCTGGTTCGCAACCCTTTTAATCAACCAACGCCGAAATACACGAAAAGGGCTACTTATGTTCATCCTTGAAAGTTGATCTCTGCCCTTCACTCAGGAATGACTTAAAAGGATAGATAGCTAGGACTGATCGGGTAGGAGTGAGCGGCTTTTGCTCCTCGAACAGGTTTTGGCCCTTTCATCGAAGTCGTTGATTACTGGAACTGTATTGGGGTGGAAGCTTATCAAAGAGCTTTAAAATGAACTTACCCATTATCTTTAGCATTTTCTTATTTTTTAGTGGTATGAAAGAAAAACTCAAACAAAGTTCTTGTTACTCTGTTTTGCCTCTTAAAGTGGCTCCCTGCAGTCAAATACGTAGGTGCTGCCCCTTTAGTTTGGCTCAAGGTCTGCGTGGATATGATTATGGGACTAAGAAGATCCAAATTGGAGTTAATTGTCATACTGAATACTTATACAAGTCTCACAACCTTATTCAGGTACATGGACATAGAAGCTACCCTAAGTACATATAAAGTTCTTATTGAAAGACAAATAATACACTGATGAGCATCCCTCTCTCTCTCTCTCTCTCTCTCTCTCTCTCTTTCAAACACGCACAAGCACACACATATTGGTCTAGTTCAAAATAGAGTAAAATAGTTTTTCAAGTTGGAAGTGTTTGTTGTGCTAATGGAAATACTCCATCAGTAGAAACAGAGCGAGTAGAATTGAGACGAAGAGTATGGTTTTGCTCTCACACCCCTTTCTGGCATTACTGGCGATTAGAGCTCCAGAAAAACCTGCAAAAATATTGTATCAAAGTTTTGTTGTTTTATTAGACTCGCATTTACTTGTCAATGTTGATATCCCGCAGAAAAAAAAATAATACCGCTAGAGCATCCTTGTGTAATGGTGTTATTGACATCCTGCACTGTGGCCTTATCAATGAACCTGAAGTCGTGCTTCACCAGATGAAGGCACATGAGCACTGCCCTGCTGTGTTGCGCGCACCCTCCCCATTTGCAGTACTCCTCAGTGTCAGCTAGGGTTACATTCACCCACCCTTCTTCGGTCAACTGGTACTTGTCTTGGCAACTGTTGGATGTCTGTCAGAAGTAGGATCAATGTTCAAAGTTCAGTTGGTTATGTCAAAAGACCATCATAAGAAGGATTTATTTTGGTGTTGAAGGAAAAACTATCGATCATGTCAATTGCGCGCGCGCATGTGTGTTTTTCCCATTAATTAAAGAAAAATTCGATCATTTTTTCTAAAATTGATTGTAACAACGAGCTGACATCCAAATTACCTTACACAGTCCTTCAAATAAAATGACCATGTGAACGACAAATATTCCAAGTATAAGTGGAAAATGTATATGCCCTTATGTCCCCACCATGATGGGTAACCAGAATAAAGTAAAAAAAATAAAAATAAATAATGAATAAGAATTTTTCTTCAAAGGAGAAAAATGTTACATTTAGCAGGCATTCATAAGCACTTCTCCACTGTTGAAATGGGCTTAAATTCACATTACCCGTCGGGTCCACAACTTCCTTGATTTGTCCATCTGCAATACAAATATTTAAATGAACATATAAATTAGAGATTTTTAGTCTTACTACACAATTATTCTTTTCTTTTATTCTTTTTCTTTTTCGGTCCTCACTAAATTTCTATTCCTCTTTTCTTGGGTAAATTTATTCACATCATCAGCACAACATGATCATAAGTTTTTTGTTCAACTCAATCCTTTGAGCTTTGGCCACCCATCTATCACTCTATCATTTCTAAGTGTGACCTTTTCAGTATAGAGTCTCAATTGGATTGATTAATGGCTGATAAGATTCATCATTGGGGAGGCAGCTTTCCGTTTGCCAGGCACAAGAACAAAGACATAGGTGTTTACAGTTCATGATTTTGCCCATGACACCAACCTGAAATTCCATCTCCAAATTTTGCTAAAAATATGTGTGCCAGTTTTTGGTTTGGGAGTGGGTATCTTCAAATCATAATTAGCAGAAAGAGAGACGGAGAGAGATATTTTGCCCATAACACCAACCTAAAATTCCGTCTCCAAATTTTGCTAAAAATATGTGTGCCGGTTTTTGGTTTGGGAGTGGGTATCTTCAAATCATAATTAGCAGAGAGAGACAGAGAGAAAGACAGAGAAAGAGAGAGACAGAGACAGAGAGAGACCTGCATTTGTGACACAAATCAGAAGAAAAGTCACGAGAAAGCTGCAAAGAGACCAAACTCTTCCTCCACCACTCCTGGATGTTTCCATCTCTGAGCAAAAGTTCCTCTAACTTTAGCAGTTTTAACAAGTTCACAGGAGATCTATCCGACTTAACCCTATAATTCCCTTAGGAAACTTAAACAGGAAAACATAAACCGTGAAGAAACCTATGGAACCCAGTGACGCCAAAATATGGTATAAACATCAGAAAGAAAACTTAGGAGAAATCCCTGCAGACAGACAAGGTCCACGAGTTCCAAACAGATAATCCAAAGAAAGAAATATAAAAAAATCCCTGCGGTCGGTATTCTAATAAAAAGCAAGCAATCTTTACCGTCCGATATTCAAAATATTATGCAGTATGTTATGGGAAGGACACACGGGCTGAGCCAACAATAGCCAAGCCAAGCCATGTGTGTTCCCAGATATGAATTCGCTCACCTTCTGGCATCCTTGCCTCCTTGGTACTAACGGCTTTCAAATAAGTCGTTAGTCACAAAGAGAATTTCTTGTGTAGCTACTAGCAACGAAGGAGCTGCCAAAGTTCCAAACAAATAAGGGAAGCTACCACCCCTGAGCTGCTCAAACTCCTCTCATATTATATATCAACTCCTTTCCATCGGCAACACATCACCACATCGTCTGCTGCTGTCGAATAATATTCCAGTCATGGCAGACGGAAGTCAGGCAATCTTCTCCGCTCTTGACAATGCCAAGACCCAACTCTACCATTTCAAGGCGATCGTTATTGCTGGGATGGGATTCTTCACTGATGCTTATGATCTCTTCTGCATCACAGCCGTCACCAAGCTTATAGGCCGCCTGTATTACTATGACCCCTCAGATCACAAATCTGGGCAACCCCCCAAACCTGGTCATCTCCCGACAAATGTCAACAATGCCATAACCGGGGTGGCTTTGTGTGGAACCCTCGCTGGTCAGCTCTTCTTTGGGTGGCTTGGAGACAAACTTGGGAGGAAGAAAGTATACGGAATCACTCTAATCACCATGGTGGGGTGTGCCCTGGCTTCAGGCGTTTCCTTTGGCTCCTCTGCTCAAAGTGTGATCGCTAGCCTCTGCTTCTTCCGCTTCTGGCTGGGCTTCGGCATCGGAGGGGACTACCCACTCTCGGCTGTAATTATGTCGGAATATGCTAATCAAAAGACACGAGGGGGGTTTATCGCTGCCGTCTTCGCAATGCAAGGAATAGGAATTTTGGTTGCAGGGCTTGTAGCCATGATTGTTTCCAAGGCATTCTTGGCTGCATACGACGTTGATCCTTTTGAAAAGAATCATGTGCTATCGACTCAGCCACAAGGAGACCTTGTTTGGAGGATTGTGCTCATGTTTGGTGCAGTCCCTGCAGTTCTGACATACTATTGGCGAATGAAAATGCCAGAAACTGCCAGGTACACCGCTTTGGTTGAAGGAGACCACAAGAAGGCTGCTGCAGATATGGCCAAAGTCCTTGAAAAGGACATTCCTATGGAAGAATCAATTTCTACACGTCCACTTGATCCATCCTCTTCATATGGATTATTATCCAGGGAATTCGCTAGAAGGCATGGGCTTCACCTCCTTGGGACTTCTACCACCTGGTTCTTGTTGGATGTTGCCTTCTACGGTCTCCAACTCACCCAGAAAGACATTTACCCTGCAACTGGGCTGTTACCTAGGCCCTCAAAGATGAATGCAATAGAGGAGGTGTTCCAACTCTCTAAAGCAATGTTCTTAGTAGCACTCTTTGCAACAGTCCCCGGCTACTGGTTCACCGTATTCCTCGTCGATAAGATTGGACGGTTAATAATCCAGCTTGGTGGGTTCCTCATGATGTCCATTTTCATGGCCATAATTGGACTCAAGTATACACAACTCAGAGGAGACGATTGTAAAGACTCAAATTCAAGATACCAGTATTGCGACGGTCATACCAAGTTATTTGCCATTTTCTACGGGCTTACCTTTTTTTTTGCGAATTTCGGACCCAACAGCACAACCTTTATCGTGCCGGCGGAGATTTTCCCGGCAAGATTACGTTCAACTTGCCACGGAATCTCAGCAGCAGCAGGGAAGGCAGGAGCTATTCTTAGTGCATTTGTTCTGCAGAGTTATACTCAAAAGACGGGTGGAATCAAAAAGGCGATTATAGCGCTTTCTATAGTGAATTTAACTGGCTTTTTCTTCTCTTTCTTGGTGCCAGAAACAAAGGGCCGGTCACTTGAAGAAATCTCCGGAGAGGACAAGAATCTTGGTGGTGGTGGTGGGACTGGAGCCATTGCAGATGAGAAGCCAAGGAACTCCAGTGTTGAAGTACTTCCAGAAGTTGAAATGGTTTAGATATTTGGTATTGCTCCTGTACTCCGGGATTGCAAGTATTATAGTCCAGGTTAACAATGTATACTAAAAGGTTTTTGTTTTTATTTTTTTATATTTTTATTTTCTTTTTCCAAGAAAGAACTTGTACTTATTTATGTAAGTTTTGAGGGTGTATGGTCTTCCTTTCATGCAAGTAGACCTGCTAAAGTAGAAGATTTTGATGTGAAGAATAATAGAATTCAAATATGAGAAGATAATAGTCCTTTTGCAAAACTTACGTGGTATCAGAGCCCTGAGGGCTGAAGCATCAGATTTTTTCCTCTTCCTCTTCTTCTTCACACGAACTAGTCCCAAATCAGTCCACCATCGTCGATTGCACTCCAGTATCAGTGGAGCATCTCTTCTCTCTGTTTGTTCATTGCACACAGTCAGTCGGCCCTCTCCTGTCTCAGTCAGATCTCACCATCGTCAAATTAATCCTCTTTTTCCCTTCATCGTACCAGACACAGCAAGTCCTAGCCCTAGACAGTCGCACCAAAACCCAAACTCCCGTCGTACCAGTCTAGGATTTCTCTAACGAAGCATCTCAAAATCCCACCGGTCGCACAGCGAATTCTCCTCCAGCTCTTCGAACAATTCCCTTCCATCTCAAATGCTTTTTCAATGTGATTGTTTTGTTCTCTTCTTTGGAAACGGTTGAAGTGATTGAGAGGAAGCGGTTTTTTGTTTTAACAAAAATTTAAAAATTCGTAAAAAAGGTTGTGCATCCTAACACGATGGGTTCCTTTGTTTTTTAAGTTTTTTCCTCTCGCAAATTCTTTTCCTATTTTTTTCTCCTAAACTTTGTTAAGAAGATGGCCAATAGCCAAATCAGAAACAATCAATCGTTAGAACCAAGTTGAAGCATTCCGTCCCCAATCCTCGACTTACGCAACCAAAAGGGTATATTTGGCTACACCATGTGCCATCCCATTGACCAATTGTTTAGCATGTTGAATTCAATAACATCCCATACCAAAAGCAACACCATTGGCATCACCAAGAAAGAACATCAGAAGAAATGAAAGCAAGGGGTTTCGAATGAAGGATCTTGAGTATCATAGTGAGTTCTTCATCGAATCCATGAAGTTTGGGCACCTCCCAACTTGTAAACGTTGAATGATCGTGTGAGCAGAACTAGTTTTTGTCACAGCACAAACATTCATATGCAATGACATGAGAGTTGCGACCACTGCAATTTCTACAAATCTGAAATAAAGTCGACTTCTATTGCCTCAACTGGGAAGAAAACTGCGCTCTTGCATAGCATTCAGCATTCAGTGACGAATACTTCTGTTCCAAGTCGCTACCAATTCCCATTAAAAATTAATCTAGTAAAGAATATTAATCAAGAAAACAAATTAAGTATGGATAGATTCCACAGGAATGTCAAATCTTCTTCTTCTTCTTCTTCTTTTTTTTTTTTTTTTTTTTTTTTTTTTTTTTTTTTTTTTCAGCCATTTCAGCCCATGTAGAATTTGTTGATTCTCATTCTCTAACACAAAAGCGACCTTAATAAATCCAACACATTTTAACAAAACAAAGAAATTACACCACAAAGGAGGGAAAAAAAGAAAGAAAAAGAAAACTAAAACACCTTAAAGAGAACAAAATTGTTATGTTAGGGAACTGATATTCAATTATTCAACTACAGACAACCTCAGTCTGTATTATCAAGAACACAAAGGACATCATTTAAGGTTCGAAAATTTACAACGAATCTTGCCATGGGAGAAGTGTGAAATTTTTTTTTGGGGGGGGGGGGGGTTGCTGATGGTGATTTGCAGATAAATGGAGAATGATCAGGTTCAACAGCAACATCATAATGCGACAAACCATTTTCAATAGGGGAAGAAGGACTCAATCACTAGCTTAATATAAAAGACAACATGGATCCTGAGTTTTGGTCGTCAAGTTACAAGTCCATAATGAAATGTTACTTTAAAAACAAAAAATAATCTACCATCATACATGCTAAGGAACTACTTTGACTTACCCAACCTGGGTTTTCAGAATTGACCATTTCCAAGTGGCAGTGAGGTGGAAAATGCAGCAAGCATCTAGCTTCCCTAAACCCTGCCTCCATCTACTGAGAGATACACCTAGTGGAGCGAACCATTCCAATGAAGAAAAGGAGCTTCAGGCCTCACGTAAGAGAAGCCCTTGAAAGGCTTGTCAGCGAATGTTGGACTAGAAGCTGGAGAATCCAGGACTGGCATGCTGGTCCAGCACTCCTCAAAGTTGGCAACACAGTGTTTCCCTGCAACTTCTGGAACAAAGCTTGGCTGAATTTCCCGAGCTTCCAATTTCTTCCAGTTGATTGACCTGAACCACTTGTGGCATTTTATCTCCTCACTGCCACCTGGTCCGCTGCCAAGACGCTTGCTCGCTTCTTTTTGCAGCAGCTGAAGAGGAAAACAATTCCTTATTTTTTCCTCTGTAGTTAGTAATGACCAAATGAAAAAATAAAACAAATCATGAACCAACATGCCTCCATTGCTTTGTCAGCCAACAGCAGACACAGATGCAATGAGATCCATGCCCATTGGATTGGTGTGTTAACAGCCTAAGTTTCATAAGTCATAACCTAAAAATGATCCTAGTTAAGTTCACAACCACAAAATTGGTGTGTTAATGGCCTAAGTTTCATATGTCATAACCTAGAAATGATCCTAGTTAAGTTCGCAACCTCAAAATTACAGGATTCATCTAAAAGAATTTCAACATTTTTCCAGTTTGGATTTATCTAAGGTTTAGTTTCAAGGATATCGAATCTCTAAATTGATCATTACAAATGGCCTCAGCAACTTGCAACCAGTCAGCTGCTACAAGAATTATAAATCGGTAGAGAAAAAAATGTCCATGGTTTCCAGTCATAACCACCACCTTAATAGAAAGAAAATCTCACTCATTGGGAAACAAAGATAAAGATATAGGAGATTTAGTTTTTACCCCTTTCAATAATGAATGTGCTTCGCTTGACAGAAATGCAGGCAGCTTGATCTTATCCTTGATTATCTTCTGCTGAATCTTCTGTCTGTTTCCACCAGTAAAAGGTGGCTGCAACATTGGTAATCACAAGAAAACATGATAGTAAGTCAATACAGCTCCCAAGTGTTTCTAAAAATTGAAAATAACTACTCCCTCCATCCAACAAAGTTTGAGAACCTTTCCTTTTTTTGGCTGTCCCACAATGTTTGTTTACTGTAAAAAGTAAAGGCATGCAATTTTTTTTACTTTACCACAACACCCTCTGTTATATTAAAAAGTAAAAACTAAAGCGAGATCCCCATGCATTGTATGTCCTTAATTTGTGTGTTTGGTCAAAGTAATCACACACTCCGTGGTGGAGGGATTATTAAAAGGCACCTAAAATGTATTAAGGAAAAAAATAAATAAAATAAGTTTACGCATGTCGTCACTGAGAAAGTTTTTAAAGCTTAACATTTGGTCAGTGACATGGTTGAGTTAAGTTAGCACCAACTCACACACACAAAAGAAAAAATGCTGAAATGTTTTTCTGCCCCACACCCCCAAATTTCAAACAAGCTAAGAGTTCGGTGTAGGAATTTGTGGAAGTGCAAAAGGAGCAGGAGCTATAAAAAAGTCATTACCCGAAGTTGTCCTGCTAAGCGGGGTCCTGGCAGGGTTCAGCTGGATATGGCCTTAAAGTTTGTTTTTTAGTACCAAGTGGCCACTCTCTACACTCGAACGTGTGGCTTTGCGCTTGGTAACCTAAGTGCGGCTTTGCTTGGTAGCCTAAGACTTTTACCATTGCACCAGACAATGCCCCCAAAAGAGGAAAAACTATGAATGGAAAATTTTAAAACCACAAGTATTCAAGTGGACAATCCATTACAGAAAACTAACCTTCCCAGTAAGCATCTCGTACAGAAGAATTCCCACACTCCACCAATCTACAGCCTTATCATGGCCTTTCCCAAGAACAATTTCAGGCGACATATATTCTAATGTTCCACACATGGAGTTTGATCTTGTATTCCCAACAAATTGCTTTGCCAGGCCAAAATCAGTCAACATTGCCTGTTATCAAGCATACTTATAAAGCCATGATGCAAGAGGGTAGGTGAGAAATCTATCAGCCTGACTAAATCAAAGCACAATTTTGTGTGTTTGTATGTCCTTGTGTGTGTGAATATGAATTTACAGATACATATATATATATATATATAGAGAGAGAGAGAGAGAGAACACATTGCAGGGTCTTACATGCCCATCTGCATCCAAAAGAATATTTTCGGGTTTAAGATCCCTATGCATTATGCCATTTTCATGGAGGTAAGAAACAGCAGATATAATTTCAGCAGCGTACACGCGTGCCAAATCCTGCCTGAAACAATTGCCAGATGCCAGTGTTACATGACTTTACACTCCAAACATTTTTATTTTATTTTTTTGCAATAAAAAAAATAGCAATACAACATAGTACCTGAACAGGCCTTGGCGATAAAGTTGAAAGAAAAGGTGACCCCCATTAACAAAATCAAGGACAAGGTACAGTCTATATTTAGTCTGCATGACAGAAATAACTCAATCTTACTGTTTCCAAGTCAGGCAAAGGTCCAACACTAAAGGAACTGAACTAAGAATCATTGCTGAAGGTAATCAACTAAAAATTGTGAGTTAAACTTAGGGGATCCCAGATTTCTGTAAGGACACCACTGAAACATGTAAAATTGTAAAAGAATGTACCAAACCTGAAAATTGGGGTGGGGGGGAAGAAAGGGTCAAACAAACATTTATCCATAATAGGGTAAGTCATTACTTGGAATGAATGTCTGAGCCGTACAATGAAGGAGTGATCTACTTTTGTTAATATATCCCTCTCAGCTTTCATGTATTCAATATGATTTTTCTTCATAATCTTATCCTTACGCATGACCTTCATCACATAGATTTCTGAAGTACCACTCTTCCTGACTTGAAACACTTTTCCAAATGCACCTTGGCCAATAACTTTTAAGACTTCAAAATCTTCAGTTCCTACACCCTTGGTCTTCAGAAAATAATTATCAAAATGACCACTAGGGTCCTCAAAAGCAGAATCATCAATAGAAGGCCTCTGAAATTCTTCCAGTTTCTCAACGCTGGCCCCCTCTACGAGTTCCAGAGAATCCTCTGAATCATGTAAGGTGAGCTTGCTAAGCTTCAAAGATCGACTAACAAGAGTTGTGGAGCCCACCAAAGAGTAGGAGTGCCTGGAAATGATGGCTGGATCATCATATACAAATTTATTCACCTCTAATGCAGCAACCACATTTCTAGAATTTTCGTAACTCGGCTCTATTAAGGCTTGATCAGGTGCAGGACCAAATACATCAGAAAAATCAAAGTCAAGATAATCGGAGGCAAGAACATCTGGTGGTCCCATTGGAAGAAGCAGCTGGTTCAGGAAGGGCTTCCGCATGCAGGTCTCAGTCACATTAGAGAGCTGAGAGGAAACCATGGTGCTTAATATCAAATGAGAGGATTGTACCACAGATGACTAAAAATTCGCCAGTATTATAGATGGGTCTCTCCAAAAGATTCCAAGATGCGAACCGATGATGAAGGACACCTGACAATGGCGTTCAACAACCGGAAGTTCATGTATTCAACAGGAGTTCCTAGGAAACGTGGGAGTGAACAAACCAAAATCCAGAAAAAGAAATTGTTCTTGTTTCCCGATTGACAGGAAACGGTAGATGTGACAGTACTTGTTGAATTCATGAAGATCAGAATGTCAAACCTGAAATTCAGGGAAAAAAACAGAGTCAGTTCCAGACTCCCAGCCAAAAATAGGCAAAATCATATATATCACCTAGCATTAGTACTACTCAACAAATGCACATTCTGCACACCTATGGGACCATCACAACAGAATGGTACAGAGAAAGATTTGCATCAGGACATTATGCTTCAGATAGGATTTGCAACAAGTACAAAGCACTTTCTTCTTTAATGCATTCAAACGAGTATTTCTGTCATTCCCAACTTGTGTGTCTGAATGCCATGCAACACACAACTAACCAGTATCTCATATTTATTGTTTGTTGTAATCTTACTGTCATAATTAATAAAACATGAATTGTACTGGCAAACAAGACCGTGAGCAAAACAAAATAAAACAAAAAAAGAAGACTATTTTCATGCCTTAACAAAGGGGAAAATTAGAGGAATCCAGTCACAATTTTGGAGCTGTGAAATATGAAATGACTGGAAGAAAACTGGTTGAATCGTCTACAAGAGTTAACTGGTTGAATCGATTTGAAAACTGATCCCTAAAAAGAAAGACAAATAGAAAAAGGGTAAGAAGAAAATGCATATCCTATCCGACAAGTAAATTCTGAAGGACTAAACAACAAGTCTATGTATTGAGGATGCAATTTTGTTAATTTATCACTCATATTCTGGAACCACGAATTCAAACACACACCCTGAAAAATAAATTTCTGACTAGCTGAACACAAGTGCAATCAAATTGAGTCGTGCAACAAGATTTTGAATTGCGTTTCGAACCAATAATCCTATCACCAACACAGCGGAGTAAAAGAAGAAACTTGGGATTGAACCATGTACATGTATAAAAAATAAGCCCTAGAAGGTGGAATTGAAAGATAAAAGATATGGTCTCGAAGTCTCACCTTTGGAGAACGCAGAGGCGAGGAGCGAAGGAGATGATGACCCTGAAAATAATTTCACAGGAAGAGTAGTGAACGTAGGAATCGCTTCGCCGCTTATACGAACAGAATAAACTCCTCGAATAGATACGGGATTCTCAAGCAATGTACGTGGCCAGTTTTAATTGGTTGGCTGGTCTGATTTCCCGCTAATAATGAAGTCAAACTCTTTTCTTTTTTTTTTGGGAAATGCTTGGCATTGTCGCTACCCCACCCCCTGCCTGCGTATCGAAAAGTGAGGGAGGGAGAACAGAGACAACACGTTTTCTTATTCTTATGGATGCATGTGGAGTGGGGGATAAGGTTGCCCCGTTATGGCCGCACCACGCAAGCCATTTGTGTGTTCACATTACCCTTGTATGACTATCCATGATTCCATGTGATGCCCAACTCAATTCCAACATCAACCTCACATCCTTTGTCCATGGCCCGTCCCAACTCTTTCCTTTCTGAATTCAGGTTACTCATGGCTTGGAAAGGCATTTTTAACTCATTTTTTAATTTCCACATAGGCTGGGATTATTTATAAGCAGCCCCCGTCGATACTTTTTGGGTTATTTACTTCAACCTCCACCGATTCCTTTCCTCTTTATAAGGATTACGGAGTATTTGAGTTTCATCTCAGCATCCCTTTTATTGCCTACACCCCCACACACTCATGGGTCTCAGAATTACCTAGATTATATGGACTGTGAGAATTCGTATGAACCCAAGGTCTGCCCAAAAGCTTCCTCATTACCAAAAAAAGAAAAAAGAAGTATACTTTCGGGTACAAATTTTACTGATAGAAAAACTCATAGGCCATCTCTAATCCATAATAACTAAACCCCCTTAATTTCCTTCCGTTAAATTATTCATAGAAGTTCGCAGGCGCTAGACGCGCGGGGGAGTTCACTCTGAAAAGCAGGAGGGAGAAAGCACTGTGTGTGTGTGTTTGTACTTTGTACTATACTAACTGTATAATAGCATGCAATTTCTCTCTCCGTATGTCTGTAACATACTAACCGTTCAGTATATGGCATGCAATTTGTGTTATGTGAATGAGTCGCAACAAGTCTATAAATATTGGGCTGCTCTTCAAGGCCTGGCTCAGACACAGTAAAAGAGAGGCCATAAGTGAGAGTTGGAGGAAGTTGAATCAATGCTCTGCAAAATTGCAAATGGTTCAGTTTCCTCCAACATCTCACCTACCACCTTCTCTAAACGTGGGATAAACATAGGAGGCGCACCTGTTGAAGTCGTATGTGAGAATTGGAGGAGATTAAACAGTTATGGCCATCATGTAGTCTGTGCAATATATCTGTTTAATTTCCTCCAATATCTCATCTCCGACTTTTGATATTTCCTCCAAATTTCTAAAATATGATGTCAGAGAACTAGACTCTGTGGGGTTGAATTTCTCTCTGTTTTCCCATTAGTCCCCCTTGTCAATCATGGACTATAAGTCTTGCAATATGTAGTAGTTCTATAATTCTTGATCTATACAGGAAGAAAGCAAAGATGCCCTCCATTAATTCTACGAATCCACGTCCATTCATTGGCCAAAAACCCACCAAATTAAAACGCTCTCTCTTCCAAGAAAAGAAAAAAGAAATCAATAAAACATTGTCAATCAGGTACAGCTAGCGTTGCCATGTTGGGCCAGTGCAAGAGGAGCAGCATGACAGTGCTAGACAGCTATAACAGTGCTTCGGGTTTCAGTCTGTCAATCACTAATGGAATTATGGAATGGATTGAATCATTGAATAGCAAAATTCATATATTATAGTCATAGGGACATGTAGCATGAGGCTTGGTCTCCTAAGGTTATAATTGGTTGTTGAAAAGTCGAATGCAATCCAACTAGTCCTCCAGATAAAAATAATCTTTGACCAAAGTCCATGGGAGGAAATTTGGCCCATACAAGCCAAAAATCACTGCTAAAAAGCCTGAAATTTTCATGACCATCCAATAAATTCGAAGGCCTCTATTGGCACCCAAAGACTTGCTTTTCATCCCCATTTATTTTACACTTTAAGATTTTATGAAAAATATATAAGGTTTTTAGAAAAACTGACCGTAATGTTTATTAGAAAACATCATTTTGATAACTTTTTTGAAGAAAGTTTTTCCAAAATCTATGGTTTAAGTGGACTTTTTAGTCATTTATGATGTAAAGACTATAAATGGCAAAAAAGTCTACTTAAACAATAGATTTTAGAAAAACTTTCTTCTAAAAAGTTGCTCAAAATAATGTTTTTTAATAGAGTACGCTATCAGTTTTTATGAAAAAATTTTATATTTTTCACAAAACCTTAAAATGTAAAGTAAATAGGGGATAAAAAGAAAGTCTTGGGGTGCCAATAGAGGCCCCCAATAAATTGTCTAGGGGGAGAAGCAAAAAACTCTCTTGGCCCATGCAGGTCTCGAACCTGCGACCTTCGCGTTATTAGCACGACGCTCTAACCAACTGAGCTAATAGGCCAGATGTACAGGTCATGTCAATAGTAATACTAAAATTTTTAGGACGTTTTCTTCTTAATATCACTCTTTAATTCAAAAAGAGTCCAAAAAGGAATAAAATTAGTCCGGAAGCAAAGAGAGAAGCTGGGTTTTTTTCAAAAAAAATTTCCTTCTTTTCCTTTTCTTTTTCTTTCTGCTTCTTCTTTCTTGGGTTTCTTCTTTCATTTTTATTTTTATTATTGTTTATTTTGGGTATGCGGAAAACATACTTCAGTACATATCTGTCAAAATAAGAAAGTTCAAATGCATTACAATGTTTAAATGATTGTAGTGCAGTCACTTGAAATCATCTGGCAAAAGTGAAGTGGCCACCATGGAATTAGCCAACAGAAAACATTAGCAATATACAATTCCAATACATCCCAATTGAACACATGAAGTTTTTTTATTTGTAAAGAAAATTATTGAAAGCACCAAAAAATATATAATCATAAAAAGGGGAACTTTCCTATGAAAAACAGAAGAGCCAAGGCTCCTAGTTACACCCAATAGAGGCCGCAGCTTTAACAATCAGTCCAAAGAGCACAAAAGGGGAGGAGAAAAAGGGGCTGTGATCACTTTCCAAAACATACACATCAGACGGCGGCCACCTCTTCATCATGGCATCTTGTTGCTCTGGTTTGACAACTCGATCGTGCATTGTCTTAATGCAGACACGCGGCACCTTATCGACATCATGCCCCTCTGTGAACCGAGCTGTCTGTATTGCAAGAACGGGTCCTGGCCGCAAAAGCATTGCTGCTAATGTGGAATCCTGATGGGGAGCCAATAATCAAGAATGGCGGTTAATGTACCCCACATTTAATTTGGTTCAAAGTAAATGAAGGAACAGAAATAAGCTGTGCTAAGGCTGTGGGCTCTGTCATCATAGGATTTACCTCTTGAGGACTCATATGATAGATGATTTTGCGCTGAAATTCCTTCTTAACAGTGGCACTGGTTGGAGGCTGATTGGGTCCCATTCCAAATCCTAAGTCGTACACATCACCAAATTCGGATAAATCTGGCACTCCCTGTTTAAGAGTAAAAAAAAAAAAAAAATGTTCCAAAGAATCCAAACATTGGGCACGGTGAAGAAGAGTCCAATTAATGAAATGTAATGGGATGCCACTTTAGTTATCTATGCTCACTTACGCGTGGTGCGAACCACATACATGCGGATGGAGCCGATGGGTTGTACCATACGCGCAATAGCATTGCCGGCTAAAAGGAGAGAAAAAGGGACAGGATGTAAAGGACATGTTGGTGGTCATCTGACAAGAAAGCAATGCGGTACAATATGATAGAAATAATTAGAGAGAGAGAGAGAGAGAGAGAGAGAATGGGGTGCTCGATCTGTCCCGCAAGATGGGAATTCACAAGCACGAGAGGATTTTGTTCAAATGACCTAGTGCTATTCACTTGCATTTTCTCAGAGCTCCAGGAGATGGCATTTATGGCTTCATTTTTCTTAGCATAGCGCGTTTGATAAATTACAAATGTTAACAAATCCGTCATACAGAGTATGTATTGAGATTGTTAGACAAATTAATTGGAGCCATCATGACAAAGCTGGTAAGAATTTGGTTCTAAAATACCCGGTATGCCATATGATGCGTGGCATCTAGCTGTTTCTGTGTTGACAAAATTCTAGAAGATAGAACTAAACGCGCTTTCGCAAATCTAAGCAGCAGGCCAGGGAGAACATCACCACAGAAAGAAATTCTAGTTTGCATGTCACTATAAAAGTGGGCATCATGAGACTAATTGAATTGGATTTACCGGATGGGTCCCACCACGGAGGCTTTAATTGAAAGCCAAAATGTATGACTGATCCGAGTTCATTGAAAGCAATTGGCCGGATTTGTAAAGCTTCTAGGATTAATGCATACTATATGGCCTAAACAGGATAGGAATTGAAGGCAAGCATAGTCCAAATTTTAGGTGGACCAGGCTTACAGGATGGGTACACCCGGCTACTAAAGTCACAGCATTGTTGTGATAGAAAAAGTGACATATTCCAATTTTTTGGTCGGGTGGATCGACCTTGGAAGTTCCACCGCCACCTAATTTTTGTGCCCAATATATTATTATATATTTAAAATTGAAATGATCTTGGGTGCATGCAAGCCACGTGCCTAGAGGGGAAAAATGATTAAAACGATAAGGGTATAGTGGAGCTACTCGCCCATTTTCGTAGTGCAACGGGACAAACAAAAAAAAAAAAAAAAAAAAAATGAAAAATGGTGATACTATACATAGAGAGCAGGTGGATATATATATGGCATGGGGTTAGTGCGTAACAACCATCCCTGATCCTCTCCCTTGGTGAACACAGTTGGCAACCATCTCTGGGCACCGTAAATCACTGTACGTTCTTGGATTTAGCATCACCATTCACCAGGACAAACGTACAGGTCAAACAATTGAAGTACTGCGTAGCTAGGCGCTGGTGCAGAACTAGGCCGGCCGGCCGGCCGGACTCGAATGTTAATGAATGGCCAAACCCGGCCATATGCTGATAAGTAAATATGCTAATTATAGCATATATATATATATATATATATGAAACATATATTCGATCACACGGAAATTAAAGAACGGTTATAGAGAAATTTACATCTTTGGCATCTTGTTCCGTGCAGAACCCACTTCTTAGCATCGTAGCTCCCACATAGACAGCCAGCCGGATTTTCTTGGCAAACATGTGGCTCGCCTGGGTGACACTCAGTCCTCCCGCGCTGTGACCCACCAAAATTACCTGAAAATATGCACGATTTCAACTAACTACTCTGACTAAAATATCGAGATATATATATCCACTTCATCCATCATATACAACTAATTAATCTTACCATAATAATTATATAGGAGTATGTGAGGGTGGTGCAGTGAGAGCTAGCCAGAGAGAGATGGAGGAAGAGCAAAGACAGAAGACATATATACCTGTTGATCATCCGGCAAGGCAGACATGAAGTCAAGGAGCGGCTTATTGTAATCATCAAAAGAAAGAATGGTATTGGCATCAGATGGGTCGATTCCGGCACTTTTGAGGTCAATACACGACACCTTGTAGCCTGAATTCTCCATCAGACATCGGATTTTGTACCAGCACCAACTTCCCCCACTGATACCATGTACTAACACAAAGTGCGGCTTCACGGCCGCTATTTCCGTCCTCATGCTCACCTCCTCTCCCATGCCTGCAGCTTCCTCACTCTTTATCAACATCGACCTCCGGCTAATTAATACTCCCGGCCAGGAGCTACACTTTTAACTCCTCACGCCTTTAATTTCTTGTAAGACTGGCTACCCACTTTGCTCATCTTTCCTTCATTTATAGTTAGAAATAGTCATCATGAACTAGTCATAACTTTTTTCTTTTGTCCACTTAGTATTATTATTATTCACTATGCCCAAATGGGCTCAATTTGCCCAAGGGTTTTATTTAAGAAAAATGGTAAAAGAATCTAATTTCTTTTTTTGCCTAAATTTTGTTTGCTCGACTTATTCACATGACAATTAATTGGATAAGAAGTGGGGATAGACATGACATGCTACGTCATCTCAAATTATTATCAATATGATTCATACACTCTGATAATAAAAAGTGAAACTCAAATCTAACGGCCAGAAAGCTCATCATGGGATGGGATTGGTCAAAGGTCACACATTTGGAACCATGTTGCATAGCTCGTACCAGCATGGTCCATATGGGCGCACTCATATGATTGCACCGTACGCAAGTAGTATTAAATAATTGAGCAGTCCTTACAACAAGATATCTTCGGAAATGGAGATTTGTCATTGAATAGAGAAGCAAGAATTTAATTTGGTATGTTTTCCTTTGTCATATAAAATAATGAATTTTTTAAAATAGGATGGTCGGGTGTTTTCCAATAAATGTTATTTATGTTTGACAAATTATATTTGTTTCTTTATGCCTGGATTGCAGGCCGACTATGTCATAAATTTATTTTATTTTTAATAAAAAAAAAAGTGTCCATTTTTTAAGTCTTATTCTGCTTAGGTTTATTCCTTCTCTTATCTTATTGAAGGATTTTTTTTATATTTTATTTTATTTAAATTATCACAAGTTTTTGAAGGTTTCGATTGACTAATGGGGAAAAAGGTGAATAAATAAAAAAATATTAAAAAAAAAACCCTAGAAAACTACATAACAATTTTAACTCTTTGTTTGGCGCGCTGCTGAAAAGGAACTAGTAGAGGTAAGACACTTGGAATTTCACACCTTCTTGGGTAGTAATCGATTAAAACTAACAAATATGGACATAGGCCGGCAAAGATTAAGGACACAATTGACATAATAATTAAAGAGAATTGTAACTAACTATATATTAAATTCTTCATGTGCACTTGATACATCAACAGAAACCGAATTTAACTTGAGATTATTGAGCCAATTAAGCTAGCTATAACTCATGATGTTAGGTTTGACAAGAGCCCACCCCACCTAAGACCCACTAGCTTCAATCAAAGCTTGATTAATTCGATCAACGTGTCTCACTAATTATCTATAATAGTTACAGCTCTACCGATTAGTGGAAACAACATTTTTTCACTCTGTGATCTCCACCACTCTAACTCATATAAATTGCAGACAATATTATATAACAGCTAGTGAGGTTTTGGCTGTAATTTTAAACTAAAATGATGATATCGTTGAAATTAACCTGCCCCGGGGATAATAAATAATTAAGTATCGTTAACAACTATTCCTGGATTATTCTACTGAAATTTTCTCCAAACCCATGTTTTTGTTGTTCTTCAAATACAAATACAAACCTCATGCCACCATTGATGAAGCTAGTCAAGAAACCACATTGAGGAAATGAAGGCGAAAGTTTATGCATAATATTGTGCAACTTTCTTGCTGTAGCATTTATTAATTAATTAGCATTAATTAATTGCTATACATATACAATGTCACTCCCTTGCTGCCTTACTGTGGCTCACACGTACATTGTAAGAGCTGAGGGCAAGATGGCTTTGTAGCTAGCTAGAAGACCCCAACATTATATTATCATTCATTAATGCATTCAGTTTTGAGACGATGTGTTTGGAAATGATTACTATATATGCTAATTTAACTCACTTTAATGAAAATAGTACTTGTATTTATTCATGGGTGTGGCCAGAATGTTAACTCACTTTAATGTATTCCACACTTGAATACTCACGTGGGTAAATGTCAGAGGTGTGATTGGCATTTTTTTTTTTTTGGTTGGAAATAGTACTTGTATTCATGGTGTGATTGGCTACCTGAGAGGGAGAGATTAATGTATGCTTAGTGGCTTGGGGGTTAATTAGGCTTAGTTTCCAATTATTTATGTATTGCTCATGATCATTTGAATGGCTATATATTTGTCGATTGCATAATTTACGATTAAGAAGTAGGATATATATGAAGTAGGAAACGAGATTAGGGACTCCTACGTGGCGACAGGACTCCATAAAAAAAGAAAAAGAAAAGAGGGTTAAAGCGGGGGCATGATTGATCTACTCTATATGTCGTGTCTCCTACCATTCAATTGCGGGAAAGTACGGACAGAAAATAAAAGGTCCCGGACTAGCTAGGTTATTGAGTTACTCAAAAGGCTAGATGGATGATTGCTCTTGCTAAATACCCCTTCCCTTAGCCCTTCTTTCCTGTTTCTTTTTTTCTTTCCCTTCCCTTTTGGGAAAACTATAGATTACCCCCTAATCTTTGAGCTAAAATCATTTTTCACCTCTCATCTTTAAAATCAGACAAATAACCCTTTTCGTCTAACGGACGTTATAATTTTAACATAAAAAGTCACATGCAACGCACGTGACCAACATACTTCACGAATAAGACCAAAATACCCTTGACAGGCCACGTGCTTCTCACTCCCTCTATTAGCTTCCTCTATTGCTAATTGAAGCTCCATCTGGCTTCCAACCATGGTATCCATGGCTGTTTCTTCACAGATGTGGAAGAAACCTTAAACCCAAATTATGGATCCTTACATGGAACCCAAACGGACGGAGACGATCGGAGTCAGAAAACTCGTCGGAGTTGCAACGACAACTCGTCACCTCCAAACCCTAACACCACCCAACCATGAAACCCAAACCACCACCACCGCCGCCGTCACCAAAGACAACTACATCGCCGCCGTCCACCACATCTCCAACATCGTCCGCCGCAACTTCTACATGGAAAAAACCCTCAACAAGCTCCACCTCACTGTCACCTCCAACCTCGTCTACCACATCCTCCGCAGTTACTCCACGCCGACACCGAGTCCTTCCGCTTCTTCAACTTGGTTCGCACCCACCACTCCTCATACGAACCCACCACCATCGAATTCAAAGAACCCTAGCTCGCACCCACAAGTACGAGACAATGTGAAACCCAAACCTATTCACCGACACAGGGTTGAAGAAAAAAAAACCCCACAATCCCTCCCCATCCACCATTTCCTTCATCATCGAAGAGTATAGCAAACAGGGTTAAAACCTAAACCCATTCACCGACACAAAACATTCAGATCTGAAGTTGTCAAATCTGAGGCCCAAACCTTCGTCACTGATGGCGTGGTGCACCGTCCATAACAACTCAATGGCCATCTGCAATTCGCCTTCGGGTTATCGCTGTTGGTTGTAGCGGTTCTTCATGGTGGTTGTAGATCTGAATGCTATTGGCTGCTTCGAAGGGACTTGAATGTGGGTATGGTGATGGGGGATTCTGTTGCTTTCGATGAAGAAGTAAAAAAATTTCAATGGAAGGGAGAGGTTGGAGTGAGGGTTGAGTGGTGGTCGTGGGTGGGTACTAGGTAGTGAGCTAGGTTGGGTGGTCGTGGTGGTGGTGATGGGCAGTGCAAAGAGATGGTGATGTTGGAATTTGACAAATTCCACATCTGTTAGATTGAGTTTCTCTGCAGAATTTAAATCCTCCAAATTCGAAGTATAAATTCCACTTGAACCTTAGAAATTCCGTGTCTAGTAAGAATTTGCTGCTTGTAATTTAGGTTTAGGGTTTCTTCCACATCTGTGAAGAAACAGCCATGGATACCATGGTTGGAACCCAGATGGAGCTTCAATCAGTGATAGAGGAAGCCAATGGAGGGAGTGAGAAGCACGTGGGCTGTCAAGGGTATTTTGGTCTTATTCGTGAAGTATATTGGCCAGGTGCGTTACACGTAACTTTTTCTGTTAAAATTATAACGTTGGTTAGACGGAAGGGGTTATTTGTCCAATTTTAAAGATGAGGGGTGAAAAGTGATTTTCGCTCAAAGATCAGGGGGGTAATCTGTAATTTTCCCTTCTCTTTTTCATTTTTTCTTTTGGTTTAAAATGTTTGTCAATTTTAACCCTATGTTTGGTAGAGGGGATTTGTGGGAAGATGGAAAAGGGAGGAGAGAAAAGTGGAGGAAAAAGGGTTAGGAGGTGTATTTGGTAAGAGGGAAAGGGAGAAGGAGGGAAAAGAAAAAGGGGATAATGAATCCCTCAATTCAAATTTTTCTCATCCTTCCAATTTTGGGAGAAAGAGTGGAGGAAAAGAATGGGTTTTTGTTAAAATAAGCATATTACTCTCACAATTTCACAACTTTTTTTACATGTGAAGTTAGAAAAATAAAATCATATCTTTTAATATTCATCAATCTATCCTATCAAGCACAAAAGAAGGAAAAGAGAAAGGAAGAAAACTATTATTCCATTCATCCTACCAAATACACAGGAAGGAAAAAGGACAAGCATGACTCCCTACATGCATTAGAAATTCTATGTATAGTAGAGCCCACATGGCGGTAGTGAAGATATGAGTGATAATAACAAACTCTTCAAACTTCAAAGCATTTTCGCCACAATAGGATGGGACACTGTTGATCGATCTAGACTTCTTAACCTGCTTTTTTAACGCCTTCCCATGATAATTTCCTTCCCCAACATTGGCACCCAATATGGATTCTCTCATTACCAATTTTAACCTCTTTTTGTACTACCAACAAGGGTCTTCTATAAGGGCGGACCTAGAAGTTATCTCCAGTAGCGGCACCATACTACAATTCTGTGTAGTGGGAACTAAAAACTCTAGATTTTTTTAAAACAAATTACTTTTTAGTCATCATTTGCCAATGTAATACCCAAAAAAGGATTTCTGTGTCAATTTATTACAAATGAACTGTATATATACTTAAAAATGACTACTATTTTCCTTTTTTTGGCATTATGTTGGTAAATAATTATCAAATGGTAACTTATCCCAAAAAAAAATTTGTTCGAGGCCAATGGGGTACGTGCCCCCAAAGGCCCCCTGGCTCCGCCATTGGTCTTCTATCACATGCCGTGTGACACAACTTTGAGTTAGAAAATCTACATTCCCACAATGTAGTCTTGCCATATACAACATGTCCTCAAGTCACGACCCTAAAAAGAACACATTCATTAACTAACTTCATAAATACAAGGGAAAATTTGTCTAAAGTACAATTTTAGTGAACTTGTAAAAACAAAAGTCCATGTGGGAATCTTATATAGGCATAAGTCCAATTTTAAGTAAAATGTGAGTGTTTTATAAGGGTGTTAATTGCATTAAGTCTATATTACCTTTAAATTGTTATTTTTTGTTTTTAAACATTAAAATAAAATAACTTTTAATTTGTATGTCGATTTTTGATAAAAATTTATATCTTTATAATCTACCCACCAAAAACTTTGAAACAAGACCCATGATGATTATAAAATTAGGTGGAAAAAAAAAAATAAACAGTTACATTTACTAAATATGCTGTTTAAAAATAATTACACATGACTATTTTTAAAAATTTTAAATTAAATTATTTTTAGTAGAGTTTAAATTAAAATTAATTGTTTTGGAGTAATTTTAATAGTTACATTATAAATAAAACAATTAAATTTGGTATTAGTGATTTAAAATTTTTTGAATTTAAGAGAATATAGTTCTTTTAAAATAGTTACATGCCATGTGTGGCTATCATGTTCCAATCAAGATGAAAAGGAGGAGAAGGAATATATATATATATATATATATATATATATATATATATATATATATATATATATATATATATAGATATGCATGCTTGGTTCAATCAACAAGCTTGATAAAAGAATAGCTGGATCTTAACAAACGGTGAAAATAAGATCTTCTTTGAACGCTTATTGAAGGATATTTGTGGTTATGGCTATATTTGTAAACTTAATGCTTTATAAGTTTTTTTCATAGACTTATGGTTATACAAGTACAACAATATGGACTTGTGGTCAAAATCCCCATAATACAAGGCCCCCCAATCCTTACGGCTAGAGATACTGGGATTCAAGATTGGCATACTTTGGCAGACAGTCATTAGTCATAATGGATGCTGCGAATGTGAATTGCAGCCCTTCTTCCACAACAACTCCTTGTATATATAATATAAATGAATACCAAATCAATACATTAATTGATTTGTATTACACGTTTGAACTAGTTGAGAAAATGTATATTTATATCAATATTTTCATATTAAATTTTAACATTGGACATGTTTAATTTGTATTGCAACGCTTGAAATAATTGAGAAAAATGAATAAATTAAATTCAAAGTAAGAAGGATGAAGCTAGACAGCTGGGGCTTTATCCAAAAAAAAGAAAAATGCGTTTTTTGTAATCTCACTTGTAATGGCTGCAATTGGGCTGTCATTGCTCCTTCCACAGCGTGGACTCAATGCATTTGCTAGAGAAAAAAAATGAATAGTAAGCATAAGGGCCCTTGATTGATGGAAAGTTGAGGATGAGCAGATTTAGGTGAGGTGTAGCTTTCATTTGTTATAGACTTTCTTGCAATTCTCCCAGTCGTCAGATATATGTATATATATGTTTGATAAATTCTTCTGGAAATGATACAGTTGTTAAGCATCAATATTCATGGGAGACGCAAACAAGGAAGTTAATTGGCCGGGTATATCTATATATCTAATTAAATACTTTTCTAATATGATGGATCGAGAAAATTTAATGGGCTTGAAAAGGTCAAGAGGTGCCAAAATTAATTGTATATATAATACACGCACAAGATCGAGAAATTATTAAAATAATTGATCGATATCAAATTAAATGAATGAAAAATGATAAGAGATAGATATGGGATGGGAAAAAATGCATGTATGTTTGAAATAAGCTAGAATACGACAAACACTACACCCCAATAAGCACGTCAACCCGCATTCACAGCTCCCACACCCATTGTCATCAGTCATCACCGCCTTGCATTTGCCACTCCAAAGAATGTCATTATCGAAAAGGCCCATTAGCTGTACTACTACATTGAAAGGTTATCACATTTATTATAGGTCACCGCTACTAAAAGACATATACTCCCCTATAAAACAAAATACTAAGCACGTCCTCCTCCCCCATCTCGATCACAAAGCTGCAAGGGTGGGGAACTTTCTCCATCGAGAGGACCCAGAGAGAAACGCCAAATGTAAACGAGAAATTATACCATGTGCCAGACATTAATTGCCGCTTCTTTGATGTTGATCATTATCATATCATGTACAAATTGATAGCTACTAATTTGATTACCACACCCCTTGGAACAAGCCCACCAATGGCTTCTGCCACCCCCTCATATCAAAATTATGAATAAAATCGAACATAAGATATATATTGTTAATGACATTTATATAGTACTCCGTGTATGATATATAAGTTATGATTTTCCATGTCAACTACATTTTTTTATATTCTGTAGATTCTCTCTCTAGCTAGTGAACCTTGACCCTCTACCACATACAATATTCTTTCAACTAATTTAGAAAAAAAAATACTATGCCGGCCATTACCAGCAGGGTATGTCAATATCGGGTAGATAGGGTACAAATGGAAGCCAACAATGACGTAAAAGTTGAATGGAAGCAAGACAAGCAAGCCTGTAATTCATTTTTAGGTTGGGTGCATTTGTTACAGTGAAGGAGAGAGCCTGGAAAGGTAGTTTATTTCTTTGCAAACCATGTGAAAGTGGAGGCTCCCACTTGTGGAAACGAACTCAACTTTAGCCAACGACCACCAATGCTCCCCAAAAGTAAATGGATGATCCTCTCATGTTCGCACATATATTGGGAAGATAAGTGATTTGGTGGTAGGAGGTACCCACCAAAAAGATACTGCAAAAGAAGAGAAGCTGTGGTGGTGGTTGGATTCTCGAATATGAAAGCTAGATTCCTTTTCTTCAAAATAATGATTTTATTATAGAAATCACCTACATCACCTGGCATGGAATTTCGATTTTGGTGTGTTTCATCCGCCCAAGTGATGCGTTGCATGTTCAAGTCAAGGAATCAGTCTTTCTAAAATGAGGGTAAGGTTGTCTATCACTTATCTTTCCCAAATCCGGCGATATACAAGTGACGGAGAGCCTTTATGCATTGGGTATGACCTATGGCTTGAGACCAAAAGTTTTCAACAACTAGGAGGCATGGACATCTCAAGTTTTGAATTTTTGAATTATGAACAAGCTGTATAAGAGATTTTGAAAAGTAACAATTCGATCACTAGAATTCGCCCATTTGATGTTGGACGAATAGCAAAAATGGATCAATTAATACTGCGCTAGACTTAAAAAGCAATATGTTATGTGATATGCATATATGTAGGATAAAAAAGCCTGTCTTGCTTTGGAGGGGAGGGAAAATGGTGTAAATTAGAGGCATCTTGTGCTTGTGGAGATGCATGAATTATAGTATAAATATATTGTCCATTGGAAGGTATGTCCCAGGAAGAGAAGTGGTCCAGGCCACGACTTTGGGTTGTCTCCATGGTTTGCATGCCCACTTCCCAATATGCACTCACACCTGAGAAGGCACACATTCTATAGCACAGAGTGATGCATATTTCTAATGGAGGGTAAATTCAAATTGGTTGGAATCTGGCCATCTGGGTCTTGTAGCCCATGTTTTTTCACGGTAATTGGGCTTCGTTTTGGGAGTATACAAAATGGGCTGAACTGGTCAGATCAGAGCCATCACTTCAGCTTATTACTCCTATTGGGAAGAAATGCAGTATATTGAAATGGGGAGGGATGGGGAGGGATCCGTTTACACTTAGTATAAATACACCTTTTAATATATTTTTATAAGAATAATATTTTGTCAATCCAATAGTTGGATTTAGGTGCTTTATTCATACATATCATGCATGCTAAATTTCAAGTAAATCGGATATTGAGAAGCGTTTTATTTATAAAGTTGCATTTTTTTAATTAATAAAACTATAATTTAAGGCACTTTATGAATGACATAACTCCTAATATCTTATTTATTTGAAATTTGACATACATGACGAATACGAATAGAGCACCTAATCCAACGGTTGGATTGACAAAATATTATTCTCACAAAAAAATATTAAAAAATGTAAGAATAAATTTTTTTACACGGGGTGTAAATGGATCCCTCCCCTATTTCAATAGGAATCATTTTGTCCCAAATGGGTATTATCCAAGAACATGGCTTACAAAGCCCCTAACCCGACGAAAGCATTGACATCCAACACAATGATTACCGTATGTCTAAAAGTATGGCTTCCATTTTAGGCAACTTATTTCACCCTTTGGTTGGACTAGGGCACCTTTACTCCTAATATTTTCTTTTAAAAAAATTTCAGTTCTTTATCTCAAACTCTTGAAATATGTCACGTAGGAGGCAAAAGGGTAAACTCAATCATTCGATAGCTTGAGATTGGACTCCCAACTCCCAAGTCATTGTCTGATTCATTTGACCGATAGGGCTTTTTCGATGAAATGGGATTTTCCTTTGGGGCTGGGCCTCTTCCTCCATGAATAAGGGTACCTTTTTGACAAACTATTTCAGGCTTTCACCCACTCTATTATGGCATTGCTATGGTGTTATTAGGATTACCCGATGCCCATTAACCAATGCTCAAAGGTTCATCACAATCGGGTGATCGGGTCGATTTATAACAAAACCTCAACGGATTGATTATTATAGAGAAAATTTACTACAGATAAAAAAAAATTTAAAAATTCATAACTTAAATATTGGTTTGAAGAATTTAAGATAGATATGAAAAGATTTTGAGTATTGATATTGTTATAATAAAAAGCTATTAATTTAACGTTGTATGAGTAATGCAAAATGCATTACGTAAGTGAATTGTAGATTTTTTATTATAAAAATAAAAAAAATGTAAGAATTGGGCCGAAGATGTAGACATTATTGACTTATAATGAGTGATGATTTTACCGTACTTTAGGGGATTAGTTTTGGACCGAAAATTTAAATACCTTTGTTAGCAGCAAAAATACTAAGAGTAATTCTTAAATATGATGCATGGAGTGGCCGAGTGGGGGATGAAGATAGAGACGTCCGATTATTCAATGCTGAGAAGTTTTCTCGCTTTCTCTCGAGGAAAATCCAAAATGGGACAGCTATTGGTGGGCCGACTTATGAACGTAAGCCCTAAACTTTTGACAAAATTATTTTATTTTATTTTAAATGGGCCACAAAATTTCCCGCCAGCGTCTTCGCGGGCACCGTTTAGGTTGGTGATTTGTGTGGCCCACTCGTCATAGTCTAATTTATTATTGGTTATGAAAGAAAGTTACCAAAACAACCCTAAACTACTACCACTACGGAATCAATAATACCATCTACCCCACTGTTTCAACTGTAAATTGGCCATCACAATCTCCAGGATCGATTGGCAGTGGATACTACTACTAGACATTGCTATCTGGTGGATGGTAAACTAATTAAGAGCAGTCATTTTTAAATTTTCATTCCATGTGGTCCTTAAGTGGGGTTGGCCCATGAATATCATTTCATTTTTAGATGTCCGAAAATATTGAATCGATGTTAAATGAATATACTTATTTGGTTAAAAGTGATTCCAATAATTTGGAATGGAGTGACTCAATGATGAATGGCCACATATATTGACCTTGATATTTAGGTCGGCCCATTCCTTTGATTTTCTTATTTTGATAATGATTATTTTAATCTCAAATTTACCCAGGGGATTATGACTTGGAATTACGCCTGCATAGGTTTATTTTAAATATTAATTGCTTAGGAATGAGTGATAGCTTTAACTTATCAACCAAAAAAAAAAAAAAAAAAATTAGTGATAGCTTTATTTGTATTTAACAGAAGAGAGATTGGCCGGGTTATAAAACCAAAAAAAAACTAGTTGGGATGTGTTGACAGCATGTGCGGGGTGGGGGATATTTTGGGTATGAACTTCAACAAATTTAGGTAAGTGGGCCCATGGTCCCATGGTCTCCGTGGCAATTCAAACTGGAAAACCAAGTCCCATAGTCCGAGGCTCCGCTAGAGCCTAGAGGCCGAGGATTAAGGAAAAGGGACAAAAGTGGAGGAAATTTGAAAAAAATTGAAATGGAGGGCATTATGGGGAAAAGGAGAAATGAAGGAGAAAAGGCGGCAACATGATGCCCCAGATCTAGGGGTGGGCTTCTCATTCAACTTTCAAAAGCAGGTGAGGTGTTGTGTTTCCCCCATTCACTCTCTTATCATTAACCTTTTCTCCTTGTCTACACTGCAAACTCCTCTCTGCCTTCTTATCCATTATACCTTCAACCACTCCTTTCAATTTTCACTCCCCAAAACCCTAGGATCCTCTCTACGTCACCAGGCGGGGTTTCCATTTCACCTCTCTGCATTCTTCATCTCGGATTCATCAAGAGGTCTGTCTATCACTCTGATCGCTATGATCCATCTTCAATTCTTCATATATTTTTACTCTCATCTTCAACATTTATTAGCTCCTTTTAGTTGCATGCCTTATTTTTCTTTTTCTTTTTTATATTTTTCTGTTGGGGATCCGACTGAATACTTCATTTCCATATATATATATATATAAGTTCAATTGTAGCTTAAGGATCTGAGATTTTGTCATGGTTTTCTCAATTAATTATGTGAAAAAAAAAAAAAAAGAAAAAAAAAAAGGACACCAAAGATGGTGTGGTCATAAGATTAATCACCAAATGCTTAATAAGGAGGTTGATGTGATTTCGATTGAATGTCCTGCAAGCAAAAGAGGAAACCCCAAACCAAACCACTACATTTCAAGGCTATGACTTATAACTCAGCCCAGTCCGTGAGAGAAGACATGATGTGTTCTTTGACTTAACAGTATATATGGCACTCGGATAGTGCAGAATCTCAAAAATACGATTCGCTCAGCTTACCCCATTGTAGCTACACAAACGCCTTTTTCAATCCAGTTAAGAAAGTGCTTAGATCCATCAATGTTCTTACGCGTCTGGGTCTCCAGAGATGGAGCCAAAATCTTATGTGCTCGCACAATTAAGAAGACTACCACCATATTTTAGTTGTATGATTAAGTATATGCCTCTAGCCCATTGAATTTGTTTGGGGGCATGTTGTAATTTCAAAGTGTCGTTTAGGACTCTGCAAGGTCCATCATGTATTTTAGGTGGGGGTATTTATGGTGTGCTTATGAGGTTTATATCTGCATCAAGGTCTCGTTCTAGATGGGAAAAATTATTATTTGGGAGTCATTATGTGTTCTGTTGGGGTATCGATGGTATTCTATATGCGGCTTCTACAGTGCCTCACAACTAATAGTTATTAGAGGGTAGAGTGTTTTAGTTTCCATTAAAGTTTTCATTTTTATTTTATAATTTGAGTAAAATTAAGTCTTATGTTGTGTTGTTCTTATTATCTAAGGTTTGCTAGAGGCCAATATGAAGAGGGCAGAATTGAAGAATTCACATTCATGGTGGTTGGACAGTCACATTAGTCCCAAAAGTTCAAAATGGGTTGCAGAAAATCTTCAGGGTAAGCAGCTTAGTTTCAATTTATCTTGTCTGTTGTTCTCTGTTCAGTTAAATACTCGTTTAAGCCACATTTAAGAAGCTCAAATTTCTTTGTTTATTCCTCCAATAAAAGGGCTAGGTATTCAGTCTAATCATCCATTTGTTGGGGTAAAGCACTGTTTTCTTAATTTTAATTCCGGACCACAATATTGTTACATACTGTAGATTTGTAATAATATTTTAGAATCAAACTGCCCTATTACAAGTAAGATGATGAAGGGGTTTTTTTATCACAGAGGTTGATCAGAGTGTCAAACATATGCTGAAACTGATAGAAGAGGATGGAGATCATTCTGCAAGGCAGGCTGAAATGTATTATCAAAAGAGGCCAGAGTTGATTGCTCATGTTGAGGGATTCTATCGCATGTATCAATCGTTGGCTCAGCGTTACGATCATTTGACAGGAGAATTACGCAAGAACATTTCATCAGGGCTCCAAATGCAGGGCTCATCTGAACCTTGTTCCGAGCCAGCCACTATATTTCTTACTCCTGATCAAAAGTTGGGTGTACGTAAGTCTAGACGTCAACATGTTGGTTTTGATATGCATCTCAGCTCTGGTGGCGGTAGCTCTGATCTTTCTTTGCGGGAAGGGACTGAATCATCATCATCGTCGGTGTCGTCGGACTCTGAGTCAGAATCTTTTAACTCCTCCATCAACAATTACTTGAGCCCACCTGTGAATGGTGATGGTGAGGGGTTGCACCAGGTGATTATTGATCTGGAAACTGAGCTCCCTAAAATGAAAGAGAACGTAGGTAGCATGTTGAAGGAGGGTGAGAAAGGAATTTATGAGGAATTGCTTGGGAGAATCACTGATTATGAGGAAGAGCTAAGGGCCGTAAACCTGAAGCTTCAGTTTTCAGAAGAAGAGGTTGCAAGGTTGAAGTGTGAGCTTGAGAAAAATGGATCTCTGACAGGGAATTTGCAGGCTAGGCTTGACTTGGCCCAGAAAAATATTGAAATGCGGGAGGCTGATCTTGAATTGGAGAAAGGACGGGTGTTGCAGCTGCAGAAACAGATCACCGAGTTGGAAACTCAAGCTTCGGACTCTGATCAAAAGATTTGGTTGCTGGTAGAAGAGTTGAAAGTAAATAGAGAAAAGCTTAAGGGATCAGAGGAAGAGATTACAAAGTTGAAGCATGAGCTTGCAAATGAATTTTCTGTTGATACTCATCAATTGCAAGGTCAGCTTGAATTGGCTCAGAAAAATATAGCCATGCTGGAGGCCGAGCTTGATTTGGAGAGAAGGCAGGTTTCAGAGCTGCAGGGAAGGATTGTAAGGTACATAGCTGATGTATCTGACCGTGAGCATGAGGTTTGGGAACTGAATGTTGCATTATGTGATGCGCAAAATAACTTCTCTCTGGAGAAAGCACAGCTTCAATCTGATGTTTCTAGTTTGTCAGAAGAAAAGACCCTGTTAGAGTCAAGACTAAAAGAATGGGAATTGCGAAGCAAATCATTAGAATATGATATCAGGCAATCTGAAGCTGAGAAAATGGAAATGATAAATTTACATGAGACTCGAGAGAGTGGTTTGCAAGGTGAGATCAAACTATTAAAGGTGCAACAAGCCGAGAGAGATGACCTTGTGGAAGCTTTGAATAAAAACCTTGACATGCTTAAACTGAAATATGATACGCTGGTGGCAGAGAAAGACGAGGCCAATGCTAAGGTACACGCACTCATTGCGGAGGCGAGTTCTAGAAACAATCTGATCCGAAAATTGGAGGAGCATCTAAACCAATCGCAAATAAAACATATGGAGCTGGTTGCTGGTTGTGATAGTAAACAGAAACTAGTAGATGAGGTAAGATCAAGATTGGTGGAGTTGGAGACAGAGGTGGAGAGGCAGAGAGTTTTGATATCAGAGGGGGCTGAGGAAAAAAGGGAGGCCATACGGCAGCTATGTTTCTCTTTGGAGCACTACAGGAGTGGGTATAAAGAACTTCGCCAGGCATTTATTGGGCACAAGCGGCTTGCAGTGTTGGCATCGTAAGTTTTCTAGTAACAGTCTAGAAAGTCTCTAAAGCATGTTTACCATTTCCATTATTGTGTGTTGTGTGTATTTTGTCACATTGGACACCCTTATAAATGTACTGTCAGTTGTGGACTTTATGTTGCATTGTAACTCATTAATTATTTTAGATATGAGACGGTGTCATGTTGATCTGGGTGCACTAGATTGTGCATGTTGATGTAACAAGTACAGCAGAATTTTGGAGGAGGTTTGATTTAATGTGGGTCTGTCTTAAATTGCTTTATGCGGGTTCCTGTGTGTTGAATTGTGCATCAAGTGCCCATATATTTGAGTGAGTCTTTTATGTAACTGTGACACGATCACATGATATCACGAGTTAATAAGAGACAAACAAAATGAAATTGTAGGGGCAAAAAGGTACTTTGATAATCTTACTTTACTTATTTCCTATTGATCCGTGATATCACACTAACCGTATCACAGTTACATACTAGTTTTTCTTCATATATTCGTACTCCCATGTGTTATGTCCCACTAATCCCTCTTCATAATTGGAACGACTTGAATCTGTCATTAAAAATGAGCAACAAACTTGCTTGAGCAATGAGAAATACAGCAACACAAGAATTTAAATGCGTCAGTCCATCAAAAAAAATTTACGGTGGAGCTAGCTTCCTTGCTCCTCTGCAGCCCACGTAGCTTCCCTCTGCAAACATGACAGTGTGACGCATCGCTTTTGACTTGGTAATAACCTCCAAAGTCGCAATTCGAGGAATCTTTGACCTTGACAAATAATAGGCCTTGCGTAAGCTGTGGGGCGTCATCATCGGCTAACGCTTTTTGCGAATTGAATTTTAGTGGTCAAAGGTAAAAATGAAAATTATACGAATTGAAGATCTGAAAATTGATTCGTGTGGAAATTAAAATTGATTAATTATAATATTCCAGGATAATGGGGTCTGAGTTTGACCTTTTCCTTCCCGGCCAAGGAAATAAGGGTATTTTTTGGATATCTTATCCAAAATGAATTCATTAATTCCTCATTCTCTTTCTGTTTCTAGGTATTTGGACATACTTTTAAGATGGTGTATGGCAGATGATTTGTAGCAACTTTGTTATATCAAAGTAATTTCTATGGAGAACATGTTAACTTTCTAACTATAAATTTAAGTTTACAAGTGGAGAGTCAAATAGATATATAAAAACATATTTAACTCGATATGTAATATACGTGAGATGTGTTATATTTTTAATATTTTTTCTCACATGCAAATCTAATAACATAGAAATAAACCTGTCGTGTAAATAATAAATATAGATTCACGAATGAAACGGATCACAAAAAAGATATTTTGATACCATCTTAAGTTTCTAACTTAAAACAGAACTAAATAATCCGTGGAAGACAAAAGCATAAATCATTGATTCACTTGCATACTTTTTTTAAAATCATTTTGTAGCAATCCTGCGTCATCAAAAAGTGTAGTGTTAACTGAAATTTTTTTACATCATTTTTATTTTTTATTTTTTTTTCTTTAAAAAAATAACATTAAAAATGAGCCGCCTAGCGGCATGGGTCAGCAATTGCGTCAGGCTTACAAAAGCCATAGGTCATCACAGCGATGCCAAGGGACGGGCTGTGTGAATGGCTGGCTACTCTTGATTTGCCTTTTCGGCGATCGCCACGTAGGTTGGTACAATTAGTGGGCGACAGATGCAAAATGAGATGAGAAAAACCTGTGTGTAATGAGGTAATATTACAAACTAATAACAAATAAATAAAGTATAATTAAAAGAGCATATATACATTATGATGAAAGGAGAGGTAAAGCTTTAAGTCATACTTTGACACATATACTCCCCTCTGGCCTTCTTTGCCCTATAATTTAAGGGTTTTTTTAAGAGTACATATTAAATTATAATTAATAATCCAATCATTGTATGAAAAAAAACATGTTTCCAAACGTTTTTTTAAAACATTTTTACATTTTTTTCAAATAACTTTCAGTATTTACAATGTATTTTTATCATTTTTAATGCGATGATCGAAACATTAATTATAATTTAACACGTGACTTTAGAACACATGTTAAGAAAACCTATAATTTAATGCTTACTTTTCTTTAATTGGAATTTTATTGGCTTTGTAATACTGTCTTTAATGTAATAATGATGATATACTTGGAGTTAATTGTATGTGCCAATTGATGGTGCCGTGAGGCGCGCCGGTCAATGTAAAATGGTCCCCACGCTTACGGCGTGTGGAATTTACCACCTAAGTTGGCTGGATGACAAAGTGCCATGTGGCGCTTTACAGTTAGCCATGCCATGGTGGTCACCCCTCCACGACCCTCATTTTCAACCCAATTCTAACAATTTAATTTAAGATTAGCATGGACTGTGGGGTCTACGGGATTCCATATCTTAAGTAGATCGCTTATAGCCTCATATCATATATATGGTTTGGCAAAATTTTGCATGTAATTGTGATATAGATGGTGTTGTAGAGGGGTTAAGTTTGAAAATCACCTCCAATGGGTAAATTATTATAATTTATTATGTTTTAGTGATTACTTTTTTAATTAATACTATATAAAAGATATTATTTGTCAACTTATTATAAGTTAACTGTATACTTACTTCACAATGATTACTAATTTATTTTATTTAATATTAAGTTGGGAAATGATCATCAAATAAGCAAATTAATAAATTTTTTTTTTTTTTGTTGATATTTTTAGGTGGGGCGTTCACCCCACCTAGCAACACATTGGCTTCGCCCTTGATGTTGTGTCATAAGTCAATAAGAGTAGAAGAAAGTAAGATTATTAGAGTATTTTTTTACTCTACAATTCCACTTTATTTTACTTCCATTGACGTGTGACACCACGTGACTGTCTCATAGTTACCTAAAAGACTCACTGGTATATATGGTTCACTTTCAAAGGATTCAAAGTTTAAAGCGAGCCATTTTAGTGTAAATCTCTTTATTTTTATTTTTATGTCCCATTTTTCCTCTTGTTGTTAACAAACAGTTCACCCATATGCAATGAACAAAATGCGAATGAATGACTATTTCCTTTGACGAGGGAATAGACTCTCACAAGAGAATGACCAGTTCATTCTCTTGTACAACCAAATAATCACTTTATTTTTATTTTTTTACTAAAATAAAATCACCATTTCATTTTTTCTCTTTTAACAAACATAATCTTTTTCACTAAAATAAATTTTTTTTTTTTGTTTTGCCTGTGCCTTCCTTCCCATATAGACAACTTGATTGGCTAGGATGATCATGAATCCGACGCATTCAACCCCTCAAATTCTTTTGGAGGAAACACAGAATTACAGTTGACTTGGTAAATCCCAAATATATATCCACGTAGAATAAAAAAATAACGGTCGTTTTAGACTCTAACTCGACACGTCATGAACATGCCTTAAATAGTATCGGCGCCCACTTCAACCCGCCGTTCTCTCTCTCTAGTTTCTTCTTCCGCTTCCCGTGTTTGTTTTCTTTTCGTTCACAACCCAAAAAGAAAGAAGAGGAGAGAGAAAGGGAGAGTTGACAGAGAGAATAGAAGAGGAGGGAGTAGGTCTGGGGTTGACGAGCTTCCCCAACACGCCAACACAGTCTTTTCTCAGAAACAGAGATGTAGAACCAACAAAGGAGGAGAGGTCCTGAACTTTGCGGTAACCACTAGAATCTCTGAAATTTCCTCCATCTCTCTCTCTATGATTTCTTCGTTTGTCTTTCCACCATGCTTCCTTAGTCCCCATCCACCCACATATATACATATATATAATTCCATATTCTATACTTCCATATAGAGATGTGTATATTTACAATTGGAAAGTATTCCCATTTCTAGTTTGTCTCATCACATTAGCTTCTTTGCTCATCTCACTGACTTGTGCATCATAGAGTCATATCTCAACTACGGTACGTCTTTCATTAACTTTAATGAACTCTGATTTGATCCGATCTGAGTTACTTTTCTTCTTTTTCAACCCCTCACAAAACATGGGATTCTGCTGGTTTCCTCAAGGCGGCCGCTCCTTCTCCATGGCCTTCGTGTCCTTTCCTTTCAATCATTTTTCTCTCTATTTTACTCTCTTTATTTTTCAATTTTTGCATTTTCATCTCTAGATTTGACATGAACAATTTCAATTTCATCATATGGGTGTGTTTGTTTGTGGAGATTGCATAATCTTACTATATTTCTTGGTTTCTTCTGTTTCAAGGAATGATGGTTTAAATATTTGCAGAACTTACTGGATCTCGATTCAATTCCCCTTTCTTCTTGAAGAATTCATTTCTGTTTCAGTAGAATTATGGGTCCTGCTTGGTTTGATGTAAACACAAGCAACACATCCAAGTATCTTTGCTAGGTTTCTATACGTCGTGACCTACATAGATCTTATAATTTTGATAACCTTCGGTTCCTGCAGCCCACGCCCCCCACCCCAAAAAAAAAAAAAAAAAAGAAAAAAGAAAAAAAAAAGACCTTTCTTTTCCCCTTCCTGCCTTGTTGTAATCTATGAGGCATTTATTTGTTGGGGCTATCACCTGTGAAACTCATTTCAAAGCTGAATTGCTGGGGTCTTCTTTTGATTACATTGCATCACTGTTTATGCCCTAGTTCTTATGCTTTGTTACTCAATTTAATTCCCAAGCTTATCACATATTGTTTGAACACTTAACCAAAGCAAAAACGTTGCATACTTCCAGTTTATTTTATTTTATTTTTTTTGGGTTATTATCTGCCAATCCGTATACTCTTCTCTGTTGTCTACTCTCTTAGATTATTCATGAGCTTTCGTTTCATTTCCAGTTCATATTCATCATTTCCATTCGACTTCCTGAGGCGTAGGAGCAATTTGATAGGGTCTGTGGGATTCTTCCCTGATATGTTTTTCTCTGTAAAGTTAGAACTTCTATTATCCTTCTCATTCCTCTTCCCCCTTCTTGTCCTCCTTTTGGCTGACGACCCTTTTTATTGCCATAGATTTTTTTTTTTTTTTTTGATGAAGTAATGTATTGTATTAGAAAGAGGAAAAGGGCATAGCCCAAGTATATGAGGAATGTACAAGTTCTATCCCCTCAAAAAAAAAAAAGAGAGAAAAAAGAAGAACTATAGCTATATACAAGTACCATCCCAAAAGAACTATAGCTTGAGAGAATCAATAAAGTGAGAAAAAGAGGGGCTACAGCCTTCAAAATGGCTACAAAACCACCAAAAAAGAGTTTTGACCACAATTAGTTTCAACTCTTTATCAAAGATAATTTCACCCCATCAAAAGTTCTCGCATTCCTTTATTTCCAAATGCACCAAAAAAGAGCATGTGGCACAATAGATGTATCTGGTTCAACTTTTATATTGGACATTGGAGTTTATATCTCAGATTATTGGGGAAATTTTGCATTTTGATGCATACCAACTTTTTAGGGCAATTTTATAACCTAAATTCATTTTAAGTTTTGTACCTATTAGGCTGTTCTCACAATAACAAGATTTGATGGCATACCAACTTGGTGAATTTTACCATTGGAACATTTTTGGAGAATCACCTTGACGATTCTCCTTTAGACATAACTTCTGCTGTCTGTAAATTTAGTTCATCTCCACAATTTCATCTGCTCATCATTAATATCACAACCCTGCTATAAAATTCATCTTTATGAATTTAATCCTTTACATTTTTACGTCTAAAGCTTGCTTGTGTATGTCTATTTCTTTTGTGATTCCAGAGAGTGGGAGCCTTTAAATTGTTCAACAAGGGTGTTGTTCATGGCTGCAAATGTTCTTCGTCCATATTTGTGTCAAAGTTGGTGGTAAAAGCTCAATCTTAGGTTGACTGCGGACACATATTTGGAAAAATATGACGAGTCTTCCTAAAGTTCGATTAGTTAGATGTCCTAAATGTCGAAAAGTTCTTACAGAGTTGGCAGATGTTCCTTTATACAAGTGTGGTGGATGTGGCATAGTTCTACAAGGTAATATTTTTTTGAGCAGTGCTACATTGCCCAACCAATTTTCCCTAATTTATTTACCCAATTGACGTGGCAGTCATGGGAGCTGATGTGGCATGCCATGTTGCTGCCACATCAGCTGCCATGTGAGTTGGGTAAGCAGATTTGGGAAAAAAGTCGGGTCTGTTTAGCATTTTCCTATTCTTTTAGATTTAAGATAAGCAGTTTGATGAACTATGAGAAGAAAAAATGGTCTATTAATATCATGACTCATTCAGAAAGTGATTAGCTGCTATCGTGGGTTTCAGCCCAGGAAATTACTAAACAGCTTAAAGATGTGGGCTTACAATGATCTTAGAGCCATCAATAGCTTCAACCTCATGTGGAAATTGTCATAATTTACTATTTTGGATCAATTGTATTTTTTATGTAGGAGGTTGGAATAGTGGGTTCCTCAACATTTCATAGACTTCTTATTGCTTATGTTGTCTTGTGATAGACCACTCTTATGATGCAGAATTAGTTCCTACTGCTTTCTTTTCTTTTTCTTCCTTTTTCAAATTTTTTTTTTCTTATACAGATAATAGTTTTTTATATTGCTAATGCGAATCTCAAAGTTCTAAAGTTATTTCTCACAATCCTATTCCTGTGTGCAGCAAAAAATCGCAAGAACGATGTCAAAAATACAACATTAGGCCCAGAGGACACAGATCTCACTCGCATGAATGAATCGCAGCATGTTTCTGAAGATAAAGAATCCAGCAGCTCAAGCCAAAAAGCAATACCCCTTCCCACAGAAGAATGTTCTTTGGATCAAAATAACAGTAGTAGTCAAAATGAGCAGCCTGGAGCTATAAAATTTTGCAATGAAATTTCTTCATCAACAGAGCTTCCTCTTCATGAGAATGATGAGTCTTCACCAGTTGCAGGAGCAAATTCACAAGTAGATGAAAATAATGAGAGTGGCTCTAACTCTGAGGATTGCAACAGGGAGCCTGGAAACTTTTCGAATGAAATTTCTTCTTCAGCGGAGCTTGCTTGTCATGAGAATGATGAGTACTCTTCACCAGTTGCAGGAACAAATTCAGAAGTAGATGAAAATAATGAGAATGGCTCTAACTTTGAGGATTGCAACAGGGAGCAGCCTGGAAACTTTTCGAATGAAATTTCTTCTTTAACGGAGCTTGCTTGTCATGAGAATGATGAGTACACTTCACCAGTTGCAGGAACAAATTCGGAAGTAGATGAAAATAATAAGAATGGCTCTAACTTTGAGGATTGCAACAGGGAGCAGCCTGGAGCTGTAAACTTTTCGAATGAAATTTCTTCATCGACAGAGCTTGCTCGTCATGAGAATGATGAGTACTCTTCACCAGTTGCAGGAACAAATTCAGAAGTAGATGAAAATAATGAGAGTGGCTCTAACTCTGAGGAATACAACAGGGAGCAGCCTGGAGCTGTGAACTTTTCGAATGAAATCTCTTCATCAACAGAGCTTGGTCGTCATGAGAATGATGAGTACTCTTCACCAGTTGCAGGAACAAATTCAGAAGTAGATGAAAATAATGAGAGTGAGTCTAACTCTGAGGAATGCAACAGGGTGCAGCCTGGAGCTTTAAACTTTTCGAATGAAATTTCTTCATCAACAGAGCTTGCTCGTCACGAGAATGATGAGTACTATTCACCAGTTGCAGGAACAAATTCAGAAGTAGATGAAAATAATGAGAGTGGCTCTAACTCTGGGGATTGCAACAGGGAGCAGCCTGGAGGTGTAGACTTTTCAAATGAAATTTCTTCATCGGCAGAGCTTGCTCATCATGAGAATGATGAGTTTTCACAGGTTGCGCGAGCATATTCAGAAGTAGATGATAATAATGAGTGTGCCTCTAACTTCAAAAGCTCAAGTACTGACAATTTAGCAGCTACAAGGGGGAAGAGTCCAATCTTTACTGCTGAATGGATTGTAAATGAAAACTTCACATCAGATACTCCTATACCTCAATCCAATGAAGTAGATAAATCACAGAAAAGTGTTCTCTATGGCTTTGATCATCTGAGGTCTACAGATACTTTGGAAACTACAGAACCAATCAACCCTAGCTCCGAGCTTAGTGGTACACTAGCAGCCAGAAGCTCTCATGCTTATGACGGAAGCGTATCTTCTTACGATGGAACTGACGATCAAGTCCCTGACCGACATCACCTATATAAAAGAACTTATAAGGCTGCAGACTTCGTTGATACCGAAGAAAGGCACAAAAGGGAGAAATTTCCAGTGAACGGGATGAGGAGAAATTCAGAAGTGCAACCTCAAGCAAGGAATTCCAAGTCGGTTTCATTCGATAGGAAGCGTGATAGCTTGTGGGATTCAGATGAACCTCTGGAACCCACAAGGCGTGGCCATCCAGTTAGAAATCGGACGAGATGGGAGAGAGATGAATTTCCATATAGGGTGCCCTTCTGTTTAAGAGGACCTCAAGCTGGCTATGAAAATGGCAGCCCTTCAAGTTATGGGCATGATGAGTTCCAACGCAGTTCAAGCTTTCGTTCACCTGACAAGACTGAGAATCGTGAACAGGAGAAGATAAAGTTGCTGAGAATGGTTTATGAATTACAAGACCAACTTAACAGAACGCGCATTGCCAATGGAAGAGTTTCCAGTGGAGTTGCTCAGAAGGAAAAGCAAATCCCAGTGTACTACAATCACGAAGCACCTGAAGAGGAATTTTGTTATGATTTCAACCATCCTAGGCATCCTGGAAGATGCAGGCAAGGAACAAACTGGCCCCAACAGTGTAGATTCTCACGAATGCCTTTCTCTGGAGAGGCCACAAACAATAGACTCCAGGTTGGTCACTTATGTTTGCATTGCTGTCCCCAAGACTGGCAGGGCTCAGCACAGTTGCCTCCACCCGTCCATTACTGTGACAAGGGGCCACGTCGGGCTCACTCTGGTCGTAGTTTTTACTATCCCTACAGCTCAAGTTCTTCAAGTCCTCTGCGGTATACGGACTCTGAGTTTCCCTTATGGAACTGGGATACGAAGTCCGATGATCAGAGGCATAAGGAGGGGTATATGGACCGTGAGATCCCCACATGGGGCCATGACACGAAGTCTGAGGATCAGAGGCACAGTGATCATGCGATGAAGAAATATTATTTGAGGGAGAAACATCATTTGGTTAAGCGACACTACCGGCCTGTAGCAGGTGGAGCCCCTTTCATAACTTGTTATCGTTGCTTCAAACTTCTGCAGCTACCTGCAGATTTTCTGCTCTTTAAAAGGAGATGCCATCGGCTAAGGTGTAGTGCTTGTTCAGAGGTACTTAAGTTTTCACTTCAAAACAGCACTCGAATACTTCCATATACACATGCACCAAGTGCCATAGACCCTCCTCCCAGTGAGGTTGGTGACACAAGTGATTGTATCAATCCGAGAAATTTGGCATCAGCATCTCGCGCCAGTGATTGCTCACATGCAGGACCCGTGTCATGTTCTGACGATTATGGACTCTCTTTCTGTAAAAGCTGCTCAACTGAAGGGGAGCCTGTTTCCCTCACACCTCCATTTCATGCCCTCCAAGGCGATGCAAATAATGGAATGTCATCCGGTAGTTCTTGCGAGCCTATGATTGAGAGAAATAAGAAGTTCATCTCGAAACAGTCACTAAACAAATACAAGAATCCAGTGGAAACATATGAATCAGCCGGGCCATCCTCCAATATGTCCAATATGGGGAAGTTTTCCTCAGAAATTGAGGAACTGCCTCCGACAAAAGGCTCGCCACTTCATCGTCTCATGGGTTATTCTTCACCGAGTGAAGTAATAGATGGGTCTAACACGGCGACGAGTGCATATTATCCACACAAAAACCCAAGGTCAAGAAGCTAGACAGATACTCCGTATTAAGTAACATCCTGCTAGCTGCAGCCCCTGGAATTTCTCAAAATCCGTTCATCATGGAAATTATAGGTGTTACCCATTTATAGAGGTGAAAACAGATTTCTCTCGAAAGATAGGTTGAAATGAATAAGTGGTACCGATTCATGGCGTGGAGACTGAAGCTCATGGCTGGTAGTGTGAAAGATGAACAGGGCCTTATCAAGGTGGAAAGTTTGAGAAAACATTGATTTGTTCATGTAAGTGAATGTGTCCAAGGCAATCCATGAAGGAAAAATAGTATCCTCTCATTTTTCTCTTCGCACTCTGTACAGGTGGAATCGGATTGCTCTATAGACGACTGTAGTATATGTTCCAGCAAGAAAATAGCTTAGCTGCTGAATGTATAGATTTTCACCCGATAAGATCATAATTTGATTTGTTTGCTTGTGTTTGTGATAGTTGAATATATATATATATATATTTAACCTTTCTATTTTTGTACATTGAGTGCTCGCTTCTGATGAACCTGCTTATTAAAGAGGGGATTTTTGTCATAGAATCTGTTCATCAGTTGTGTATCTATTATGAATGGGAGGTGGCTTAAAATCCCCCTTTTTCCTGTTCGTTAGCCTGTAATGGCATCTTCAGTACCATTTTTGCCCACGCTGCGTATCAGGCTTCTTTGTCTGTGTATCTTTAACTAAACTTCTGAGTAATTGTGTTTTCTTTATAATCTAGGGGCCACTAGCCCTCAGCAATAACTGGTCTAATGAGCCACAAGGGATGGTCTGTCTCCTTGGCCTACCAACGATTGGTTTTATTTTGGCCGATTTTGCCCGAAAGGAATATAAACCTGGTCAGAATTTGATTTAGGTAAGCAATGCCCTGCTGAAGTAGGTCAAGCAGAGCACCATCCATCCACTTCAGAGCTAAGTATCCCTCGTAATGGTCTGGCCTCGCACTTCTACTGGAATTCGATGAGTTCTAACCCATCTGTTCATCTGAGTCTCAACTCGTCATCATATCTAAAGCCGCAACCAGTACTCATGGACTTAGTGTTATGGGAGCTGGGCAGGAAACCAAGGCAAAGGCAGGAAAGTGCAGCAAGACCAGACAGAATTAGAACCACATTCAGCAAGCAGCTATGGTTGGAACTTTGGAAGTGCCTCAGAAGGCCAGAAAATCACTCGCAACTCTTTTTGATGTTCATCTTCACAACATGGCAACGATGATGGAGCCACCTCAGTAACAAGAGATTAGCAGGGGAAAGCTAAGGCTATTGGAAGGATGCTAGGCATATGTCTTGGGTATATGTCAAGTGCAAGGCGCCATGATAATAATGACCAATATCATATAAGGGCTCATAAGATGCAGTCAATCGATAGTTAAAGTATGCTCACATGTTTCCACAATGGAAGAAGAAAATATTAAGAGTCAGCACCAAATGGAGTACATTCTTTTCCTGTCTGCATTTAGAGTCCATTCTTTTCCTGCATTCCCAATAAGTTTCTACAGGAAGTGTATAATAAACTTTGTAGTAATTCTCAGTAATATTTACAAAGGACAAAGAAAGAAGAAAATGCTGGGCTAACTACCGGCAGAAAAATCTATATTTGCAAGATTCATTTGAAACTGTCCCAGTTGCTGCTTCGTCGATTAGAGACAATGGTAATCCTCTGGTCCTGAAGCATGTTTAAGTTGGGAGCTAACAATCGGGTATAACGGTCAAAATACAGAAGCTGTTTCATGAGAAGTGCAAACTCCCGAGGGAATCTCAGTCCATATGATTCACTAACACGAACCTGTGGAACACAGATAACAATATACAAGTACATTTTCCATTTAGGGAAGAGAAACCAAAAGAAAATGTAACAATTATAGTAGATTAGCGATCACCCCTAATTTTTGTGTGTAGCCATATCCCTCAGACTGTTCATTAAGATGGCTTGACAGGATGGAATACTAGATCTTGCAACCTATGGTGTTTGGACTGTCTTGCTATAAGCAAATTACATCGTATCAATGAAGTTTGCACAACGTTCATTGACAGATCCATGGAGTTGGACCTAATAAGACCAATCTAACAGTTGCCTCATGAGCCTATAACTGGACTTTTTGCTTGGACAATTTGGAATATAACAGCTTACCACGTCCAGAAAAAGCGCATTCATCTGCCTTTCATCAACAACTAAATTGGCAGAGACAGCAGTTGCATTTGTATTTGTCCCCCTGGCTGTTGCCACAACAATTTCTGTATCCAGATCCTGCATTAATACAAGAGAAATCACTTGATTCAGAAAATAATCACAATGACTTGATTCAGTAGTACTAGCTAAGGAATTTATGGTGACTATGCCACAATATTATAATGTTTTGAAGGTATCAATCATGAAAGAGAGAGAGCACCTATCTGGAAGCCACAACACTCTAGTTCATATTCTCTCTTGAGAAAAAATGGTATCTTATTTCACCAGGTAAACGTACTAGCATGTTTAGGAAGAGATCTATGACATAGTGCAAGTTTCCTACAGGCATCAAAGTCCTGTATTGATAAATAATAGTGCTTGCCAATTAGAAAGCTTATTCATTGGAATACTCCTGATAATGAGTAGATTAAAATAAACTTTTATGGTTTGGTGAAAATTATGAAAGGTGCCTTTGGAACAATTCTAAGAGACAATTGTGGCAAGCCTATTGTTATGCAATCAATTTGGATCGATGATGATGTAATTGTTCCTAAAACGGAAGCTATAAGTCCATAGCATTAAGAAATGGCCTACTTTTAGTGAGAAATAAGAAGTTTAAAAAATTTTATATAGAGGGTAATGTTAAATTGGTGATTGATAGTTTATGTAATATTTTGCGATGCACGTGGGCTATTTTTATTATTATATATGATTGCATAAGTATTATTTATGAGAATGATATGAATGTTATAATTAACCGTGTGTATGGAGAAGGAAATAAAGCGATAGATTTTCTAACTTATGAGGTCATTGGCATTAAAGTAATATTATTTGGAAGTGTATAGCGAAGTAAATAAAGCAGCATATTTTCTAGCTAATTCAAGTCATCAGCATAATAGTAACATTATTTGGCAGATGAATTTTTCTAAGGTAATCTCGTTCATTTTTTCAAAAAGATTTGATTGGTACCATATATTTTGCATTGGTGTTGATTGTCTTTTCCAAACCAAAAATAATAAGGATAATAAAAATAATAATAATGCTTGCCTGTATTGATGAGAATATCTTTTCCAAATCTCTTGCAAAGGCCTTAGCATCTACATCCTTGTTTGTAGCCCCCATTTCAATTAAAGCAGTTGCCATTGAATCATATTCTTCAGTTGCAATTGATGCCAAAAATACTTCCATAGCTGCCCATGTATTTGGGGATATGCGTCCAACAATTCCTGTAAATTAATATCACATTGAGTTACAGGCAAGGAATATTTTATGCACATATACTTAAAGGAAATGTAAATGACAATATAAGTAGTTCATGATGATTTACAGCCCCTATCATGCAAGATTTATATATGCATTTCCATCAAACACACCTTTGTTATCACTTAATTGTTGAGTAATATAAAACCGGATAAAAATTAATTAAATAGACATCTTAGTGGAAGTTAGGTGAATTAAACACAGAACATAAAACACTCTCAAATCTGTTCACAAATATCAAGCACTTACATGTGTCGATGTTTGTCTGAACCCCCCCCCCCCACTCTTTTTCCTCTCCCTCTCTCTCTCTCTCTCTCTCTCCTGAACCCTCCCTTAATTTTCTTTATTACATTAAATGACCTAACTACTAAATTACCCTCAATACAATTCTCAGCTATACAAATCAAGGTTTGTAAGGAAAAGGCAGGAGAAGAATGTGTTCAGTAGCCACAAAAGTAAAAACCCTCTTCTCTTAATATGGTAGTATGAATATAGCAACACTCGTTTGTGTTATGCAGTGTGGAAAAATAATAGACTTCATAGAGATCATACTAATGCTATCATTAATAACTGATGGATGTTATGATATTTTGGAAAAGATGAGAGCTATTACTAACTAAACTATGGTTTAACTCAGTGCCAAGAAATAAACATATACCAAAATCAAGAAACCCAATACGGCCATCCCGTAACAGCCACAAATTGCCTGCATGTACATCTGCATGGAAGGTTTCACAGGCAAGCAAACTACCAAACCTGCAGAAGCATATCATACTCAGAGATTGAAGTTATAAACCTATGATATTGGATCTACTAAATAAACAACAAAATTCGCAAGCATGTGTCGCGAAGATGCGATTTTGAGTCCTACCACACGTTAAGGGCAGTTATAAGACTAGCCTCTGGACTAGAAACAAGTGAACTTATAGAGTCTAGGTCAGTAAGAGGAACTCCATAAAGCCTCTGCATTGTGAGGACTCGACGGGTGCTGCACTGATGATACACTTTTGGAGCTGTAGCCTGCCTTGTGAGTCCCATAGCTTCTAGGTACCTCCTAAAGGACTCAATATTTTCAGCTTCCTTGTTAAAGTCAACTTCTTCAAGCATTGACTCCCTTATGTCTTTGACAATACCAACCTGCTAGAAGGGTGTAAAAATTATGATGGAAACTTCTGAAAATTTGCAAGAGTAATGTATTTTTTATTTTTTTATTATTTTTTTGATCATGCAAAACAAGCAGCATTGAAGTCATGACTTTCAAACTATGAATAATTCAGTCCACATTTATACCAGTGATGCACGGCTGAGTTCAGGATTCAAGAACTCCAAAATGCGAGCAACAACGTATACAAAGTTTAGATCTGCCACTAATATGTCTTCTATTCCAGGTTTCAGGACCTTTATTACTACGTCCTCTTGGGAGCCTCTAAGCCTTGCACCATGAACCTGGAGATAATATTTCAAAATTTCAAAAATATCAAACATAATAAAGACAAAAGAATGATATAAAAAGAGAGGCACAAACCTGTGCTATGGAGGCTGAAGCAACTGGTGTAGGGTCAACATATTCATAGACACTATCTACAGGTCTCCCTAATTCCTCACGCAATATTGTTTGAATCTCTTCAAAAGGAATTGCGGGAGCTCTATCAAAACAGTTTTGAAATTCCTCGACATATTCTGGTGGGAACAACGTGGGTGCAGATGCTATGAACTATCAATATCAAGATAGAATAGTAAATCAATGACATAGACTTGTATAAAGACAATCAGAAAAGAAAATTGGTAGTTCAAGTTGCAAAATAAAATTATTTATACCATTTAAAAGAAATGAAATTATTGGGTGGCCACACAATTTAAACTTCATTTTTTTTAATAACAATTTGAGTACCACACCACAATATTCTAGACTACAGAAGTATATCTAATCAGTTTCAAGTTTCAAGGTAATAACTGAGTGTTAGCAAAGATGTGATTTTGTATCCTATCCAAGGTTTATAACCGCAAAGAAAGTAAGGATGAAGGAACAACCAAGACTTACCTGACCTAATTTGATATAGGTTGCTCCCATGCGCTCAAATAATTTCCTCATATAAAGGGGAGTAAGTAATCTGAGCTGTGTTTGAGTAGGTAATCCAGCAGAAGAATTTGTTGACTACAGAAAATGAACTGCCATTAATAATTCTGTCTATATCAAAAGATTCATTAGGGAAGATGGGGGGGAAAAGAATGGTTAAATCATAACAAATTGAATAAAAATTGACTGAACCCAGTACCATTATAAACAAATATTGGTATCTATAAAGAAGAAACATAAGACATTGCTTATGATTAGAATTCGGGACCAATTACTTTATGACGATCACAAGATTCATTTGGGCATTTGAAAACGCCCCAAAAAACCCCCCAAAATGACTTTAAATGACAATAAGATGATAATTTAGATGTCTCTGGATTCCTAGTGTTGTATTCCATAATAGATGACAAACTAAGTGATAAAGCCAACAGAGAGACAGAAAAAGAAACATGTTCACAAACACCAAATAATACATATATTTCACTCAGTAGTATGAAAACAAAAAATCCAAGCGGGTGTTACCTTGGATACATCTGCTAGCCACTCACTACCTACACCGATGACTGCTTGAATACCTTGAGCAAACCTTAAGGCTCCACGTGGACCTGTGTTTATAGATGTCTGGACGATATCCTCGATCAGTTTGGGCAAGTTTTCAATACTGTCTGTCAGGAAAAGGAAGGAAAAAATAAGGAAATTTAAGAGGGTTGTCGATATCAAGGAAAAGCAAGTAAAAATGGGGAAAATAGGAAAAATCGAAGGGCAGCAATAAGAAGAAGAAGAAGAATGGTAATCAAAGGGTACTAGTGCAGAGTGGAGTTGTACCTTGGAGGCGAGAAGAAAAAAGGTCCTGAGTTTGTGAATATCGAGCAAAAAGAGTGAACCCCTTTGGGCGAGAATTGAGCTTCCTTGAAGCAACTGAGATGCTTGTAGCTGGCAGCTGTGACCAACCCCAATAAGGAAAATAAAAATATATATGTAGAAGCAGAAGAGCCTGAAAGTTGATTATGTGGATTAAGTTGCCCACTGCAACTAAGGAGGTTAATTTCACTAAAAGGGAATGTCTATACATATATATATATATATATATAGAGAGAGAGAGAGAGAGAGAGAGAGAGAGAGAGAGAGAGAGAGGAACCTGAGAGTGATGGTGGAACAAGGGTATGCGACCGTAGTAACCAGCGCCTCTGAAAGTTAGAACCGCCATTTACTGCCCCCGCAACCAACAGATGATGCCCGTGGGTGGGGGTTTATGGTTCTGAACGGCAACCCAGAATGGAAGACGCCGTTAATTATGCCGCGGGGAAGTGATGTTGCCGAGGCCAACGAACAAAACGATGCCGTTATTATTCCCCGCCGAAAGATCGATACCTCGTTTCAGTGGGAAAAAGAAAATGAAAGAAGGGATTTCCCTTTCACAGCGGGGCAGAGAGGGGGAGCGGGGGAAAAAATGGAAATCAGAAAAGCGTGAAAGATAGAACGCCACGTGGCGCGGCAAATCACTACAAGGATCGCAGAGGCAGCCAAAGACCTGCAAAGAGGTTGGGCACCGTTGGATTTGTAAATTGTCCATTTTCCCATTAGGATTCGCGACTCTCAGCCTCAGGTAAGGTGGCGCGTTATAAAATGACCTGAACCCGTCATTTCACCATCACTGACTCTATAAAAAAAACAAATGGGCTATAATGCCATATCTCACATACTCCGTATAATCCTACAAATTTGCCTCGTATCCACACAAACCAACCGTTACTATGTGGCAGCTACAATTTCAAACAATCATGTGAGAGAGTCACACACCGCCCATGGCCTTACAGGCGCAGATCCTAGGTTCCTTGGTCGTTATAACAGTAGCACCAGAAAAAGAGACGGGCACACCAAATAATTTATGGTCTTACCAGGGTAAACCGCTTTTTCTTGGATGTATCCCTCCCATTGCTTACTAACGCCCACTGAGCAAAATTGGCTTGGCTTGGCACAGTATTTTCACTGCACTCCACCAAGTGCAGCTCGATAGGATCGGAGCTCTTTAACCTCTGTAATGGCATGCATGAATTGCATGTCCCCAAATATAGGCATCTCTTGGCACCATATTTACGTTAAGACTTGAGTATGTTAAGACTTGAGTATGTTTTACATGGACACATATTTCATGAAAAATAAAATATTGCAATTTTCTTATTTTAACTAAAAGAAGCCCGAGCTAATCGAACTAAACATAACACTGAACTATAAACCAAACCAATGATGAACTTCAAAATTCCACATTATAACTTGAGAGAGTACTTAGTTTTAACCGCTTAGATGACCCCTCAATGCATGGCAGGAGCGTACATACCCAATCTAAAAACGCGGGCAAAACTTTGAGGTGTCAAGACACGTGTATCTGCAATGTTAGACAGTACGATTATTACAGTGAAGGGTATGGGTCCCATACAAAATCATCTAAGAATCTGTGTCTGTATCTGACTCTGCATCTGACTGCAACTCTAGTGGTCTAATCCTGTTCATATTGGCTTCTAAGGGAGGAAGCCCTTCATCATCACTTGAGTTGAATTCACCCTCTTCTTCATGGGAGGTATGACTATGCATAGTTCCATTAGAATCGTTTAGGATTGTGGATTTGAAGATTTCTGGCCTGCGTCAAGTGGCATAAGCAATTATAAGAATAAATAGTCACCAAGAAATAAGATAGAATTTGAGACAAATGAAAGAGTTGTCAGTTTCAACAACCAAAAAAAACTTAAGCCACTTGCACTGTGTGACAGTTCCAGTTTCAAAGGAATCAAACTTTCCAGAGCAAAGCTTCCTACTATGGTTGTGCTTTCAGCAAGTAGCAGCTATGGGCTTCATTTAATTTAAAATAAGCCATTTTATCCATAAGCAAGAACATGTGTATTCAATTTGAAAAATTTTGAATTGAAATTGTCATATAATATCCAAACAACACAAGGCCTTAAAGTTAATCCAATGCCCACAACTTACAGGTCATGTGTAGATTTCTGCAAGAAAAAGCAGATAAGCTGCCTACAATTACTCACAGACTATGACAAATACGGCTTGAGGTGGAAATTCAAGAGATTTAGATTGGAAAATTATGGAGCAGTTGACTTGCATCAGCCGGTAAGGGTCCAAATGTCCAATGCTTAGAATTGTTTCAAGAAGAAGTATTGTCTTCAGATTTTAAAGCTAAAATTTTCAAGCAGAAGCAATCACTGACACTTTAAACAATATGAATGGATCAAGGTATATGGCCTCAATGTATTTTTCGGCAAGATGATGCCAAGAATCCAGGTTTACCTATAATTACCTCAATCGAGTTATTAAATTCTGAAAGCTTGTTAAATTTAGTATTTCAGTAATTGGTGGGCTGAGTTTCAACTTATGGTATTAACCTTCTTTAGTAAGGCATAATACATGCAAGGATGAAAAATAAAAACAGTAATACAATAATGGGAGATTATTTGAACATTTGCTACTTTGAAGATTTGGAGAGGAAACACACCATTCTGAAGATTTCTGAAGCACACGAACTTGTTCATGAAAGAGAACCTGAGAAACAATACATGCCACCTTGCTACCTGATTCAAGAGCTTTCTCCTTTCCACTTTCGTCAACCACAACAAAACTCCCTGCATATTGAATAAGCAACTTTATTTTATTTTATTACTTTTAGTCCATTAGAGGATGCCAACAGGCTTTAGCACACAGAAGAAAGTTTTTTAGTCTTCCAAATACAGTGATCTCCTTATTTTTGCACAGTAGTAGCATTAAAGTTTGAGCCAAAACTTCTGAGCAACAGGAGTCTAAGCTTTTGGTATATTCATGTAGAACAAACCTCGTTTTATCCACAAGCTCTTTTGAAACTTAGCTGGGAATAATGCCAGTGATTTTTCTCCTTGAGCATCCATTACCTTAGGAAATAGATAAACATAACAAAAATGGTTAAGTAATTGAATGCATATTGTATATTATGAGAACATAGAAGCAAACATGATCCTAGCTCCTAAGCAACAAGGCAAAAGCATTACAAGAATATGAATAGAGAACATAAGATGCAATCTCAATGTTTCTCAACCCCCCCCCCCCCCTCGCGCGCTCCCCATTCACCCAACTTTCACACCAAACTCCTACTGATCCTGATCAACTTGACTCGACAAAGCATTTAAACTATTTGGGGTCAGCTGCTCAAATCTTGTTTTGGCTTTCCACACTATTTAAAGGCATAAATTTTATTTTATTTTTTTCCTTTTTGGTTCATGGAGCACTATTTGAAGGCATAATAACCACAAAATACTGAAATTTGGCGATCAGGTGCAATCCCAACTCAAGAGAAAGAATGGGGAGATAACTGCCCGATTCATTTATATAGGAGATGAAACATTAGTAATAAGACTTGGATGAGCCGCACAAGGACTGAATAATTAGCCATAATAATGATAAAAAATCCTAGATAGCTATGACATTTCTAGCTTCACATCAAGTCCTCTTACAGAGCAATTGAACTATAAACTGGGCTTAAACGGAAGCGTCATATGTCGTCATTATATTGAAAAGAACGACAAAACACCCCCCCCCCCCCCCAAAAAAAAAAAAAAAGAAAAAAAAAAGGTTATTGATTACAACAAAAGTTCTAAGGAAAAGGAAGCAACTCAGGTCAGAAGCTCTTTCTAGATAGCATTGGCAACGTTCAGAAGCTCTTTCTAGATAGCATTGGCAACGCACTTGCAGGAGAAAAGGTAACGAACTTCTTGAAGAAAAATACAATGTGGAAGATGATAAACATATAATTGAGAGGAAGAAGTGGTACCTCAATGAGATTGGAACCACGAAGGGATACAACTTGCGTAATGGTTTGGCCTTGTTGAAGAGTAAAGTTCTCTTCCTCCGCTGCCCTCTTCAGATTCTTCCTTCCTCCTTTCATGGCCCTCCTCGCAAAGATTTTTCTGCACCGCAACCACAACACCAAAACTAGGGGTGCAAGTCGGTGCGGTTTGGGCAGTTTAGAGAGGTTTTCCCACCAAACCGATCATTTCGGTTTAAGTATTGACCAACCGAAACCGCACCAACACCAATACCACTTATCCTACACCGACCAAATTTGTATTGGTGCGGTTTGGTGCGGTTTTCGGTTCCACCAAAATTGAATTGAAACCCCTCTTTTCCTCATCTACTTAGCACAAAAACCACAAATCTTGATTTCTTCTAATTTCATATAATTTCCCAGTAATCAAACACAGAATTAAACAAAAGCCGAGATAACAAGAGAGGAGGAGAGAAAGCTAGACTGAGAGTAGGGACTATGCGCTCAACGGCGACCAATGTGCCGTAAAAGGGAGACCACGACGGCGATGAATATGGCCTGTGATTGAAAGAGAATGAGAGATTAGGATATATACACACACACACACACACACACATAGAGAAAGAGAGAGAGAGACAGAGACAGAGAGAGAGAACGAGGGATTGAGAGAGAACATACCTGAAGATACTGGTCGCCGTCAATCTGGTGTGCCGGAGGTTCACCGGAGGTGCGCCGGAGAGTGAAACAGAGAGAAGGCAGGGTGGGGTGGGTGTTGACGGCGCTGAGGTTGGTGTGGGGGTTATCGAATGAAAGGGGGAAAATGAAAATTAGGGTTTAAGTGTTATGTATATATCGTGTGATATAAAACTACGTAGTTTTGGTTTTAAAAGTAACATATATAAACCGGTTCGGTTCGGTTTAATTGATCCAGTTTTTTGCTAAATTGATACCGAATCAAACCAAAAAAACATAAAATCTTAAACCGAACCGTCCAGTGTTAGTTAAAAAACAGATCAAAAACCAATAAATCGGTTCAATCCGATCCGATTTAACCGGTTTGATCGATTTGCTTGCACTCCTAAACAAAACCTTAGTCGTCGAGCTTCAACTAGGAAATTAGGGTTTTTTTTGGTTTTTGTTTTTGGGGTAGAAAACTAGAAAGACAGTAGAGAGAGTATATTTTAATCTTTACATTCTATACAGAATAAACACGCTTTCTATATATACACATTTTTTATTTAAATTTTTTATTCTAAAAGCGTGGTTAAGAGAAGTCCTAGCATGACGGGGACTCGAAATATGAATAAATGACAGGTTAATGACAGCCTTCAAAATTGTAGAAAAGCATATGAACAACTTTTGACCGTTTCTGATTTGCCTGTCCTCTTACCCGCGCCCCAACCGAGCAATCTATCCATATAATCATAATCATATATACAGTTCCCAGGTAGCGGCAAGTCCCAACTCGCGCGTGAATTTCATCCTCCAAGCGGCCGTGTCTGGTCACGTCGGAAAATACACTCAAGTATTTTCAGGTTTGAATCCAAAGACTCCTCCTTTGCCATGTTCTTCCATTTTTAGTAGGTCATTAATTATCGTACCTTGTCGAATTATCGTCGCAAGTGGTTCTTAATATTATTTCTATAAAACCTCAATCTACGGTCTTTGGATTCGTTTCCGTTTATTAACCAAAATTTGAACTTTCTTCCAATCCGTGCTTCCATGGCCCAAATAATTTCTCTCTTCCCATTCCAATTCTCTACTGTTTGAGCAGCTCCCATCTTTTAATTTGGTCAAATTCAACTAGTATTTTTTCTTGGATATATATACATATATTGTGTAGAGTGATGGGTCGAAGGAAGCAAACCCGACCGCACCGATCAGGGGGGATACTAGAACCACCTGCCGCCGCTGCTGAAGGTGAATTGGATAACCACAATGCCTCCGAAACCCAGCATACTGGCAAGAATGTTGTAGATAAACCCTTTTTCGTGGAAGTTGATCGGACTCTTTGGGTTTCAGACGGGCACCGTGATATTTCAGAACTTATTCTGACCCATTTGAATTTAGGACAAGGGTTTTGTGGTTACAGTCTGGGTGAGGAGTTCTATCAGGATTCCAAGTATTCTTTAAGGTTTCGGTTGTGCAATGTGGATGACTTTGTTGGTCGAATTAGGTTAGGTCATTGGCCTGTGTTATCTGCTACTACTATATTTTTGGAATTTATAGAGAAACCCGCAATTTCAGAGGATATGGAGACGCATTCTGTGATCCTGTCTGGGAGCTTTGATGGACCGGATGATGGTGTTTCCGGTCTTGTTCACTTGGCTAGTCTTAAGTTTTTAACATTGAGGCCAGTTATTGGAGTTACGTTATCAGAGGACGTTCCATCACTCAAGTTGAGGGTGGAGATACTTGAGAGTGCTTTTGATGCTTGCGAGTCACTTCTGGACAATGCGAGGCAAGTTTGGAAAAAGAGTATGATGAGTGTTATGGCTTGGCTGCGTCCTGAAGCCATGACTTCAGAAGCTAAGTATGGAGTTAGTGATTCTACAGAAATGGAACTTGATTTAGACATGGAGATGGGCACCAACAGCTCTTCCATCTCCAGGAAACATGCGAGGTTTGATGTTGCTGGATTTTATGAAGCCATTAAGCCATCAAAGTGAGTATTAACAATTTCTTTTGATAATAATTGTAATATATGTCTTTATGCATTCCCTTCAAATTTTGGTTCAGTCCTTGATTTACATTGGTGGCATTTGTTACGCACAGAGGGAATCCAATGCTTGAGGATGACATACCTGGCTTGCTTCCAAAGCTTAGGCCATATCAGCGCCGTGCAGCTTACTGGATGGTGCAACGAGAGAAAGGAGCTCCAGGAAGTTTGGTAGAAACGGAAAGAAGTTCTCCTCTTTGTGTGCCAGTGGATTTTGTAGACACATGTTCAAGAATGTTCTACAATCCGTTCAGGTATGATCTCCAAAGTTTTGATGAGAATTTTGGAGCATATTACGTTTCTGGCATCTTTTGTGCTGGCCACTGAAATTACCCCTCACCTTGCCAGATTGTGAAAAAATAGAGGAGTTACATTGTCATTTAGAGTTTACTTCATGCATACCCACATGATAAACTTTGGTCAATGATCATAGCGCACCCTCTCTCCTTCTCAATTCTCAATGGTAGTGGAAGTATCATTCCACACGTGCGCATAAGAAGAATAGGGATAGGCTTAGTCAATCCTTTGATCCTCTCCTATTTTAATTTTTGGTTAGTGGAAGCGACTGGTTCCATGAAATCGATCAATCCACCTATGAAAAACTTATGGCAAGGTACTCTAATCGTCAAGACAAGAAAAGGGTTTGTGCGAAAAGAGAATATCCATCTAGTGGATGAACTTGCTTTCCTTCTCACTATGCTCATGATTAATATTTTGAGCTTATATTTTCTTATCTACAACCAACCTTCTCTTTGGCAAACAATCTAAGGCTTTTTGTGAACAAAAGGAACAGCTTTCTCATCATTATGTAAACTTCACCCGGGAAGAGAAGCTATGTCCACCTCATCCCCACCTTACTCGTTTGTATCTAGGTTCCTTAGGACTCTAGAGGAATCTAGATACAAAGTATGGAGCTCACCAGAGGGATTTAATTCATTACTTTATTATTCTGTTGTCATACTGAAGTTGCTAAATTGAAAGTAAAAGTTTATGGTTTAGTGCTTTTGTTCCACCTACAAGCTATGAGGTGCAACATTTATGCTCCATATTATAAAAGTGTATCATGCTCTCTTTTCATCTTTTATAGTTGCGTCTTGTACCACATCCTAATGTGGAATACCACAATAGTGCTAAGTGAAAATTTATATATTATTTAACTTTCAATCCTCAACCCTATCAATTCTTATAATGCATTTGCTTGAAAGCTCATGCTAAACTTATTTTCCATAATCTTTGAGAATATAACTATTGTTCAGATGTGATGTTGCTTTCAAACTGTTATTGTTGTGGGTTACGGGGCTTCTTCAATTATTTTGCTGGACTCCTAATTCCATATTTCTTTGCTTTTTTATTTATTCTGTTTTTTTTTTTTTTATTTTAATGCTTTGCGATTTACCTGTAATTATGACAACTGAAACATTCTTTGAAAACTGATTAGAAGAATAAAAAGCAATGGAAGGATGGGGGATTATGCCATCTTTTCTATTTCTACCTTTTGTTTCCCCTCTTTCATTTGGTCCCTCGTTCTGCATAAAACCAAACTCTCTCTCTCTATCTCTCTCTTTCTCGTATACTCACTTAGATTCATTTTTTTCCTTCCCTTTTTTCCAGTGGAAATGTTTCGTTGCATCCAGACTACTTTTCACAGTATGTCGATGGTGGTATTCTTGCTGGTAAGTTATATTCCTGTAATCAGTTTTAGCTTATCTACTTCTGAAGACACTGTATGTTTTCTTGTATCTGATTTAATGAATAATATATGGAACCTAGTGGTCAAAATGCCAAGGCGAGCCCAAGTTTTGTAATCTGTTTTAGCTTATCTACTTTTGTTTTCATGCATGATGCATTATAAAACAATTACTAACTTGGGCACTGTTCATACCTTTTTAGTAAGTTTGCTATGTGGTATGGCACAAGCTTGAAATATTGTTTGGACATATATTACCACCAGATTGGGCACCTAGGTGTGATATTGACAAAGTCACAAAACTGAATTATGTGAGTTCTTTGTGTGCGAGTTGATATTTTTTGGCCTGTGCTTTCTGAAATTCTGATCCTCTTTTTGGTTTTCAGTAAGAATGAGAGAAAGAAAGGAAAATGCTAACTTGCTTGTGTCTAGGGTTGGTGTTTGCTAATCTGAGAACACTGAGGGAAAATGAAGCATAATAGTGCCTGGGTGTGGGATAGCCAAGCTTGAAATATAGTTTGGACAAATTGGCCATCCTGATTGAGCACCTAGGCATGGTATTGTCAAAACTGGATATTTGAGTTTTCTGTGTACCATTTGATACTTTTTGGCCTGTGATTTTAGGAATTCTGACTCTCCTTTGGGTTCTGTAAGGATGAGGGAAAGGAAGGAAAGTGCTAAATCTTTAGGATTAGTATTTTATTTTATTTTTTGTGAAATAAGTATTGTATTAAATGCAAAAGGGCAAAACCCGATAAGTCATATACAAGTGTTAGCCTAAAGGGAAACTCCTATTTAAAGTTTAAGAGAAACCTTTAGGATCAGTATGTGCTAATCTGATTTGGATGTACTCATGTACTTTAACTGTGTTGTTCATCACAACTACAGATGAGATGGGTTTGGGGAAAACAGTTGAACTACTTGCTTGTATATTTTCTCATCGGAGGTCGGCATCTGAAGGAGAAATTTTATCTAATGATGCATTGCACGTTACTGAGGATCAGAAAATTAATATTAGAAGAATGAAAAGGGAGCGTGTTGAGTGTATATGTGGATCTGTGAGCGAAAGCCCCAAATACAAAGGTTTATGGGTACAATGTGATATCTGCGATGCTTGGCAACATGCAGATTGTGTCAGTTATACACCAACACAGAAAAATTCAAAATCCAAGGAAGTCTCCAATGGACAAGGATGTAAAAAAATGCCATCGGCAAACTTACAGAAGCACACAAGACAGAAAAATACAACCAACATAGTTGTGATGGATGGGGAACATATATGCCAGCTGTGCTTGGAATTGATCCAAGCTACTGACTCTCCAGTTGCTACTGGCGCGACTCTTATAGTGTGTCCGGCTCCTATACTGCCCCAATGGCATGCTGAAATTATTCGGTATAACCTTCTGCTACTACTGTTCTTTCTCACCTGCATATTGTAGCATCTCTTTAAGAGCAATTAGAGTTGACTTTTTATGTTCTGGTGGTGGTTAAGCATTTATTTTTAACAGATTTGTAAATCATTTTGTGTCTTTACCTACTTTTTTTTAGATTGATGATGAAGAGAATAAAACTTGTTTGAGAAAAGAAAAATATGTAGAAGTACTCATGACCAATATATTGCAAATAAACATTTTCCTTCGTGTGAATTTCTGCAGGATTTTTGGCTCTTCTAAGGTGACCTAGGCATATGCCGTATGAAATCTTCAAACTATCAACTATAGCTTTAATATTATCAGTATTAGTATTTTGATCCAAATAACTTGTTTCTGCTAGGAGCCAATGGAAAAGGAATTAGAATAGTATCCTTTGCCACCTCCTGGGCCAATCTGTGGGCATTGTACACATGCTTCTAGTGCTACTTGATTAGCTATGGTACCAGGTGCATGACCTTAGTAAAGGTCATGATGGATGAAGCTATTTGACTAATTAATTGATGCTTAGGATCTTAGATTTAGTGTTGCAAGAACTAAACTATCCCAATCAGTTGGATCAGGGACCCACTGACCCCCTATTACTGGTTAGGTTGGATTATATGACTGGTGAAAACTGCCAAGTTGACCTGAGCATAAGCAATTTGTACAACTCAGACAGATCAAAGTGACCTAGTTGGGTTGAGCTCCCTTTGTAGAGAATCTTGACACATTGCAAATGGTTAGAGTCAAACCCTGGTAATGAAACAAAAGTTGCAAATAGTGGACTTCTAATTTTTTTTTTTTAATCTTATATGCAGCACTCAAAATTTCTCTTAAAGTATATATATATATATATATATATATATAGATATATATAATTATTGCTAGGTAAGATACACACGCGCCCAACTCACACACCCAAAGGTAGTCGAACCCACGACCCCTTAAGACTCTTCCCCCTTTAAGGGGTGAAGACGTGCTTCTAGGCCCAAGGCCTGTTGGCATAATAACTGTCAAAGTATATTAACATGCATTATATATATATATATATATATATATATATATATATATATTATGTTGGCATAATAACTGCCAGAGTATATTAACATGCATTCTATATATATATATATATAATTTTAAGATCAATTTTCCATATTGTCTAGGCTACTTCTGGTCTATATTAGTCATCTAATTGTGCTTATTCCCAGTTTAACAATTCAGAGTAATTTAGATGATTCTTTTATTAAAATCAATCAATTTGGATAAGATTTTGTGTTCTTGGGATGCTTTATTAAATTGTGCCACTGTATAATTTTAGAGGTTAATGCAGCAACCAACTGATTTGTTGTTGTTGTTGTTGTTTTTTTTTTTTTTTTTTTTTTTTGAACTTTTGTATTTTACCTAGTCATACAAAACCAGGTTCCTTGAAAACTTGTGTCTACGAAGGTGTAAGAAGCAGTTCTATTTCAGATACATCTGTTATGGATATCAGTGAACTTGTCAGTGCTGACATTGTATTAACAACATATGATGTACTTAAAGAGGACCTGTCGCATGACTCAGATAGGCATGAAGGGGATCGACGTTTCATGAGATTCCAGAAGAGGTTCCTCCAAAATTTCTCTTTTATTTTTTATTTGTTACTGTTAAGTTTCCAACCTAAAAGCCTAAGCTATTAGGTGGAGGGCCCAAACAGGTATATTAAGTCATATCAACATTTTATATTTAAACGATGTGGGATGTGGGACTTCCCAACAGTTACAACTGATCTTTATCTTTTGTCAAATTGGTCATGTCTTTTAGAAAGTGGACCATATAAAAAATCTACAGAGCATATTGGTAGCGCTTATGGCAGATTATTTATAAGGAATCTATGCTACGCAGATTCAGTCCTGAGATTGGTGATTGGTTGTTTAAAACACACACACACACATATTTGATGGTTATTTTATTTGCTTTCCAGATGATGTTTACGTGATTGCTTAAAGTCCACATCAATCAAAATTTTTTCTTCAGTCATTTGTACAGTATACTGGATTTAGTTCATGCTTCATTAACACTTTGGTCATTTATATTTGGTGATTAAAGTAAGATCAAATTTACACTGGCATGGTTTCTGTTTAGTGCTGTGATTGCTGAGCTGTATATTCAAGTTGCTTTCCTCATTTATTTTTACTGTAATGGTGTTAATTTGGTTTGCCCCCATGAGCTCTTTATTTTAGCCAAGATAAATGTAGAACAAGGGCCTAAGTTGTTGCAGGGATAAAACTTTTGTTCAATATTATTCAACTTTTTTTCTTTCTACTATTCTTTGCCTTCTCCCTAGTGTCTTAGGTTTACACAGGGATCTTGTTCTTCTGTTCTAGTCTTTCAAAAACAATTTCTTCGGCTAGAGGATAAATTTAAGACCTCTTGCTTTGTGGATGTACGCTCCTTATTAGAACCTCTCGACATATATATATATATATATTGATTTTGTGCTTGCTGAGCAATAGTGCCGCATATTGCCATGTGAATGTATGAGTGGCTATCACAAGGCTTTGACCAAGTCCTTCGTCCATATTTATATGTTTCCTGGAGGAGCCCAGTTAATTGAAGTCATGTTCTGAAACAGAAAGGTTTGAAGTCTATTTATTACTGGTGAGCTTTATGTTTGTTGGGAATATGTTTTGACTACATAGTGATTGGTAGTAAAAAAATTTGGTGTTGTGAAATGATCCTGTGTGAAATTTAATAGGATGTAAGATTTTGGAGCAGTTCATTTTGGTTGAACAGATCTCATGGTGAGCTTTATTCCATTGTGTGTCTCTCCTCCTTTCTCTCTGTGCTTGTTTTTCTCTATTCCTTATGTGTGACTTGTGAATGATTGAGCAAGCAATTTGTTAAAGCTTTGTTGAAGTGTACATAATTCCCTCTTGTACTTTGTCATAGAAACAATGCTGGGTTGATTATTGCAGAATTCTTCGAACTGAATGTTTTTAGATGATGATGACTGGCCATTTTGTTGCAGGTATCCTGTTATTCCAACTTTACTTACCAGAATATACTGGTGGAGGATTTGTTTGGATGAGGCTCAAATGGTGGAGAGTAATGCTGCTGCTGTAACAGAAATGGCACTGCGACTACATGCTAAGCACCGTTGGTGCATTACAGGAACTCCTATACAGCGGAAACTGGATGACTTATATGGACTTCTCAGATTCCTTAAAGCAAGTCCTTTTGATGTCCTTAGGTGGTGGATTGAAGTTATTAGAGAACCATATGAGGTATAAAGTGTCTATAACATGTTTTAACCATCATTTACGTGCAAGGTGACCTTCAAAGTCTATGAATGCTGGAGCTAAGAGAGGGACTAACTGACTTACCAATTATCATCGCAAAAAGAAGTGTTTCCTCAATGTTTATTAATTTCCTTGTCAAATGTACTAATCACCTCTTCTTTTTTCCCCCTTTCTTTTTGGAATCCTTGGCACACCATAGCACTCTTGGATGAGTTCAAATAGTTTATGAAGTATTAGAGAATTAAATTAGTTGTTTTAGGCATATGGAAGAATGAATTTTCAGTATTACCTATGAGAAATGCTTTCATACATATATGCTAAAGACTCTAAGGAGAAGGGACAAATGTGAAAGCAATTGGAGATAGGATTTAAGAGTTTCTCATTACAGTTAGTTATATTATGTTAATTGTCCAACCTAAAAGCCTAAGCTATTAGGTTGAGGGCCAAACAAGTATATTAAGTCATATCAATTTTTTATATTCAAACGATGTGGAATGTGGGACTTCCCAACACTCCCTCTCATGTGTAGGCCTAACAAGAGAACAATGGGCCTGTCATGTGGACAACAACAACAGGCTCACGAATGAAATAGGCCCAACAACAATAATAGGATCACAAATGAAACGGCCCAAGAATGACATACTCTGATACCATGTTACGTGTCCAACCTAAAAGCCTAAGCTATTAGGTGGAGAGCCCAAACAAGTATACTAAGTCATATCAACTTTTTATATTCAAACGATGTGGGATGAGGGACTTCCCAACAATTATTATTGTGATTGATTGCATCCTCGCTCCATTTCTATTAATCTTCACCTAGTTGGCTGTTTGGCATAGTTAGAGAGGACTCCCCCCCCACCCCCCCTTCTTTCCCAAAAAAAAAAAGTGTTCTATTTGTTTGTTCTTTTATCTCTTGTAGGAATATTTCTCTTTCTGTCCCACTCTAGTGGTTCTAGTTAGGTTTTGGGGAATTCCAAGTCTTTGTTGGCAAAATTTTTATCTTGCATCTAACATTTGCAGAGGAGAGATGTAGGAGCTATGGATTTCACACATAAATTTTTTAAACAAATCATGTGGCGTTCTTCAAAAATACATGTTGCTGATGAGTTACAACTTCCCCCACAAGAAGAATGCCTCTCTTGCCTCTCTTTCTCACCAATTGAGGAGCACTTTTACCAGAGGCAACATGAAACTTGTGTGAGTTATGCCCGTGAAGTTATTGAAAGTTTCAAAGATGATATTCTCAAAAGAAAAGTCCAAGGTTATTAATAATTGTCCTGCTACATTTTTTAGAAGTCATTCACAAGCAACATACTAAATTAGAAGTAGGGAGAGAGAAACCTTTTGGTCTTACAACATGCTTACTTTTTTTCCAGGTTGTGCATCATCTGATACTCCATATGATCCTTTTATCACACATTCAGAGGCTTCAAAGTTGCTAAACTCACTCTTGAAGCTTCGCCAAGCCTGCTGCCATCCTCAAGTAGGAAGTTCTGGGTTGCGTTCTTTGCAACAGTCCCCTATGACTATGGAGGAGATATTACAGGTGGGTTACATATAACAAATTTTAGGTCACATGTTTTACAATAGCTTTAGCCATTGGTTCTTCCTGTTTAGAGGGATCTTGTTTGGCAGGTTCTTGTAGGTAAGACGAAGATAGAAGGGGAGGAAGCTCTCAGGAGATTAGTCGTTGCATTGAATGGGCTTGCAGGGATAGCCATTATAAAGCAAGATCTTTCTCAAGCAGTATCATTGTACAAGGAAGCACTGGCTTTAGTTGAAGAGCACTCCAAAGATTTCCGCTTGGATCCTTTGTTGAATCTTCACATTCATCATAATCTTGCTGATTTACTCCCTGTGGCTTCAGCATACGCGCAACAATTACCATCAAAGGGAGGACAATTCTCTGGAACCTTTGACGAGAAAGCCTTCAATATATATAATGACGAAGAATGTGATCAAAGTGTTGTGAAAAGGCAAAAATTAAGCAGGGAAAACTATTCAGATTTGACTATTGATGTTGGGAAACAACCTGATACTGGTAACCTATTAGTGAATGGTTTTAATGGTAACAGAGAATGTGATGCTGAACCTCCTGCGTCATCGAGATCCTCTAGTGATGGATGTTTGAGAATGGCATGTGAGAATATAAAACAGAAGTTCTTGTCTGTGTTCACTTCAAAGCTTTCTCTGGCCCAACAAGATTTTAGAAAAACTTATATGCAGGTATGTTCCTTCCAAAACTGTTCCATGGACTGTTAAGGACTTACATTTCTAAGTTTCAAAGTGGCTCAATAATTTTATAGCCTTTTTTTAACCCTTTCTTCGTGGTTTGCATTTAAAGTTTCATCTTGGATTGCCTTTTTGACTATTTGATTATATATATATATTTTTTTATTTTAATCTCTCACAGGTTTGTAATGCATTAAATGATAGAAGAGATCAACATTCAGTTTGGTGGTTGGATGCCCTTCATCATATTGAAAAGAATAAAGACAGCTCAAGTGAGTTGATCAGAAAGATTGGAGACGCTGTCTCAGGGGCTTCGAGGTCATCGAAAATAGCTTCTGGGTTAGTGTTAGTTTGGGTTCTAGTTCACATCACCAATATGTTGCATGGATGTGCCCATTTCATCTTTTTAGATCTTCTATTGTAATTAGTAATTTGTAATTGTCTTAATATTACTGTGACAGTTATGTATATCAAAACAATTACTCATATTTTATCGAGGGAAAGTTAAAATCTGCCGTCTCGTTTTAGAATAATTTAATGAACTCCTTATGTAGGTACTTTGAACAAAAAGACAAATGCCATGGGGATATTATTATATTATAAATTTTCAGTGGAACTCCTAATTCAAAATGGATGAAAGGAAGTACATGAATTTATGATTACATCTCAGTATGATCCAATTAGTATGCAGTGCCCATCTGATCATTGTTTTGGTAATGGTAATTGTTGAGATGTGTTTTTTTCTTTGGTGTGTATTTAAAGAAATCTAGCTCCCTGGGTAGCTCAGAATAAAGCAACCTAGCTCCCTGGATAGCTTATTTAAAATGTGTTTTTTTCTTCTTTTATTTATTTTTTTATTTTTTGGGAAATCAATGGTGAGAACTCCTTGCCTAGAGTTTCTGTCAAAACAGAACGATTTGAACTAATTTGAATTGAATATTTTGCATGTATAGTGATTTACTTTTCTGCTCTTGATCCAGCTTTCGAAGCATAAGTGCTCTGAAGTATTATATCCAGACTGGTTTAGATTCAGTGGAAGACTCTAGGCAAACGTTACTTGATAGACTCTTGGAAATTGACCAGACAATGGAAAAACCAAGAGAAGAGGACATTGAACGTGTGAGATACTGTCGAAACTGCCAGGCTAATGGTGATGGTGCCATATGTCTTCACTGTGAACTAGACGAAACATTTCAGGTTTACTACTTCATTTGTTTGTTAATTTTGATGTTTGCCCATACAACTAAAATTCATTGTCTGGTCTTTTGATTTCTTATTTCTTTCTCCAGGTTTATGAGGCCAGGCTCTTTCGCCTTAACAAAGTACATGGAGGGATGATTACATCTGCTGAGGAGGCAGTTGATCTGCAGAAGAAGAAATCTGCACTGAATCGTTTCTATTGGACTTTGTCACAACCCAATAAAAATTCAACTTCATCCAGTGTTAAAAATGAAGAAAATATAAGGAAGAGGGATGTTGGTGAAAAAGTAGTGGTCAGTTACTTTCTCATCTGCCTTTTGGTATTTTCAAAGGGTGCCTTAAATTCACTTATGCTTTGCTTAGCGTTCAAAAAAATATGGAATATTTTTTCTTATTCAGATATTTGGAGGAGTTTTTTTGTGTTGGAGAGTTAGTTAATTGTATATATTAGGGTGTTGAGCCCCACTACTGGATGGGATCAATAACTATAGGGTTACATCTTACTCCACTGGTAATCCTGAATTTGCTTCAATAATTGTGATTGTGAGCACCCCACGTGGTTAGATCTTTTAACATTATTTGATGCAATGCCATTGTCTCTAATTTCTGTCTTCTCTGCTCCTTTTGTATCCGATCTTGATATTCTGGAGTATGTTGCAACAATCCCAAGATAAATTATTTTGGAATTCATTTCAAGAACAAGTGATTTCCACATCCTGTAGTAGAGAGGTGTCCATTTTTTGGAGTCTAAATGGCTACTGTCAGAAGACACACACCCCATTCCTACTTTGTTCCTTGTTATGCTTCTGTTCATGATGTCTGAGATCTCTGAGTGTCAGTTTCATGAAAATTTACTATAAATGAACCCTCTCTTCATGAAGGCAAGTAATACCATCATCATTATCTATTGACAATAAATTTGAGACAATCATATAAAAAATCCTAAGTATTGTCTACCAAAGTTTAAACCAGAATCCATTATCAGTCACAACTTCTCTTTCTATACTGTTTGATAATTCTTGTAAAGTGCCACACAGTTCAATCAATCCTGATTTCGGTTTTGTGCAGGTACTTTTCAAATTTTGTTGTTGTCAGTCTCATTGTAGTGATTATAATGAAACTTTATTGGTAGTAACATTTAAAGATGCCATCAGATTCTTGTGTGAAGTCTCTTGGATGCCATTCTAGAGACTTGTGTTCAAGTTGCCTCAGGAGCTCTGGGTGGGGTGGGATTTTGGGTTATTCCAATATAACAACCCCCTCCCCCCCCCCCAAAAAAAAAAGCACACGCATAATAAAAATGACATTTCACATTTTCCAATATCATTTCTCCTATTGACGATATTGTTGTTGGTAGGTTTCAAAATCTCCCTCTGAATTGGAGGTTGTTCTTGGAGTTATAAAGAGCTATTCCAAAGCTCAGTTAAGGAGAGAGGGTATGTCAGCAGCCACAAAGCAGCTACTTCTTCTTGAGGTATGGCCTGATCAATCCTTTTTAGTTGGTAGCAACTACAAAGCTGCCACCTAGTTTATTCATTTTATTTTATTTTATTTTATGGTCAGATAACATTGTTGTTTTGCTCATTTTGTCTATGGGGGAGGGAGTATATCTGTTTGTGAGAATGATTTTGTCCCATAAATTCTGATTTTTATGTCTTTACTTGTTAGTGAAAATCAAGAGTAATGCTTCATGGAATGTTTAAAATCCAGTCAATATTATCCTCAGTTATTTGTCTCATTACATGCTAATTTTCTCCTGAGAAAGAAAGGAGTTTTCAGTTAATATTAGTTATCCTATAACTGGAATGCATACATGTGTCCCAGTTTTGTTTGTAGTCTCTCTTTTTTTTTTCGTTTTTTTTTTTCTTTTTCTCATGTTCTTTTTTACTTGGTTAAGGGCATGCGGAAGGAGTATGCCCATGCAAGGTCCTTGGCGATTGCTCAAGCTCAAGTTCTGCGGGCTCATGACGAAATTAAGATGGCAACCTCTCGATTACGCCTAAGAGAAAATGAGAATGATAAATCCATTGATGCTTTAAGTTTAGGAGAATTAGATGCAGCTAGCGTAGAAAACTCTCATGAAAAGTTGATGGCATTGACTTTGTTGTCACGTACAAAGGGGCAACTTCGTTATTTGAAGGTACGAGTATAGTCTTTCTGAAATTAGTCATGCTGCAAATTAGTATTTCTTTACGGATCCTACAATTGTCAGTTGAATTATTACAATAATTTGATGTAGGGATCCAGAGGTAAAAAGATTAAGGGTAACCATTTAGGTATTATAGAACAAACCTTCTACATTGAAGGGAATAAAATTTATTGTGTTCCACATTGTGATTTTTATACTACAGAAATTTTCATTCTCTGATGACTGAAGTGATCTTGCATGCATTTTTTGTTTATTAAAATTTCTTTTATGAGTTGATAAACAGATACTCCACATTGTCCTGGTTCTTTAGTAATAAACCATTGATTCTTTGTTAATATCCATAGCAGTTGATTTTAAACACACCTTTATATGTTTTTCTTTCATTTTTCTGATAAGAACGGGTGTAAGCATATATTTAAGCTAGTGAGTGCATGACTTGTAAAAATTTGTGCCATATAGCTATCCTTTTAACCTATTTTTGCAGATTTGTTCCTTTTCCATTTTTCTTCCTGGTTGGCAGTCATTGGTCAATCCTTATAAAAGGAGTTGCCCTACTGGCATTATTTGAATTTTCAGGCTCAATATGTGACTATCCCCTTGTTTTTTCGCTTATTTAAGCATTGCATTCTTTGTTTGCACCTCAGTAAGTGTTTGATATTACCATGTTCATTTCCAGAAGTTCCTTCCGCAACTCCATCATATCTTTTACTGATAATTTTCTCCTCCAAGTTGATTTATCCAAATATCTTAAGGTTATCAAAGTTACGTGAAGTAGTTTCTTCTATTAATTGGTAGTATCTAACAGATTGGTATCTGCTTTCATAATTATTATGGCAGTAACCTGGCCTCCAAATCAAGCTTTATCTATGATGAGGGTATTGATAGAAAACCGTTAACTCCACCTCGCTTCAGCATGAACTTCATATGGGGCAGCTGAACAGGGTTGGGACTTGCGATCCACTTATAAATTCTTAAATTTGGCAAAATTTTTTTGTTCAAATAGATCCTTATGGCTGTTAGATTTTAGTGCAGGTGACCACTATGAATATTTTCTTAGAAGCTAATGGCCTAATTCCTCCCTCTTTTAGTTTTTTCATCAGCGTGGCTGTTTTTGTTTTGTGATCTGCTTAGCATATGCTTTTGAAAATTTTAACTCATTGTCACTGGATTTTCTCCCATTATTTTTATTAGATAAATACAAATGCACATGCATATTTGCTTTGCCGCTTTTGATACTTTTTATGAATTGTATCCAGGGTTTGGTGCTATCAAAACAAAAATTGCAGTTGGAGAGCCCTAATAATTCATCCTTAACTCAAGATACAGCTACCTTTGCGACTTCTCCTGCAGAAGAGAGAAATGAATATCTAGTTAAAGCCGATGAGGAATCGTGCCCGGTTTGTCAAGAAAAGCTCAGCAATCGAAAAATGGTTTTTCAGTGTGGCCATGTTACTTGCTGTAAATGTAATTTTCTCATGACCTTTTATCTCATTGTCATTCTATATGAGCTGCTTCAAAAGCCATAAGTATGGAAAGTGCAATATAATGTTGGGAGTTAGGAAGGAGTGATGCCTCATGGTGAAAAGGAACAGAACAACTTCCTTTTATACCCTCACCCACAAGTCAGTGTAGTCATTGTGTATTATAGATTGTAGCTCCTTGTAGTAAACCTAGGATACAATATATAATCGCATTATCCTGGATGGAGATATTGAAAATTTTACTTCTTGATTACCCACCCCAAGAATGTGCTTTACATCATAATACTCTATTGGGTCTCTCTGATATCCTAAACAACATAGACTTAGCTTGCCCTGGCAGTAAATTTTTTCCTCACAAAATATGTCTACTATGTTCTTGGAGCACAATAAACGTGTTTAGAATTACGTTTTTTTTCCCCTTTCAATTTAATGTAAAATGTGAAACTTTGCTGCAGACATATGAGTATACCTCTAGGCTGTCCAATGATCTGAATGATTATAATTTTAGTATCTAGCCAAATTCTTCCTTAATCACTTATTTGTATAGACCTCAAAATCTATTTTGCTGATTATTCCCCCCCCTCCCCCCTCTTTCTCTTTCATGATATATGACAAGTTTTGTACTAGTTTATCTGTAAGCCATCAAATTGGGGATCTGGGATATTATGTGGCCTTAAACATTCTTATAACCACGATTTTGTCAGTTTCTTACCCCATGTGCATGTTTGTAGTTGCTTGTTGAGAAGGGTTGAACTCGTTGAGCTTTGGACCAAGTAAGCAACGAGCTTAGGTGAGTTTGTTTGAGCGACCGTGAGCTGTATGAAACCCTGGGTTCAAGTCTTCTAATGAGATTTTTATGGTGTGCCAGGAAAAAGGAAAAAGAGATTAAAAAATAAAAAACCTATTGGGTTGATGTATTGGAAATTTGAACTATTATCAATATATGTTTGGTCGGCTATAGGAAAATTACAAGGCAACTCTTCTTAACAAAGCCATCCTTAACTACTTGGGGTAGACTCTACTGAATAATTATATATTATCTATTTCAAATTGGCATTGAAAATAAGCTTCTTCTTTTTTTCTCTTCAGCTTGTTTTTATTTGGTAGAACTTCAGTTTGCATAACATTTTTTGTCGTCTGTGCCTGATAATGCATTGTATACTGGGTTTCCCCTATTATAATCCTAATCAGGACGCACCTTCATAATTATTGCTTTCAGGTTTAGTTGCAATGACTGAGCAGAGACTAGTTCCTCATGGAAAGTTTCAAAATAAATGGGTAATGTGCCCAACATGTCGACAACATACAGATTTTGGGAATATTGCTTATGCCGATGATGAACAAAATCGATCATGTGATTCTGCAATGCTGCATACATTTCAAGGTCATGAAATGTCTGAAGCTGCTATGATTGTTCAAGGTTCATACGGAACAAAGGTGTGCTTCCTATCTAATGCAATACTCTTGATTATACCATAGATTCCTAGAAATGATGTGCATGGTATCACTTTTAATGCATGTGCTGCTGTATATGTCTGTGCATCAGCTTGTTTTTCATTTTTCCCTTCTGTGCTCCTGCATGTTTGCATCTTACTTTGCCTCCTGATGGTCCTTTACCTTTCCCCAGGTTCTAGTTTTTTTTTTTTGGGTTTTATAACATGCAAATATAGAGAGTTTTAATGTTCATGGTTCTCTTATGGGTCAACCATCATGCTTGATGTTTGACTTGCGTGGCAGATAAACTTGAGTTTCCAATTGCCTGTTGGAAGCTGCAACCATATATATTCTCTCTCACTCTCTCTCTCATGGCAGGCTACTGCGGTCAAATTTAATTATGCACTTTTTCAAATTTATCATGCTTAGATGAATTTGGAATTTTATGCTCTTCATATGCATTCATAAGCAAATTGCTACACAAATTACAAGTCCCTTTTGAATTTACCACCATGCAATCTCTACTCTCCAACTATTAACAGCCAGTCGTTTTTTTAATTTTCCCTACAAAGTATACTTGCCGTTTATTCTAATGTCAATATTATATTAAGTTTAATTTACTATCTTTTCTTTTCTTTTCTTTTTTTCTTTTTTTTTGGGGGGTTGGGGGGGGGGGGGGGGGGGGGGGGGTTTGAAGATTGAAGCAGTCACAAGAAGAATCCTGTGGATCAAGTCTATGGATCCAAAAGCAAAAGTTCTCGTGTTCTCAAGTTGGAATGATGTCCTTGATGTGTTGGGACATGCCTTGACTGCTAACCATATCAGTTATGTCCGGATGAAAGGAGGCAGGTAAGTGTTTCTGTTAAACAGCGTATGAACACATTAAGACAATGCTCTACTATATTATGCACCCAACTCATAGACTGCAATGAAAGTTTGTACCGGCTATACATTGGATTGTACATATCGTGTGACTTCCACTTCCCAATTAGTCTAATCAGATGATTTTGACTATCTTTTAAATGAACCTTTTTGCAACATTGATTTTATGGGACCAAGAATTTTAGCTATTGTGTTAGGAAGATTGATTGAAATATTATTTACTGGGCTTCAAATTTTATAGATTAATTGATCTCCCTTACGACCCTGGTGTTGTAACTGCAGGAGATCACATGTTGCCATCAACCACTTTAGAGGACAGAAGAACAATGCAGATGGAAATGGCAAGATGTGCGGCCAGCAACCAGAATCAAAATGTGTTCAAGTGTTATTGCTCTTAATCCAACATGGAGCCAATGGCCTCAATCTTTTAGAAGCACAGCATGTTGTTCTTGTAGAGCCACTACTCAACCCAGCAGCAGAAGCACAGGCAATCAGCCGGGTGCACCGAATTGGGCAGGAGAATCGGACACTCGTGCATCGTTTCATAGTATGTGCATTTTTTTGTTCGTCCATCATTATTTAAATTTTTACTTAAAAATATATGTACCACTGGAGTACCCATGCGACATGGAACAAAGGAATGCTAGCCAACCTATGCATTAAAGCACTTTAATCACTCCACCTCATGTGCTCTATATGTGGGATAATTTGGTAATTGACATTATCCTTCACAATTATTTTGACACCTCATTTTTTTATGGTATATTACCAAATTAATGCCACTTGGGTATGTTACCTTCAAATGGTGTATGTAGATTGTCTTTTCTACTTGCAAGACAATTACCTGCATAAACTCCAAACCATCTAAAAATGGCTTCCACCGAGTAGATGAGCTAGATTATGGCATAGTCTATTTTATTTATTTATTTTTTTAATTTTGATCAATTTAATCATTCATTGTTTACCTGTATTCTCCTTTGTCCTAGACCCCCCTCTACCCAGAGACTAAAAGTAATCAGTTATTGAAATTACCTATAGGAATTGAAGGTAGGTAACAAAATAGACCCAGCGGTAGTGCACACATACACTGCTAAGCTAGAATTTAGTAATTTCTCTTCGCCTTTCATATGTCCTCATGTACTGATGGACCTCTTATTGGATTCTCTGCTTGGAATCCAAGCAGGCTCGTCTGACCTAATTAATTGGTGTCTCTGTCTCTCTCTCTCTGTCTCTGTCAGTGTGTGGAAAATATTTAAGATCTTTCTTTGCTTTTTAACATTGTACTAAATTTAAAGTGCTCATATATACATGTGTAGACGTGTCATGATTATATATTTTTTGTATTTATGATGTTAGGTGAAAGGCACGGTCGAAGAGAGCATATTTAAATTAAATAGAAGCAGGAGTACTAATTCGTTCATTAATGGGAACACAAAGAATCAAGATCAGCCTGTTTTGACACTTAAAGATGTCGAGTCCCTATTTGCAACAGTGCCTTCAGCAGTACCAGAAAGCGATGAAAGGCCAAGTGGAAGCTTAATGCATTTGCCACCTTCCGTAGCCGCTGCTATAGCTGCTGAGAGGAGACTCAAGGAGTGCACGAGATGATATTTTTCACAAAGATGACTTTGTTGTAAATCAATTTTTTCAATTAGTGTCACTCATGAAAATAGAAGTTCAATAAAGGTATTCTTTGGCTCCATCAGACTGAACAGGCAGTTGGGATTACAAGCACGGCGACATGTAAGGTTAGAACGTTGCTTCTCATCTCTTGTAGGATTCTCAAAGTAATGATTTGTTTGATCTTGTATATGTTTTAATCTACATTATTCATGTATATATGTAAATGCTAATTTACATTACACCCACGGAGGCATGATGGGAACTCAATGTAGTTTGATTAGTTTACTCGGTATGGAAAGGTTGTGTTAATTCTTTACTCTTTTATGTGATTCTAGTAACAGGGGAGTATAGGTGTGTGTGTGTATATATATATATATATTAATTTTCTTTTCCGGATAATATTTTTCCGCCTACTTACATTCTTAGTCAATCAGTTTGCCAACCTCACCTGATATAAATTTTAGACCACCAGGTGTTGCTGGGAGCTCAACTTTAATAACCATGTAAATCAAATTCTTTGCAAATAAATTACCGACACAGTAAACAGAATTCCCTTCCTATCTATTATATATACACTAAGACGGAGGAAAGGTCCTCCTGTAGCTCTGCCACGCGTCAGTTCTGTTTTTTTTTTTTTTTTAAATCATATGCTGAATTTTTTTTTGAAAAATTACCTTTTGGTGATCCTTTTATAACTTAATACCAATAAAGGATATAACCTATCAACTTGCTACAACTTAACTATATACATGCGTGAAATGACTACTAATTTATTTTTTTCATATTACATTGAAAGTTGATCACTAAAACATAATTTTTTCAAAAAGTTACTTTTAGTGACTTTTGAGAAAATTGCTTTTTCAGTGACCACTTTCTATTTTAATACCAAACAAAAGTTTTTTGAGGAAAAACATTTTTTTGGTGTTCACTACTCTTTTTCATGCAAGTAAATTGTCGTTTGGTATTCATCATATATCTCTTTGTCTTTATGTGAGAGAATTGAAAAACCTCTACTATACAATATTCATCCCAAACTTTGTAAACTATCATATTTATTCGTTTTCTTTATACCTATTCATCTTCTCTCCAAAAAATTGAACGTATAAAATTATAAATAGTCATAATAAGAAAGAGAGATAGTTAGAAGAAAAAATTATTACAAAAAAAACGACATGTCGAAATCTTCAAATTCTCCCGATCTATCTTCGATGAAAAAAAAAATTATTTTAATCAAATTCTTCAGATGGTTTATTACCTAAAATTAAAAAGATCCATATGTTATCTTATCTTCTTTTCATTCCCTCTTTGCTCCACCCATTCTCTCTCTCTCTCTAAACTTTTCTTTCTCCCTCTCTCACTTCCCAACTAAATAGCAAACAAAGGAAATTGGTAGTCATTTTAAAACCTGTATACAAATTTGTAGCAAGTTGATTGATAATATCCTTAACATGTGTCCTTAAGTTATAATTAAGAAGATAATCATTATATGGAAACGGTGAAAAAGCATAGAAAATGGTGCAAATTACTTACAAAACTATAAAAGTATCTAAAAAATTGTTCAAGTACATTTTTACCAAATAAGGGATATCTCAAACCGTTAAGCCCAAACTAATCCCACATGATGCACAAATCATTCGCAAGTCTATGCATTCGATAATGAGGGAACGAAGACACGAACTCAAAACTTGATTCCTGAGCCGTGATTCTTTGCCATCTAAACTACCATTACGAGTGTATATTATACATCTATATATAAGATGATGATCGGGTAAGCATGTGCTAATATAAATTATATCAACACTCACATTGGGGGTTGCACCTCATGCATTAATGGGTTAAGGGATACATTGCGCCAATATAAGGGGTACATCTCCCAATACATGATACTGATATAACTTATATCAATACGTACTGACCTGATCAGTACTATATATATATATATATATATATATATATATAAAATTTTTATTTCTCATAATATTTATTTTTACAAACTTTCACCGTGCAACGCACGGATTATAAACTAGTTCAAGTCTAAAATGTAGACTTTGAAAAAGTATAAAGCTAATGTTGGAGTGTTTCAGGTTGGAGATTTCCCATTTGTAAGCTTTGAGTTGTCGTAGCGTGAACGTTTGGGGTTAGTGAGGATTGGATGATTGATTAGAGAATGGAATTGTCAATATAGTGACTTTTGTGTATAGGAAACCAGTGAAAAAGGACTGCTGTGTCTGTCAGTTTACGTGGGCAGTTGTGACTTTTCAGCAAGGTTTTGTGGAATTGTAAGCTGAGAAGTGAGAAAGCCTGCAACAGTGGGACCCCAATTAGCCTTGACATATCCACGGGGATAAAATAGAATATATAAAAGGTAGTGATCCTATGTGGGTTCCCACATGGGGATTTACATGTAGTCTCTGCGTCAAGGATCATTGAATTTGATATTTATGCATCAAATTTAACGATGCTTATACCAAGGAGTAGATATGAGTCCCATCCGGCTAAGGTCGGTCATTACTATTTACTGTAATGTCTGTGTATATATGTATACTGTATACACTAGGGTAGGGTAGTACAGGGCCGGCCCTGACTTTTTGGAGGCCCCAAGCGAACTCAAAAAATGAGGCCCCTTATACTTATTCACACACCAAAAAAAAAAGCATTTCTACACACTCAATTTTTTTCTTTTTTCTAGTATCAACTCAAAGTTTTCTTGCCTATATAGTTACTAATATTTGATTATATAAATGAAGGTAACAAAAAATCATTACAAGAACTTCAAAAACTATAATTCATACTTCTTGCTTCATAACTTAGCAAAATTCATTGTTACAATAAGAAAAATACACAAAACAAAATCTAAAGTTATAATACCAAAAAACGAAAAACCCAATGCATCGAAGTATCACTTAAATATTTGTTTGGGGGCCTCTATTCGCACCCCAAGACTTACTTTTCAGCCCCCACTTATTTTACATTTCAAGGTTTTATGAAAAATATAGAAAGTTTTCATAAAAACTAATAATGTATTCTATTAAAAAACATCATTTTGAACAACTTTTTAAAAGAAAATTTTTCCAAAATTTATCGTTTAAGTAGACTTTTTGGTCATTTATAGTCTTCGCTTCAGAAATGACTAAAAAATCCACTTAAACGATAGATTTTCGAAAAACTTTCTTCTAAAATGTTATTCAAAATTATGTTTTTTAATAGACAACACGATTAGTTTTTATGAAAACCTTACATGTTTTTCATAAAATCTTAAAGTGTAAAATAAGTGAGGGATGAAAAGAAAGTCTTTGGGTGCCAATAAAGACCTCCTATTTGTTTGGGTTTTAAACTTATTCTTTGGGATGGACTTGGGCCCTTAGATTTGGTTTTGGGGCCTTCTTCACAATCTTTACATTTTTTTTTTCTCTTGGGCTAAGCCAATCACAGTTATTACATTTGGTGTTGGGACCCCTTTTTTCACCCAAAAAAGTGGTGCCCTAAGCAACCACATTGGAAAATTATAGTCAGGGCCGGCCCTGGGGTAGTACTCCATATAATTTTTTGCAGTCACTAGTGTTGTCCGATAGAATAACGTTTGTTTGTTTGTTTGTTCCGATAGAATAACGTTTGTTTGTTTGTTTGTTTGTGGGCACATGAGACGATTAAAAACCAGATGGCGTGACCATTTTGAAGCGCGAGCCGGAGCAGCACCGCATCCAATCCTCTACGTGGCCCCTTACGCATGTCACGTGGCGGTTCTGAGCTATTCTATGGAGTATGGAGTACTATATAAAGTCCCCCCCCCCACCCCAGCCCATACCCTTACCTAATGTTAATACAAGGACTCTGTACGTTATATTTGAAGCAAGTTAAGGGCTCTCTGTACGTTATATTTGAAGCAAGTTAAGAACAGAACCATATATGGAAGCCTCTCTTCATCATATCCAAAAACCCAACATTTTTCCATCTCCCCCACCACACAAAACCAAACCCGCTTCAATTCCCTCACAACTGACTCAACCTCGCCATGTTCGTCCCAATCGATTGAACAAGAAAGTAGCAGTAGCGGCGGAGTCTAACTGTGGGTCAGTGCCGGAGTGCGGCAGCTGCTGGGGTTCCGTGTCGGAATTAGAGAGAGAATTGGAGGCTGAGATGAACCGAGAGGGAGATGAATGGATTGGAACGGGAAGGTGGAGAGACAAGTGCGGAGGGAGGGGAGTGGTGGAGCTGTTGGAGTGCTTGGAGAGAGAAGCAATCATGGGGGAGGACCAAGGCAGAGATCCTACGGACTACAATCGAAGGGCCCAGATCTTTGATAAGAGTTCTAGAGTTTTCCAGGCTCTCAAGGAACTTAACCACTCCGCTCCCAGTGACCAATCTTGACTTTGCGTTGTCTCATATAGTATTATTCTTCAACCAATGTAATTCTAATGTGGCCTCCATGGATACAATTAAGTGCAATTTTTAATGAATAAACCAGTTTTTTGAGATAACAACATTCTGGCTTAATTGTTGAATTCCTTTATGTGATCTTTCCACCACCACTCGTCTCTTAATTACACAATGGTTACAAAGAGTAGCAAGCGAAATATCTATTTTTTGAGATCGATGAGCATCGTTCCTCCATCTTGCTGAGCCTCATGTGCACCAGCTGCAGAGAGTTTAAGAGCAGCAAACTTAGATTAAAAAATACCACCCGATGTTGCCGTTTCCAGCGCCAACAGAAAGGCCATTGCCTCTGTGTGCAGAGGGTTAATTCTGACAGATTTTCTACCTTCTGCTATATCATACAATAACAAAAGCTGTACCTGCCCATCTATTTCTTGCTCTCTCCATGCCCCATCTACAAAATTCCCGTGTACATTCCCCTTTGCCCGTTTGAGCCCAGGCTCGGGGATTTCAAACATGTTTCTGTTAACAGTGTGTTGACATGAGAAGAATAACGATCACAGATTCTCCCATAACCATGCTGTCCCCCTTCTGAAGACCTCTCTTAGCTTTCCTGGAACCTTAGCCGTATTGATGACCTAAAAAATGGTCTACAAGGTATTCCTTCAGCTGATTATTGGGAATAAACGGGTTTGTGAAAAAAATTCGGCCAAGCATTAAAGTTCTGTTCTGTTCTGTTCTGTTCCTCATCCATCCGCAGTGGGCCAAACCAAACAGCTCCAAGGGGCAGCTTAAGAATAGATGCAGCTAACAATTTCGGTGCTGAGTGGCAAAGTGGGCAATCCACAACACATTACAGCTTATGATAAGCCTCGCCGATCTACCCAGGTGGGAATAGCACTGTTTAAAGCTTTCCATAAAGACATGTTAATTTTTTAAGGAATCCAAATAAAAATTGAGCACAAGCGTCGAAAGAGTACAGTTCCCTTCCGAAGTTCCCACTGCCCGCCAATGGGAGATTAAGGTCATTGCTATTTTTTTTTTTTTGATGAAATAAATTTATATATTATAAACAATAACGCAAAAACGCAAATACAAAAAAACAAAAACCAGCCCCTGTACACTAGTGGTATACAGATAATCTAAAGGGCTAGGCTATTTTATAATCAAGACAGCAAAATTATGCACCCACAAGATCATTATATATGCTAACGAAACCAAGATATTGATTGACACCAAAATTTTAAAGAAGCTGACCTGACTTTTCCATCATTCAAAAAAGTTAAGTTAACTAGAGAAAAAACATGGGACATTTTACCTCATTTGTGGAACCTGCAGCATAACCGGTTAAGCTTCAACCTAAAAGAAAGAAGCCTCATGGAATTCAAAAAATTGATTTTGTGGTGGATCATGGATGAGCAACCACACGACAGAGAGCAAGATGTTAAGATGAAAGAACAAAATATGCTCCAATTTAAAACCATCCAGTCAAACAAATTAACCTAACCACCCTACAAGAAGGAATATAAATATTCTAAATTAGAAAATTGAACACTAACTGCACGAGTGCTGCAGCTTCATAGCTCATCATGTGATGCCACTCAGTTACAAATGACCAGCAGCTCCTAAAAGCCTAACAGAACTTCCAATGGTTATTGCAATTCACACAGGTTACATATGTCGTCATAGGTTCATCAGCACTCCGAGTCTGCATTTGGTAGTAAGTGCACTTGCGTTGCCCACACCTACCACACTTGAACTGATCAGTTGTTGCTTTTGGTGCACCCCCACGCTCACAATCGAACAAAGCTCTCTCTTTGATTTTGTTATTCTCAAGTTGTCTTTGATCGCTTGCCATTTCTTCTGCAGTCATAGTCAGAAGTCTTTCTGGCTTGACCTGGCCGAGAAGTACTTTTCTCCGGAAATCTGGGTTGTTAGGATCTTTAATGTTAAACATCAAAGATCTATATTTGAACTTCTGGGCCCCATTAGAACGACCCCACTTTTCAAACATTACAGACTCTACGGAAACAGCAACTCGAATTGGGTCACATGCATTCACTTCATCCACGATGTCATCATCAGCCTCAATAGAAACTTTGGACAATGCCTCGAAAAGAAGTTCACGGACTTTGTCCCTCAAGGCTTCATTACATTTGATCATAGAAGTCAGCTTCGGAGGAGCAACAGGGCTATTTGAAGGTTTCTTCACACCAGAAACCTTCTTTTCATCTCTGGCAACCCTTTCAACCTTAACGTTCTCTGCTAAATTCATCTTCTCAATCCTTTCACCATCTACATTTTCAACCTTTCTCTCAATCATGACAGTGTCTGACTTTATAACCCTCTCAGATCTTGTTGTGCCACTCTGATCAATCTTCTCAACCTTGACAACGTCAGCCTTTGAGACCTTCTCAACCTTCACAGAGGTCACACTATGAACCTTCTCAGTCTTGACCATCTCTGCATTCCCAGGCTCCACTTTTGCAGAGTTTTTATTGTCTGAGCTTTCATTTTTCTTATTTCTGGTTGTTTCCTCAATGATTATGTTTTTCCAAATCTCAATCAAGTCGGAAGCAAAAGCTTGGATCTTCTTCTGAGGATGTTTAGTGAGATGTCTAAGTCGTTTCCCAACCTGAATTATAAACTAATATCAAAAATTGAAGAAGGAACTAAAAACAATTTCAACACTTGGGATACTCAATAAATCAAAGCACGCCAATGTAGTGAATTTTAAGTACAATGTTAAATTATGGAGTATCTAGAAGACATTAACACGAAGATTGAACAGAATCAGAAAAACTGGACCCAAGAAAAGGAAATCGCACAAGGGGGTGTTCGAGAGAAAAACCGCCGGCGGGTTTTTACAAATTGAAGAAATTACGATAACGGTTTCTATAAAGCTTTGTTTTTTCTTACACAGATTAAACTTAAAAGAGAGTCTGCACCATTTTTTTCCCCAGGTAACATAAGGAAAAAGGAGGAAAAAAAATATCAAGTGTTTCTTCCCCTATTTTAATCGGCTATATTATTATTATTATTATTATTATTCCTATTATTCTGGGTATGTATTGGGCCCTAGAATCCGACTTAAATAATGGGGTAAAAAAATAAGAAAAATATAAAGAATGTGAAAAGGAAAGTACCTGCGTGGAGACAAGAACCTGATAGGTAACGGGGAAATTCTTGAGCTGCTTCAATGCATCAAGGCATCGACCTTCCTCTGGTCCGCCGGAGGAAGCTCCATCAGCGGCGGCAGCGTCGGCCGCTTTTTTCGCGGCATCGAACAACTCCACCAGCTCCTTATCCATATCTGGCAGAGCTTTTTCTCCGAAAAACACACCGATAAAAAGAAGAAAACTCAGGTAAAGCATAACAAGTTAAAAAAGACTGAATTTTTCATAACGAGAAGAATCAATAATGAATATTAATAGAGGGAAAAAGAAACCCTAGAAAGTTGAGAGAGTGGGGAGAGATCTTTGAAGAGGAATATAAATGTTCAATGCGGAATGGATGCGTGAAGGAATTTATGTGGAAACCCTTGAATTGAGAGGGGCCATGCTTACCACTTCTTCCGCTTCAAGCCCTACTGTGTTTGGAGTGTGAAGATGGGGGCCGACAGAGACGGGGGGGGCCTCTCGGAGAGAAGACTACGGCCTTTTGTCACGTATATTGGATCGAATGGTTGCTACGCCTGCAGCGTTGCACAGAGATGTAAAGATCGGACGGGTGCTGTTCACCCACGTGTGTGCAAGTGTCCGTGCTATATTAGGAAAATTCGTTTACTAGCATCCAGGTGGAACCCATCTAACGGTCGTCGGGCGAGTGTGGCATGTGTGAAATTTAGTTGTGTGAATGGGCCGAATTGATCTAACGGGCTTTAGGGGTGGCCCAAAATTGGTACGAAAAAAAGGGCATTTGCTTATCATGGCTATACCGAATTGGAGCCCCGCCCATATGAACATATCGAACATTTTGTGTCTCCAGGCGTTATTTCACCCCAGGCTCAGCGAAATCAGTCAATAGCCAGGTGTACCAACACCTGAATAGAAAGGATTAGTGGTCACTAGTTACTAGTTAGCCAGAAGATGGTTTCTCGATCAAATATGCGAATCGTGTCTACTAAGTAGAAAACTTTGCAGATATTGCACCGGTCTTCGTCTCAACCCTGCTCCGTCTGATCAAGGAGGACCAGTCTTTTATATACGAGTAAATCATTTATTTATGGCACCCCCCAGCCGTTGTGCCATTTATGGTGCCAGGTAGGAAAGGATTGGGTTTTGGATAGAGTATAGGGTCTAAGGACCATCGCAATGTGCTAATTGCCGTCAAACCAATCAACTTTAAAGCCAAAGTACAGTTGTTACATCATGAAATACGCATGCATCACATTTCAGATACGATTCCACCCCCTGTTTCCATGCCCATGCCCCTTGCATTCCAAAAGGAAAAACTGCGTGGTTGAACCAAAAATCCCCAACCCCACATCACTATAAAGAGAGAGAGAGAGAGAGAGAGAGAGAGAGAGAGAGAGAGAGAGAGAGAGAGAGAGAGGCAAGTGACAACCTGGGTTGGATCCATGGCCATGGCACCCTTCACAGTTGAGCTTTGGTTATGAAGCCAAGAGCTTTAACCGAGTGGAAACACGTACGGAGCTGACCAAAATAATTTTGAACCATTTGCCTTTAGTCTTTTACTCCTTTCCTTCATTTCAAAAAATATAAGAAAACTTGTAAAAGCAACGGCTTAATCATTAGCCAATTGGACTATCCACATGTAACACTGATCTTACTTAATGCATAAAAACCATCCTAACAATCCAAACTAATTATCTATTTAGGGTCAAGCATACAGCTTTGCAAAGGCTCTGCATACAGACCAACACATCAAAGAGGGACACAATACCCACGATGGTGTATTAAATAAGCATAGCACCTCCTTATGATGAGAATAAAAGATGCAGCCTGTAGGAATTGTGATTTGCTATTAATCCCTAGTTGAATAAATTATTTCCTCAACCACATAATATTAGGTGAAAGACAGATTGTGAACATAATTCCATACGTGATATCCCATAAAAAAGTACTTAGTTACAGCCTAACCAAAGAGGTGGTCATAGCATGCAGACTAAAAAAGGAATTTCAGAGAGACACAGAAGCTACCCTTCCTTTCCTGATAGCTGCTGTCAAGAAGCCAAAAAAACAAAGAAGCTCAAATTGGAGAGAGAGAGAGAGAGAGAGAGAGAATGGTAACTGAAGGATAAAAACAAGTAAAATTGATAGACACCACAAACATTAGTCTAAGTCATCCATTAATCCCAGGAATTAATGCCAAAAATACCTCAACATGAAACAAGAAGAAACTAGAAAATGAGACTACATTATTCAAAAGCAACTGTGTTTTCAGTTTCACCATCAGCAACACAATGGATAATATCAGAAAGATTACCAGGATTCACATCCCTATTCACTTCTCTTCAGCCTGTGGTTTCTCCAAAAAAGTCTTCTTCAACCAATTGAACGGCTGTACATTATTTTAAAAAAAGTAAAATGTAAGATATTAAGATTAATGAACAAAACAAAAAATGTTTGAAAAGCAACAGCATGGCAATATGGAATTGGCAAATATTAAGCTATTAAATTGTTGTCAAATTAAAAGTACCAGAAGTTACAAAAACATGTTCTCTACTAACTGTACTCATAAAAGACTTTTTTTTTTTTGGGGGGGGGGGGGGGGGGGGGAGGCAGGCAGGGAGGGGGCAGGGGTTGGAAAACAGAAGAGAGTGCTTTGTGATCTCCAAATCCTCTATTTTTGTCCCAAAAGTCCAAACTGCCCTCCACAGTTCCAAAATTTATCAACAAACAAAACATAATATAAATTAAAAACATCGCAAAGAGGACAATGTTAAAACCTATTGACATAACAAATATTCGATAAATGAAATATTGAAATGAGCATACCTACAAGGACCTATACCTAATGAACTACCAAAAAAGTTCATGAACAAAATAACGACTATATATATCTATTTACATATATTTTTGCTAGACAATTATGACCTACACACATCTGCACAATTGCTGCCTCCTAAAGAATACAATGATACAAATGTTTGAGCAGAAAATGGTACTGTCATGCCACAGTCACCAAACAAGATGCATATATTTTTTATGATTAATTTACCCTATTTCATCTTTCTTTCAAAACTGAGTCATCCGACATCAATATTGGGTAATCTTTAAAAAGCATATTGCACAATGAATAAGCAAAATGATCAACTAATGACTCAGAAGATACTTAGCAATCAAATAGGTCAAATAAGGAAAATAAACACAAAATTTGGACACCCTTACCCTATCTTCCAAGCAAACAAATTGAAAGAAGACATTTTTGATAGAACCAGTGATAGATGGAAAAGTAATAGATCACATATGATCAACAAAAAGAAATGGCTGAAATAGATTATGATCAATGAGTTGGACCAAGATTAAAATATACTAAAACAAGAGAACATAGGAAGTTTTAACAATAAAGCCATGTGAGAGCAGAACATAAGACCATCACGAAACCAAACATGGTCGCCCTATAAGGGAAGGAAATACTGCATGGTTACATGATGTTTAAAGAACCTTACACAGCAAAGCAAGAACAAATAAAGAAGTGGAGGCAACAGGATCTAAAAGAATTATGAACCTTTTATCAACAATCACATACCCGTTGAACTAGAGGTTTGTTAACCCATTACTGTCTTGGCTCTACACCCCTATAAACACCATGACACCAACCATTGAGCACAAGGATCAATCCTTCAATCCATGACATGACCATTAATAATGCGATTTCATATAAGTCACTGAGTGCCTAGCCCAAAATTGCACCTAGTATTTGGTTCAGTATTCCTACAACCATGCTCTCATGCAGCAAGGTAAAAGTCATCACCATTAACCCTTCTATAAGAACTAATGTTATTCACATTCTGTACACGTGACGAAATTTTCTAAAACAAAAGGTGTTGGTTTGACTATTTTGTTCAATTTTTTGCTTACCCGAAGGTCCTTTGGCAACAAGGACACATTGAGAGACAAGTCCAGATTAAACGCAGGATTATCATTATTGCATTATGAACAATAATCAAAAATAAAAATTGGTCGAGTGGCCACCACTAAAATCCTTTAAAACACGAATGGCAGTGAAATACATGCACACGCAATATTTATAGAACTCCTTACATCCTAATTATTGCGACAAGATAAAACTAAAACCTATAACACAAGCGATCAAACTAAAAGACTATCGACCACCTCAAATAATTTCCATTATCGTTGATGATTCAGGTATTCAACACAAAGTACCCAACAAATCAAGAAATCTGCATGCTCAAATTCGGGATTACGCCATACCCGCTATGTTTCTCAATAAAACTGGACATATGTGGAAATCGCCTTTTGCAAAGCATCAAAAAAGACGAACTACAGCATACATGCTTAACCAACAACAAATCCAAAACCCCACTATAAATCAAACGTTTGGCAAGAAATTATAACATAGTGAGAAAAAACAACAAAGGGATGATGATATCTAAGATAAAGTTGTAGTAATTAGGATGACAGTGAAAGAAGAGAGACCTGGACGATCCAAAGAGCGCCAGTAGTGGCAGCGACACCCCACATGACGGCGGCCTGGATGTCCGTCGACTGGGGACGCCGCCGTGGATTTAGAAACTTGAATAGACCCGATCCTGCTGTTACTGATCCACCTGCCATTCTCCCTTCCTCAACCTCAATCGATCAATTCAAACCCTAATTAAGGACCCTTTCGTTTTCTCGCAGATTGCCTAGGAAATGAATCACCGCAAAAATAAATGAGCACATTCGATCGGTCAATAAAGACAAGAGAGTAGGGCTGGTAAGAGGGCGCCCTCATCCTTCATCCCATGAGCCCTCTTATTTTTCAATTATTTTGGAGTTGGGACCATCTGAATGGATTATGTAAAACATGAGTCATGTCAACCCATTTTCTGTCTAGAAAAATCCGACCAAAAATATATTAAAATAGGCTTACAAGAGGGGTCAAAATTAATAGAAAATTTTAATTAATATTTGATGAAAGAATATATCAAATGTTAATCAATGTATAAGACTAAATCGTGTGATAATTTTTAAAATAAAATTTTACATGTTAGACCTTTATAAAGTTATAAGGTTTTTTGTGCAACGGTGAAATCGTGTGCTTCCCAAATTCGGGCGATTATCCCTTAAAAGAATATTAGAACTCATCAATACAAGCATGAGAAAACTCTAATACTAGTCTTTGTAAAAATTGATTATGTAACACTTTATTACTAATTGCCAGGTAACTTTATTGCAAGTGGACTACATGGCATATGATTAGTCTAGGTCCAAATCTTGACAGAAGTAGACCTGGGATACCAATATTTTGTGCCCCACCCAAAAAATTAAACCCAGAGAATGGGGGCAGAATGCTTGATCACTTATTCCGGATTGACATACGAGAAACTTGATTGAGCATCACTCAAATTGCAAATCAGGTTCCTAATCCAAGTAAGTTATCTGAACACCCAACTCCCCAAGCAAAAGGTATCCCAACTAGAAGACTTCCAGCAATTGGTTAAAATTAATGTCTTTCACTTAAAAGACACATAAATGCAATAGTAAAATCTAATTTTAGAGATCGAGTCACCCACTCAACCTACCCAAGAGAGAGAAAGCAGTCAAAACAAAAAAACAAAAAAGAATCATAGCTCTCCTCTTTCCTACACAATCATCTATTATTAAACATCATTTTCCAAATAGCTAAACTGAATTAGATGGCCGGGTAACGTTACTCTTGACACCATCTGTTTTTAATGTTGGCCGGCGACCCTTATCAGGACCACCAATAATGCCCCATGTCTCAAATTGCCTTTGTCGGGCTCTCGCTCTCTCTTTCTCCTCCTCAGATTTCGATGAGTAACAGTATGGACAAGAAACTCCATACTCCCATTCTGGGGCTTCCATGTCCGTATCGCTCACTGGCTGCTTGCACCCATAGCAAAGCTTGAAAGTTCCCTCTACCAAACCATGCTCAACCGAGACTCGCTTGTCAAACACAAAGCATTCACCCTCCCAGAGGCTCTCTGTCTTTGGAACTTCCTCTAGGTACTTCAGAATCCCACCTTCCAAATGATAAACCTGGTAAAGATTAAGATTAAAGGCTACAGGAAGACCATAAAATCAATTTACCAAGTTAGAAAAGATTGTCTACTTTGGTTCTTGGAATCCTAGTCTCCATTCATCCAGAGAGAAACTTGGAATTACGAGCACCCATTAATCAATTCAAAAACAGATTGAATCAGGCAAATTAGTCCTTGCCAATACATGATTCACTATTACAATGTTAAATCCAAGTAGATATTCTATATATACAGTCCTTTTCTTCTAAGGTTAACCTAACCTAAGTTGTTTAAGGCCACGCATTGGGGGGCCTGTATGCCATGCATGGGTGGGATGTACCGTACAACAAACCTAAAAATTCCATTTAGCAGTTTAGCTCTATATATATATATATCAAACCAAAAATGTGGTCCTTAGATAGCTTGTTAATTTAAACGCATTTACACAAGTATTTTGCCAAAACTAAATAATGGATATTCAAAATGCTGCTTGGTGAAGCTTTTTGAATGACATATGTAAGGCCCTGTTTGGCTAAGCTTTTAGATAGTCCAAAATCACTTTTGAAACCTAAAATCACTTTTGGTCCTGTTTGGCAACCTAAATCATAATCACTTTTAATCTCAAAAAGTGATTTTATAATAAGCAGACCGTCTCCAACTTCTAATCAAAAGTTGGTGTTAGCTTTTGCAGAGGATTTTAATAACTTTTTATATTTCCAAAACTACCCTTAATACTTGAGTATGAAAACAATTTTTTCCACCCATATCCTTTAACAAAACGATAATAGCCTCACCTTAAACCCGAATCCTCTTTTCTCTTGTGACTGTACTCCTTTCTCCTATTTCTCCTATCGGCATTAATGTGTTGATAACTTCAATCAACTTGGATCCGTAGGATACTAATTTAAACTTCAAATCTTTTTTTTTCTCCTTTCATACATTCATTGATTTATACTTGTTGGAATTTTTTTAAGAATTGATTCCATAAAATTCGGATTTGTGATAAAATTTTTTAAAAAAAAAAATATCGTTTCATACTCTCTTTTTTTTTTTTTTTCTCTTCTTTGTTATAAGCAAAGAAAAAATAAATAAATATTAAAAAAAAAAAATGTAAGCAAAATCCCTAGTAACACACCTCTAATCATTAATATTAAAAAAATAAAAATAAAAAATCATTACTAATACCAAATAGAGCAAATAAAAAATAAAATAAAAAAACAAAAAAAAATCATTTATTATAAGGGACAATTCAATCAATTTAGGGTTATAACAACTTCAGCAAATGTTCTTACCAAACAGACAAAAAATCACTTTTAGTTCTAACAGCACTTTTGAAATACAATTTCCAAACAGAGACTAATTCTCTTCTGCTTCTCATAACTTCTAATTCTCTTCAGCTTTTGTGTAAAAGCAAAAGTTACAGTTTTCCCAAACAGGGCCTAATATGTTATTCAGTGTCTGACCACACAAGGTTTTCAAAAGAAAATGTTGTTCAAAGACCCACTAAAAGCATCGCATATGGACAGAATCTGTTCATGTTTTGCATGTGTCGCATACTTAAAAAAGGGAGAAATTGAAGTATTCATTTCCTCTGCATTCTGTTTTGTAAAATTCCTAAAATATTCTCTTTTCATGGATAGGACTCGAGACTGCTAAGGGCTGAGCCTATTTATGGAAATAAAACAAGCTATTGTTTTTCAGAAGTACAGTACTAAGAGGTAAAATTCCAACATTGCAGGAAAATAGATTGCAGAGGAAATGAACCCAAAATTGATGAGTCTTCAAAAAGGTTTGTGTCCACGTTCGACACAGAACTCCTTGGAGGAATTCCATCCAGTGGTAAACCTTTCCTTGCATGGGTATGATGAACTCAAGCTACCTACTATAAAACAATGATTTCACAGTAGATTTATCAAGATGTCTGGCATATGATAAAGGTCAAATGGAAAAATACCTCCTTAAAACCTTTGCTGAGAAGGAAACTTGAAGCTTTCTCACATCGGATTCCTCCTGTGCAGTACATTGCGACCCGTGGTGGCATTAGCTGTCCTTGACTCTCTGTTTCTTTTTCCGTGCTGCCATCTGAAACATTCACTTCCACCTTTGTACACCGGTCATCTGATTCAGCAAGTTGGAACTTATCCTCCACCCAAGAAGGGAATTCTCGGAATGCTGTGGTACATGGATCAACTGCTCCCTTGAACTTTCCAATTCTAGTTTCATAGCTGTTGCGCACATCAATTACCACCTACATATGTTTAACAAGTTCAGGGTCAGATTTGTAATAAAAAAAAATGCAACACCTTTGCCTTTCTTCACTATGCCTAACTAATAAATATAAAGTGGTTGAATCCAGTTCCTCTATGGTTCTACATGTGCAGTAAATGTTAAACATCCAAATTTTGAATTAGACTACTACTTGTGCACATAAATGGCAACATTCTAAATTTTGATTTTGACATCAACTCCTGGTTAAGATCAAAATGAAATTAAAGAAATCATCAATATTATGTAACATACTACAACTTCTACATAGGGTGAAGTCATAATTTCAAACAAAACAAATTTAAAAGATATTTAGTATAAATAAATTCAGCATAACACATCCAATTAATCAATTAAAACATGGAATTATCAGCAAATTAAAGTTCCGCAATTGAATTTCAGTTACTCACTGTATCTGGATCAGTAATCAAAGCATTCCATTCCCTTGGGTTTACATACTTTCCAACCCTTTCAATCGGTGACACAGTAGGCATTCCAAGAGAAACAATCTGCTCAAAATAAATAAACCAAAAAATAAGAATCACCTCATAGAAATCATGGCATAAAATACCTCCCAAGGTTCATAAGAAAGAAAGGGTGCTAAAATTCAAATGAAAAAACCCACTGCTTTGGCTTAGTTAACAATACCTCTTTCTTCAACTTTACCCTCACATGATCCCATCGGAAGGGTGCATCTTCCCCTGCTGCAAGAGGAGAACTGCTAGTGTGTCCATGATGGATAGCTTCTTCCTCCGGACTCACAGGTGACTCCACTTGTCTTAGGCCTTTTAGGCGGTTATCAGTTTGAATGAATACAAGAACTCTTTCCACTGATTCCCTGGTCCCACATATGCTGCCATTGATTCCTTCAGATGCAAGAATGATACCACCTGAAACATGCTGAACAGGATCAGCTTGGTGAGGCACGAACATGATGGATGCAAAAGGTCAGAATAGAAAGATGGAAGAGGAAGAAGAAAAATAATAAGAAGTGAAAAATGGCAAGCTATAAATCAGCTAAAGAAAAAAATTGTAATCAGTGAAGCAGGCAATGGTAATTTAAAATATAAGGGGAAAAAAGGAACCTAAACAGAGTAATAATCTCACCTGACTTGAACATATAAGAGTCTGATGTTCATTATCATGACCACAGAACAATCCACAGAGCTTTATTAATAATTAATGGAGGTTAGCAACACACAATCCTGCATGGTTATTCAAGCCAGTCAAACTAAAATCTCCCCTATTCATCTCATCAAGTCCAAAGCATGTCAAAGATTCCCTTAATTGATCACCTACTGAGTCCAGGCTACTCTTAAGACTTCAGGTTAGCACACATTGTCTTTCTATTTTATTTTCCTAGTCTTCCCACTTAATGTCCTAATCTCTGTTGATCGACCAACATTACAATTTGTATCGCCAGGCTAATTTTACTGATGTAATGTTGATTTGAAGAATTTTTACCTTTAGACTGATAAGCATGCAACAATCACACAACACCTCGTAAGCGCACTCTATAACCACACAGCTCTAATCATGAATAATTGTCCAAGCATGTCACTTGAAACTCCTAATATTTTCCTTCATACAGAGACACCAAAAACAAATGATGCGAGAAATTGAACCTATAGTTTCTTGGTTAATGTTTCAAAATTTGAAAAATAAGAACCATCCCTTGCTTTATTTTATGTTCTCTCCCATCTGTAACTCTCTTCATCACATAGAGAGAAAAGTGGATTGAATAATGTAGTCAACATTTTGGGTACTTGGGGGTTCTCACCCTCAGTGCCCTTCTATAATGCACCCGATAAGTCGAGCTCAAGAAAACGAACAAAAAAAATCCATTCTTTTAAAATATTTGATTTTTACTAAACTATTAACACATTTTTATCCTGATAAATTCACATAATCAGTATCAACCATATTTCCACCTCTGAGTTTGAAGCAAACAATATCATTTTGATAAGAATTAAACATTACTTCTTCTAGAAAAAAGCTATAACATTTATAGAAAGCATATCAGTAACTTCAAATTCATATTAGGATTCAACCCATATAGAGAAAAAAAATTAGAAGAAAAACAAACCAATATGAGCAAATAAGCAAGGAATTGCCATTACCAGTTCTTCACAGAGCTCCTTCAAGGGTTTTCGCATTTCGGCGTGGTCCGGAAAATCAGCGAACTTGTAGAAGGAAACCACCACGAGAGATTGTGAAATGGAGTCATTCGATTCAATTTCTGGATTTCTTACTTGGGGTGTGGTCGGAACGAGAATGGAGTCGGTAATAGCGGAGAAGCACTTGGAGACTGCAAGGGAGTGAGGAAAGCTGTGCGAATTCGAGTGAGAAACCCTATGATTCGAACACAGAGGAAGATGAGAGATTTTGGAAGCATCAGGGGTGAGTTTCATGGTGCGATGAAATCTAGGGTTAGGGTTTGAGCAATAAGACGACAGCATTCTTGGCGAGACCACTAAAGCTTTTCTACACCTGAGCATAGGCGGTAATTGCATCCAGTAGACCAATACTGCTCCAGCGTGAGCCTCATATTTTCTTTTGAAAGGGAACGGCTATTGCAACCCCCATTCCTATAAGCCCACCCCATCCTTTAGGTTTTTAAGGTTTTATACAAAATATAAAAAATTTTTATGAAAACCGGCCGTTATGTCCACTAGAAAACATCATTTTGAACAACTTTACAGTAAAAAGTTTTTCCAAAATCTATCGTTTAAATATACTTTTTAACCATTTATAGCATTTATTTCATTTTTTGCCAAAAAGTCTACTTAAACGATAAATTTTGGAAAAACTTTCTTCTGCAAAGTCGTTCAAAATGATGTTTTCTAATGGATATAATGGCTGGTTTTCATAAAAACTTTTTATATTTTGCATAAAACCTTAAAAACCTAAAGGATGGGGGGTTGCAATAGCCGTTCCCCTTTTGAAAAGGTTTTGGAGGGGACCAAGGCCCAGCGGTTGGGTCTCAAGCCCAACTGAATCGGATCCATTAACACTCATGTTGCCTAACCAATGTGCAATGGTAGTAGCTTCTCCGTAGTCATGTTGAAGATGACATTGCCAGTCCCGCTTAATGAGCTATTAGCAAGAATTAATCAAAACCCCACGCGGGTTAATTGTGGCTAGTAAATAGTAATTCTTGATTAATTAGTGGCGAATTCAAGGTTTTAACTCGATGACATGTCTCTCCCTTTAAGGAGATCGGTTTAAGGGAAATTGTGATTTCAATAGCATTTTTCTTACTGATAATGCATCCACCTTAGCTCTTATCTTTGTGTGGTTTCCTTTCAAACATGCATCAGTATTTGAGCTGATTTTATGAGCGAGGGTTGTATTCATATTCTTGTGGTTGTACTTATTTAATCTTCTTTGTACCTTTTTTTGCTGAGAATCTTCCCTGTACATGCGCACATTGATTCCTTGCTAATCAAGGAAAAAAGGAGGAATGTGACCACATATATAATTAAATTCAAGGGTATGTTGGAAAAAATGGCGCACAACCACAAAGAAAATTCTAAGAGTCAACATCCATAGTGTGAACATCAATTTGGTCACTATAATAGCTTGAGTTCTGTTTTCTTTCCCCTTTTTGTCTTTTTTTATTTACAAATTGCCAACTTGATGATTTAAGCTGAGATGGGTGGTCTTTTATTTATTTATTTATTTATTTATTTATTTATCAGATTTTGTGCATGAGATGGGGATTTGGTGGGTATAATTTTACGATAAAATAATTTATTTATCACTAGCAACTTGAGCTAGCTCAGTCAAAGCTCAACATTGAATTATGTATTTAAATAATTACACAACATCACTAGCCACTCAAGATAGCCCATTCGAGATCCACCTTTAAATATAATATGCATATAATTAAAAATAATAATAATAAAATAAACGAGACCAAACCTAGTTCTTCTCGACTAGATTTGGATTAAACTAATTAATGACGGGCACTAATTAGTATTTTTCATGACACTTGACAACTATTATATTGAATTGCAAACCCTTGCTCCGAGATGCAAATCATATATGATTCATTAATTAATTTGTCTCTTTAGAAGAAAAAGAGAAAGATATCGACAAGCTCTTCCACACTACTACTAGACAATTATGCTTACACGCATCAACTTTTCAAGATTCTCACAACATTATATTCACACATCGTGAGATTCCTAGAATTATTATTTAATTTCATTTTTTCTTTGCGCATATTCTATCATGTTCTCACTAAGATCATCTCTAGATACCATTGCAGTGAAATCTAGAGTGAGACATATACATGTATAAGTATTTTATAGGAGCCTAACTTTTCTATGTTTTAGTTCCATGAACATTGATCGAGTGTTCACAAATGGAAATCCTTGGCCTCTTTAATCGTTCCTCCTTCCATGCCTATAGTTGCCTATTCTATATAAGTGGACTCATAATTACTAAAATATTATTAGGACCCATCAAATAATCCAAATTTGATCAAGTTATTTGAATGATGGTAAAACTTACGATGACGTCTTGCTGTGAAAAAATTAGTTTCAATCAAATGACTAAAGTATCCAAATGGGTTAATTTTTTAAGGACAAAACACACTTAATGGAACCCATAATTTATTAGATTCTGATGTAATTTTTATAATGCTCATGACATTCCTAATTAAGTATGCAAAGGAGGCATAAAAAGAAGAGGAGGAGCCAAATGATCTCACTCCAATGTTGGCACATTTATTTCTAAAACTTCCATCACGACCGGAGGTGAATAAGAATTAAACTATATAACTATATAAAATATATGTAATTTTCATGTCAATCATGTAATTATATATATTTATGAATCGGTCATTTCTAAGAAAAGAAAACAAATCATTATGCTAGCTAAATTCAAATTTAAAATAGGAGACATGAATAACTTTACAACAACCACAAGTAAGTGGATGATTGAGGGAATCTCGTTATGAGAGACATTGAAAAAAAGATGACTTTGATTAAAGTTGGAGGAGGCACGGTGCTGCATTACATATAAAGATTATTCGTCAAGCTTCCTTATTATATTCTTAATGGGGAGCAGACTGAGAGAAAGCAAAATAAGATATAAAGGGTAAAGTAAAAATTTAAAATTAAAAGGAAAAAAAAAAAAAAAAAAAAAAACGAACGAAGGACGAAAGATTAGGAGAAGCATGACGATAAAGTTGCCAGAGGATAGTAAGGTGGCGTCAGCAAAGGCATCAGGTGGCAACGTCAGCTTAGCTTTGTAAGCATTCCCCTGTATTTCGGTGGACTTTTCCTATCTTTGTTTTTTTATTTTTTATTTTTTTGGTTCAAAAGGACTTTTCCTATCATGCCATGTATTTCCCTTCCTTCCTTCCTTCCATCCATCTTCCACCGATTTGCTTCCCCCTTTCCTCGTTATCCCATCTTCTCACTCAAAACTCAATAAAGGCCTTCTCTCTCTCTCTTTACTCGTTCCCACTAATCCATCCCATTGTGGGGTGAAAAAAAAAAGTGAAGAAAGAAACTAAAAGCCACTACACAATGGGCTCCACTTGGCCTGAAAAGTCATCAATCGACCGGAAGAAGCTGATGGAAGAGCTGGTTCAAGGCCGGGAGTTCGCCGCCCAGCTACAAACCATCATCCGAAAACCCTTTGGAGATCATGGGTCTCTCTCAGCGGAGGAACTTGTCGAGAAAATGTTGAGATCTTTCACAGAGACGCTTTCTGCACTGAATTCTTCCAAGTCCGGCGAAGTGTGTCAGATCCCGGAGACTTCCCATGTGGGTTCGCCTCCTTCTAATGACCGCGTGTCGGAGGACTCCGGAGAGAGCAAGAAAAGATCGGGTTTGAAGGATCGGAGAACTGGCTGCAAAAGAAGGTGATTATTTTTATTTTTTATTTTTTTATTTTTATTTTTTTTGAGTAAGGGTAAAGGTAGCCGCGGAGGCTGGGGGGGGGGGGGGGGGGGGAGGGGATCACAGGTGCACACAACTCAATATATAGATTTATTATCTACTAGCCTATGTGTATTTAGATATATATGAATTTCCTTCTTGGTGCAGAACTGAGAAAATTCAGCATTTTATTTGGATAATTACGTTTCTTTTAATTTTCGTGCAGAAAGACCTCACAAACATGGACAATTTTTTCCCCTTCAATAGAAGACGGCTATGGATGGAGAAAATACGGACAAAAGGGCATCCTCAATGCCAAATATCCAAGGTCTTTTATCATTCCATGTTTCCATTTCTTTGGCTTTTGTCTTCTGGGCAATCAAACGATTCATTTGATCGCTGATTTTTTTTATAAAATCAAAATAAAAAAATAAAAAAATAAAAAAATAAATTTAAAAGAGGGTTTGTTTGATTACAAAGGAAGGGCTAGCTATAATTAAAGATGGATATATAGACTTAGCTACACCACGTTTAAATTCCTACACACACACACACACACACACACACACACACACACATACAGATATGATCGAGGATTTTGGTCATGTTAAATATGCTAAGAGTAATCATCGATCAGACTAGTGTTTGATGTTTTTTCCTTTCATCTTGCCTGGTTTTGATATGAAGAAAAGCTTATCCCTTACTGTGATTGACAGGAGCTACTTTAGGTGCACACACAAGCACGACCTAGGTTGCCGAGCAACAAAACAAGTTCAAAAAATTGAAGAGGAGCCACAAACCTACCGGACCACCTACATTGGCCATCATACATGCAAAGATACACTGAACCGAATGATTTCAGATTCTGATCCTGAGGAATCTCATTATGTTATTGGATTTGATTCTAAGATCCAAATCAAACATAATCATCCACCCTCCAGCTCACTGGTGAAAAAGGAATATAAAGAAGAATCACCAAGTGATCCATCGGCCGACAACCTTACGTCACTGGGTTCTATTTTGCTCCCAGATTCAATGGATTTGGAATCAGCTGGTACTGCAATGGTGTTGCCTCCAGGGATGGCCGGGACCGACAGTGGGGATGTGGGTTCGGGTGCGTACTCATGTACGGCAACAAGTTGTCATAGTTTGGACATGGATTTCTTAGTTGGGTCGGTTGATTGTGACCACTATTTCCATTTCGATGAGACTGAGTTCCTTTACACTTAAGCTTCTTGTAAAGTGTGTTTAACCCTAAGAATTGCCTGTACGTACCTGGCCATGTAATATGTATGTAGTTTCATACTACCTTTCTTTAATAAAAATGTTCATAATTAAAGTGCTTTCAGTGTTTAACTATGATAATATATTGGCTTCTTCATATACATATACATTATAATTAATTAACTTCTTCTTCTTTTCCCTTTGTTAATTGGGCGTGGTGGAGGCTAGGGTTGAGGCCAAGATAAGTTGCACATGGTACTGGCCGGTGAACATCACCCATCTCATATATATATATATGGGAGAGAAAGATGTACATATATGTTTGATGAATTGATGGTTAAATATAGGCATAACACATGGGCACAGAAATGCAGTGAGGACTCAATTCAATATTCTCTTGAAATACATATAAGAACGAAATTAAAACAACTACATAGGGAGCTTGCTGTATACTTGTTACTATAAAGTGCAGACCGTACCTACAAGAATGGCCGGAGAATTCTCACTCCCCACAGCCCCACCCCCACCCCCACCCCCACCATGCGCCTTGTGTTAAGTGCGTTAGATTAATTTTGTGCATTGGCCCAATCAAGATCAAGTAGGCTCATTATTAAGCGAACAGCTTAGATAGATCATTGATCTGATATTCTCGCCAAAATAAAAATATTGAAAATATTACAAAATTTTAAATAAATAAAAATAAAAAAAGAAAACGAAAATTAAAAGTATGTACCCAATCAGATTGTCAGAGTACATGTTGGGTTAATGCATGATCAGTTCTTTTTGTCATCCGGCTCCCATTTATCTTCCATGGAAGGAAAGATGAAATCCATGCTATTGGTGCTGCTACTACCCGAATTAAACATCACATCAGCCATGTCCACCACCGGATGATAATCAGCTTCTCTCCCGTATGGGACGGTCGAGGGACCTGCACCATCACTGCCGACCATGCTGCTACTGCTGCCCCCCGGGCCACTTAGCCTCAAGCTCCTGTACATTTGTTCGCGTGATGAGTCCATGATCAAGCTACTTGTGCCTTCTCCTGTTGGCCTGATTTCCATAGAGAGCCATGTGCTCAGAGGGACTGAAGTTGTAGTTAGTGGTGGTTGGGTGGTTGCAGTTTGGTTCATCTGATCTTGATCCATTTCGACCGACGGTGGTGCAACCGATGGTGCGGTGGATGACATGTGGCATATGTGATTGCCTCGGTACGTCACTTCGAACGTGAAGGGATCATAATCAAGTCGCTGGACTTGTTTCTTGGCTGGGCACTCGTATAATTTCTGGTGGGTGCACCTATAGTAACCCCTGAAATTAAAGATATGTCATTTTTGAGTTTGTTATATATGTCCACTTGCACATGCCCACGGTCCACGGACACGGATCCTTTTTTTCTGACACCGGTCAATCTTAACTAACTGGTCTCAGACCCATTCAAATTCTGATTTATTTTATTACAGTTTCAAAGAAGGGTAAAAGCAACTTGGTCTTTAGATTTGTAAGAATACATTAGGTTGTGCTTAATTGACTCTGTCAATTAATCATATTAGACCATTTGCACTTGCGTAGTGCGTGGCAGTAATTTAGCTGCCATTTTTCACCAAGGGAAAATTCTAGTTAAAGAGCCCAACATTTTATCCAAAATTGCATCGACCCACATAACTCATATATCAACTATCATGTTAATTGGGCAAGCAAATTTGGATAAATGAGTTGAATAATGTATATATCACAGCTCTTTACATACTATATTAGCTAGCAAGCCAAATCCCATGAGATGATGAGAAAGAAAGGAGAGGGCATTTCAGAAGATATGTCGCATATACGTACCTTGGGTACCTGGAACCCAGAATCTCTTTCTGGCCATATTTTCTCCAAGTAAAACCGTCCTCTGGTGGAATCTCTGTATTTCCTATCCTAGGAGCAGCTACCCTCACAACCCGTTTCTCCGCGTCGTCTCTCCTACAATTTTAAAATCAAATAGGCGTTAGCCAACTAGCTGCCAAGAAACAATATTTCTACTGCTCTCAATATTTACTTCTATATGAAGAAAGAAAAACTATGTACTTTAGCAAGCAATTCATTGGTCCTTTTCCTAAGAAACAGCTTGGAAATGGTGTCCAGTTTTGGAAGCACTTTTCTTCCAGTCTTTCTTTTCAGTTTGGGTACTGGTCCCAAAAGCGCTTTGTACAGAATATTGGTTTAGGTGAAAATGTTCAGGTGCGATGTCACAGATCCACGGTGCCAATCTAGACCCTTCGTGACAACACATCAACGTATGTGACAAACATAAATGGTCATGATCAGCGTTGTGTGTGCACTTTGTAGCACCTAATCATTATTATATATATATAGAAGTTTAGGCGCGCAAAAGCGATTTTGATCGAGTTTCCCGTTACATTCTTAGCAAAAAAACATTAGCCTCATATGCTGTGGTTGAATATCAGAAAACTTGAAGAAAAATAGAAGGGGGAAATAAAGATTGAAAATGCGGCAGATCGGAATCCATCTCTTTGCTTTCCCTGTCCACTCTAAAATTTCAAATAGAGCGTTAGGAGAAAAAGTAAATAAATATAACTGGGTAAATTTTCTTTGCTCAAGTTGCAGATATTATATGTAAAGGTGGCTTACATATATATCTATATCTATATATATATATATATATATATATATATATATATACACACACGCAAGGAGCTGATCGTTCACACGTACCATTGTGTTTGTGGATTATATATATTAAAAGGGTTCACACATTATGATGGTACCTTGTAAGGCAGCAAAAAGACAACAGGTACCGAGTTTGAAATTTCTTACCTTCTTCGTGGTCTTTGCGAGGATGAGCACCTAGCAGAATCAGATGCAGCCGCTCCCTGAAACTCCCCTCCACTGCCCCTTGATCGTGAAGAACCTTCCCTATCTCTGGCACCCAAGTCCACGCCCGCCCTGATTTCGGGCAAGCCAGCTTGCATACCAAATGCACCCTTGTCAGCTAAAAGTTGTGTGTAACTGGACCTTAGCCAGTCTTGTATCCCCGTGTGAATCTGCGATGATTCCTGCTGCTCACGGAATAATAACATGTGGGCCGGGGGATACGAGGAAGTTGGATCTGGATGATTAAGCCGTTCCTTAGCATTAATGAACAACCTTATGATGTCGTCACAGGATTTTGAGAGAACGTCGGGCTGGTTGGCCAAGTTGGGAAGGTTTGATTCGAGGACTTTGGCTAATTGGCACCCTTGAATGATTAAAGGAATCGTCTCCTCCATGGCCTGTAAGGGTTGTTCGTCTTCTGCTAGCTTGATCGATGTGGTTGGTCTTAGATATGTAGAATTAAAATCAAGTTGGTGGAAATTTAAACGAGGAAAGGCAACTTTTTGGTGGGCTTCTAAGCTGCTGCCTCTATGGAGAGTAAAAGAAAGATTATAGAGAATATGATGAAATTATTCAAAGTATTTGTGTTCCTTGAACACGGTACAGAGAAGGAACTTGGAAAAGTATGACTTAGTCAGGGTCTCATCAACATTCAACCTTCTTCTTTGAAAGTCTACGGGAAGACCTCGCCCCCATTGATTTAATTAGCACCTTAATTAGACCCTCAAGAACCTTCTCTGAGGTTTTGAAGACATGACCGGCCGCAATCAGAGGTTTCAATGAAAATGGAACAGTGGGTCTTTTAATTTAGCATATGTTTTACCAGCTGGCTAATTATAAGTGATCGAGGGTTGAACCCCCCCCATCAAATTTGAACCCCTACGCCTACACCATGTTTGGTCGCCAATCCACGGTCAAGATTACATGGGTCCCATGGCGTGCGTGTCTTCAGGGTTACGTTGTTGGATCCAGGGCATTATTTGTGAACTTCAAGGGTGACTTCGTAAATGGGCTTCCAACATTCCCAGTGCATACTTCGCTCTCATTGGTTTGTCGTTACCTGTAGTTCAATGACTTAGTTTTAGAGAACTAAGAGTATGAGCTCAAATGATCAATCATGGGTCACATACCCACTCAGATTGCAAGCTAGGACTGCTACAAAGAAAATGAAACTTGTGGGTCTTATGAGTGGAATTAATGGGAGAGACCCTTTATACCAAAATTCAACTATTTGGACCCGCCTCCAACAAATATAGTTGTATGTTTGCTTCCGATTCTTATAGGCATAGATTTAGCCCTAAATGAGTCCAGGGCTTCATTTATATCTACACAATTCTATTAGACTTCCAAGTCATGCATACCAACATCACATATAAGAAAGAATTCGGAGACACTCCCTAATTGGTCGAATTTAGTGTACCAAATTTACATTGAAAAAAGAAAAAAAAAAAGCTTTATTTTTCTGAAATTTGACCATTCAATCCACATATTCTTTCTATTTTGGAAAATGGTATCTATTAAAAAAGGTATCAACCTTTTTATAAATAGAGTAATCGTCACACAAAGTTGATTTTTTCCGACATAGGATCCATCATATAGTGGATATATATTATACGTGAAGGCAAATGCTAACGAAGCTTGTGTTTATGGGTAGCTTTGCCACGGTTGGTACTTTAGGCTTAGCATGACATTAGGCCATTAGGGTGCATCTATTCTAGGACCAATGGACCATTGTAAACAAATAGAGACTTGCTAATTTTGGGCTGGGCCTTATTCTGCCCAACCTGATTGCGATGGAATAGGACCTTTCCAAACATGCACCCATCTGCCCTAACACACGGTGATAGAGTGGGGCGCAGGTGGCTCTCCCAAATATGGTATGAGTGAGCCAGGTCAAGAACAAATTTATCCTTACACCAATCAACATTATTTTACAAGAATCACATTTTTGGCAACGATTTTGATAATGTAAAATCCTGTTTGTTTGTTTTTTTTTTAAAAGAAAAATTAAATTATTGGAAAGTCTTATGGGCGAGATAGCCCTTAATCTCATATTAACTCTATATTTTGGGAGCTTTCAAAATCATGGAGTGGCCAAATTAATTGCGCCCAAATATATATAGATAATTAAGTGACGGAGGTATCTCTCTTGAGACCAAAAGAGTGGTCATCTTTTGGTATCAACATGATCCAAAAACTGGTGTATGGTCTAGGTTTTTTTACCTTTGATTAAACACAAATTATTTTCATTATCGATCATATCCGCAAAAAATTACTAATTAGTGTGTTTTATGTTTAATTGCCCGCGCACCTGCTCACCTGCTCACCTACCTCCACCTCACTCTCGCCCCTCGTTAAATCTAACACCGTCAACCTTCGCTTCCTTCCCCCAACCAACTCGATCACACTTTGCCCACGCATGCACATAACGCCTTCCGTCAAACCTCCTCCACCTCCTCCATAAAACCCCCACTCCTCTCTAACATACACACCGCCTTCACTTCTACAGTTCTACTTAACGTACACTCACTCACCACCACCACCCATGGACCTCCTCCTCCTGGAGAAAGCCCTCTTATCCATCTTCGTCGCCATCGTCCTCGCCATCACCATCTCTAAACTGCGCGGTAAGCGCTTTCAACTCCCACCCGGTCCCTTACCCGTGCCTGTTTTCGGTAACTGGCTCCAAGTCGGCGATGACCTCAACCACCGTAACCTCACGGACCTCGCCCGTAAATTTGGCGACATTTTCTTGCTCCGAATGGGCCAACACAACCTCGTGGTGGTCTCTTCCCCAGACCACGCCAAAGAAGTCCTGCACACCCAAGGTGTGGAGTTCGGGTCCCGCATCCGAAACGTGGTATTCGATATCTTTACGGGTGAAGGCCAAGAGATGGTGTTCACTGTGTACGGCGAGCATTGGCGGAAGATGAGACGAATCATGACCGTGCCTTTTTTCACAAACAAGGTGGTGCAGCAGTATAGGCACAGGTGGGAGGATGAGATTGCGCGGGTAGTTGAGGATGTGAAGAAGAATCCCGAGGCGTCCACGAGTGGGATCGTTTTGAGGGAGCGGTTGCAACTCATGATGTACATGCAACAACATGTACCGGATCATGTTTGATAAGAGGTTTGAGAGTGAGGACGACCCGTTGTTTGTGAAGCTGAGAGCTTTGAATGGGGAGAGAAGTAGGTTGTCTCAGAGCTTTGAGTATAACTATGGAGATTTTATTCCAATATTGAGGCCCTTTCTGAGAGGGTATTTGAGGACTTGTAAGGAGGTGAAGGAAAGCAGGTTTCAGCTCTTTAAGGACTATTTTCTCGATGAAAGGAAGTACGATTTTCTTTCCTTTCCATCCATCCTTTTCCTTTTCCTTTATGGAAAATTCGTTAATTTCGATGATATCCAGCTATATATTGATTTTTTTTTTTTTTTTGGCTGCATAGCTAGCTTGATCAATGTTTTTTTCTTTTATAAAATTGATGAGTGCTTGGCTTAATTTGTTGGTTGAAACATGCAGGAAGCTGGCAAGCACAAAAAGTGCAGACAACTATGCGCTAAAATGTGCGATTGATCACATTTTGGACGCTCAGCAAAAGGGAGAGATTGACGAAGATAACGTCCTTTACATCATTGACAACATTAACATTGCTGGTAAGTCCCTAACCTCCTTAATCCTAATCCTAATTGGTCACTTCCGTGATTTTAAGATTTTGAATCATGATTACCTTCAACGAAAGGAAAATGCTTTTGTGGGAGTCACGGACAAACTACAAGTAAGCATTAATATACACGTGGCAAACATCATGCCCACATATGTATCATCAACACAAATATCTTGAGTTTACGTCTCACCGTCCCTATCATTAAGTTATCTCTATTCCTATGTAAATTACTCTCCTTCCCACAAAGATAGGATTTTTTTTTTTTTTTTTTTTTTATCAATTCTAAAATTTGAGGTCACATATCACAACAAAAATACCATAGATTATCGGTTATGATTCTATAACAACAAAAAGGGTCAAAGTATTTGCAATTCCATGGGGCTCGATCAAAGTAAAAGTCATTTTGTCATATATATCTTATGAACAGGTACACTAGTTTTCCGTTAAGCTAAGACCAAATTGTACGTTGTGATATAGCAATTGAGACCACACTGTGGTCAATTGAGTGGGGCATTGCGGAGTTGGTGAACCACCCTGAGGTCCAACAAAAGCTCAGAAACGAGCTGGACGCGGTTCTCGGACCGGGCCTGCAAGTAACCGAACCCGACACCCACAAACTCCCATACCTTCAAGCAGTGATCAAGGAAACTCTCCGGCTCCGAATAGCCATTCCTCTATTAGTGCCGCATATGAACCTCCGCGATGCAAAGCTCGGCGGGTACGACATTCCGGCGGAGAGCAAGATCCTAGTGAATGCATGGTGGCTGGCCAACAACCCGAAGCAATGGAAAAACCCGGAGGAGTTCAGGCCCGAAAGGTTCTTGGAGGAGGAAGCCAAAGTGGAAGCCAATTGCAACGATTTTAGGTACCTTCCTTTTGGGGTGGGAAGGAGGAGCTGTCCTGGATTTATACTTGCTTTGCCCATTCTTGGAATCACGTTGGGACGTTTGGTACAGAATTTTGAGCTCTTGCCACCGCCGGGACAGTCCAAACTTGATACTGCGGAGAAGGGTGGGCAGTTCAGCTTGCATATACTCAAGCATTCCACCATTGTTGCAAAACCAAGGGTGTTCTTAGATAATTGTGTTATCGATCTTGTGTATTTAGTTTCTTATATATTTCTTGGTTGAAATTTGTATTCTCATTAGGTTTCTATGTAGTATGTGCTGGCCGGCGATTGGTGAATGATTCTGAATCTATATTTATAGGCTTTTTTTTATTAAAAAAAAAAAAAATCCAATTTTAATGAAAGTACATTGTTTTAATGATTATGTGAGTTGGCAGGACCTTTTTTCTTCACGTAGGGCATTTGGCGATCACCTTTTTTTTGGAAACCTTACCACCAAACCGCTTCCTCCGAGTTGGGGGATTCAAGGGGTCCCTTCATCTCCCACCACCAGTTTAAAGGAGTGGGCAAACAGTCTGCCCCATTTTTAATCCCTTAAGAATGAGAATGTGCTCCACGAGTGTGTGCAAATATATATATATATATATATATATATAAAGTCTAAAAAAAAGTTGAAAATATAAAATAATAACACCCTTAATCATTGAGTATTCGATCAAGATCATGAAAAGTTAAACTCAAAAGCTGTCTACGGCATGCGGGGTTAAGACTTTTCAGATCGGCCAGGTGTAGAAGGGTAGATTCTGGATTCAATATAATAAGCAAAGAAAGTACAGAGAGAAGTCGGCACGTGAGGAAATCTGCAGGAAAACACGTGAGAAATGAGCTGTTCGTGAGGAGAACGCAAGATGAGTGTGAGAGCATCGTTATGGGTAAAGGATGATTGGGAATCTATGGGACTTTAGTAGGGTATTATCTACGAGAAATTTCCTCCTAAACTGGAGGAATATTCTCTCTTACTTACTCTTTTCATATTAGTCTCTTTTCTTCTCTCTATCTGTTCTATCTCTTTTCTCTCTCCTCTTATCTCATTTTTCTCTCTATTTTTGCTAATCCCTCTCTTCAGTGCTTGGGCCTCATTTTATAGTAAGCCCGCGATGTGACTACTCAGTGAACAGGGGTGACAAGACAATTCGAAGGATTCTCCTTGCGAATGACCTTTCAGGAACATTTAATGCTCCACCGGGGCAGGTGGGATTATCGGGCTTGCAGATCTTCTCAGGATCTGCGAGCCCATCCCTTGTCACGTCATTTGTATTTGAATTTGGACCTCGAGGGTCCTTAGGTAAGGTGGCCTCTAATATAGTTAGTGTGTTTTACCAACTCTCTTACTAATTTATGTCAGTCATTAAATGCCCACTAATTTGTCCCATACGAGGTCGAGGTATCATAGAGGAAGTGGCCTTTCAAGTGGTCCTCGACTTCTTCCTTCCTATGATCCTCGACCCTCCCAATCCTAGGACCTTTGCCTTTTCGCCCTCGACACTTTTTTTGCCCTTCATACCCCTGGAACATTCACACCTTCCTCGGGCGTCCACATTCCTCTCGCGGTTCTTAAACCTCGCAAATGAAACATCATGCTAGTCACATGTCGTGCGTGTCATGACTCCAGCGTGTCCCTGTGGGACCCCATTTCTTGCCTGTGGATGACTTTCTACTCTCGACACGTGTCATAAAATCTCATGTGCCTACACCAGGCAAGGCCGAATTGTTATCTATGATGTAAAGCAGTTAATTAACCACGTGATGAAAATGGTTCTTGGAATAAGATCATGGAGGGCCCCACATGATGGAAATGGTTTCTGGAAAGAGATCATAGAGGGCTATAGAACATGGTGGTTATGGGAGTTGAAGGATCGTGAAAGTGGGCAGTTAATGGGCGAAGTATAAGGAACAGTTATGAATGAAGCATATAAAAGAGGGAAAGCAGCCATTTGGAAGGCGGCTTCAACATCAATCAACAAACCAGTTCTCAGGAACTTTATCTTTTTCACTTTCTTTTAGAATTCTAGGACTTCAAACCCAGAAACGTGTGCTCCTTTCTGGTCAAAAGCGTGTGCACCCCTTTGTATCTTTGTAATTTCAAAAATTATCAATGAAAATGGCTTCCTCCGTGGTAAGCATTTCTCTTTAATTTCTGTTATTCTCCTATTTATTTCATTACTTGTTATAGTGCAAGTCCTTGAGGCCATTCAAGGCAAAGTAGAACCCACATTTCGTCACAATTTTGTGACTGGCACGCTCGCGCAACTCAATTTCCAGAATCAAAATTTTGGAGGAAACAGGCGCTTTTTTTTTCTCGGCTAAAAATAGGTATTTCAAGTGTGCTTCATGATGCATAATCCCACGGTAACCTTATATATGCATCCTACAATAGTTAGGAGGTGTAATTCCACGGTAACTTTATTAAAGGTTTTTCAAGAAAAATTGGTTTTACTACTAACATCTGCATGTGCAGTTTGATCCTTTGCAAAATGACCTGAAAATATGAATCAGTTTTTGTGGTAGTTAGTAACATGGTCACATATAGAGCAACCAAAAGCAGTTTGATCCTTTGCAAAATGACCTGAAAATATAAAAATTCTAAGAGACAACCACCTTCCCCAACTCACCCCCTCAGCCCCCAACCCCAAAATAAATAAATAAATAACAGCAACATGGAATGGACCACAAGCAAGAGGGTTATGAGAAGTCACTTTCTAGGGGTAGTTAGTAACATGGTCACATATAGAGCAGCCAAAAACAGTCCCACATGAGGTTCAAAGAGTATCCCCCTCAAAAATCAGTCTCCAATCCCTACCATGTGCAATTAAATAGGAGCTTGGGACGGTAGGCCAACAAAGATGCTTGTGAGGTGACATGGTTAGTTATTATGGGCATCCCAAATGAAATGGCATCTTAATATTGGATCTATTAGTGGCTCATATATTATTCGAATTTAAATTTATGGGTGATTATGTTAGCACATCATTTAAGATACGGAATATTGAATTTGGAGAAAATTTGAACAAGTAACATTTTTGCTCTTATTTACACCCGGAATTGTTCCTATTTGGTGAAGTTTTTATCCATTAAGCTATGTTTGGACAAGGAATTTTGATCCTTAAGCTTGAAAAAAATGCTTTCCTTCATTCTGGGAAGTCGATTTACATTTCATTCTGGTTTGCTTTTCCAGGATGATGGGTCTTCGGTGTCTATATTTGCACTTTCAGGAAGTAATGCCCAGGATGGACATTTAGCTGCTGGTCGTAATGGCGTCAAGCGGCTCCGCACAGTAAGCTACCGATGACCATTCTAATAGAAATTAGATGCAAATAATTGTTTTTTCTTAGCCATCTCTCATCGCGCGGCCATCTGTCAGTCTCGTTGTATATATACTTATTCCATTTTGACTAGAATGAATAGCTGCTTCTGAACTTTTTCAGGTCAGGCATCCAAATATTTTATCATTTCTTCACAGCACTGAGGCCGAGACTTTTGACGGTTCCACTACAAAGGTTACAATCTATATTGTTACTGAGCCGGTTATGCCACTGTCAGAAAAGATCAAGGAATTAGGTTTAGAAGGTACCCAGAGGTATAGAAATTCTGTTCTACTGGGTTCATTTATTCATTCCCTTCTTCCAATGCTGCAGTGTTCTTGATTACAAAACAGAAAAATATGTTGTAGGTTCCTTACATTCGAAATGTCTATAACTGTGAGTGTTATATTTGTGCGAGTTGGTTAAATACTGACAGGTTGAGGTTATACCGTCTTTGGTGGCAGGGATGAATATTATGCGTGGGGACTGCACCAGATAGCTAAAGCTGTGAGCTTTCTAAATAATGACTGTAAACTTGTAAGTATTTACAACTGAAGTTCGCAATTTTAGTATTGTATAAGTTAATTAATTGAAAACTAACTCTTATTATGACAAAAAAGGGTTCTGATTAGTAGGAATGGCAATGGGGCGGGTCGGGGGCGGGTTGACCATATACCATTCCGACCCTAACATTGAAACCATAGTACCAAACCCGCCCCTAAACCCGACGGGCACAGAAACTAGGCACCATCCCCGACCCTATGGCTTCCTAGGAAAACTATTCCCGCCCCGCCCCGCCCCGCCCCGCTCAAGCAAAAAAATTTTTTTTTTCAACCTTACAAATATAAGAATATCAGATAAATATAGGAAAAATTTAAAAAAAAAAAAATTGGTAAAAACACAAGCTCCAGCAAGGCAACAACTAGGCAACAACTGATCAACCATACCTTTCAAATATTACAAGCTCCAGATCTGGTGAGGAACCAACTCAACCAAGGCAGATTTGGTATAGATCCGGTAGATCCGGTAGATCTGGTGTAGATCTGGCGAGAGAAGCAACCAACCACGGCGAGAAACGGCGAGAGAAAGTGTGTTGATGCGGCGAGTCCGTGAGATCGTGACTCTGTAAGGGTGAGGTACTGCCGTGCTAAGGTGGGCAGGCCGTGAGGTGAGGTGGGGACTAGTGTCGGCGACGGCGGATGGCGGACGATGACCAGTGTCGGCGACGGCGAATTGGTGAAGTGTGCTGTGTGAGTGTGTCGCGTGAGGGAAGGAGATGCGGCGAGGTCCATGAGACCATGACTCCATAAAGATGAGGTATTGCCGCTCTGAGGTGGGGAGGCCGTGAGGTGAGGCGAGGACCAGTTCCGACGACGATGACTGGTGACGCCGATGACTGGTGAAGGGCTGTGTGAGTATCGCTTGAGGGAGGGAGAGACCGAGAGTGATTGAATGAATAAGGGAGAGGCGGCTAGGGGTTTTTTGTAAAGAGTTAAGGTTATATATATATAAGGGTAAAACTGTAAAAGGACATGCGGGGCGGGGTGGGTCTTTGGTTCGGTTCGGTTCTGCGGGTCGGGACTAGTAAATACCATCCTGAGCCGAACCCGATGAAAAATTCAAAATCTAACCCTTACCCAAACCGAGAACCGAAAATTTTCAAAAAAACCCGCCCTATGAAGGTGGGGCGGGACGGGCTCCTATGGGGCGGGTCCAAATTGCCATCCCTACTGATTAGCACCAGATCTGTATGCTCTCATAACCATACAGCTGCCTTGACCATGATATGAGATGATATTAATATAAACTGCTGCCTCTCCTTTGTAGTGGCATACTACACAGTTGCTGTGCCAACACCTGTAACTTACACGAAACAAAAAGAAAAAAAAAACCATCTAAGTTGGTTTTTATTTGCTATGTTCCTCGTGACCTTTTGACTCGCTTTTTTTACTGCAGGTTCGCAGCAATGTTTGCTTGGCCAGTGTTGTTGTAACTCAAACTTTGGATTGGAAGTTGCATGCTTTTGATGTTCTGTCTGAGTTTGATGGAAATAATGAAACTTCTACCGGACCAATGCTGGTAATTCATGTGTTTCCAATTTGATGCATTGGATGCAATTCTTTTCAATTTTGATAGTTTTACTTCCATGAAGTCCTCAAGCAACTCTAATGGTAATTTTTTTTTTTTCTTCTCCCAAAAAATTTCTAAAAAGGGCAAAGTTTTTAATGAATGGAACACTAAAGAAAACTATAGTTCAGGAAGCGAGTTCTCTTGTCCTTGAGTAAACTCTGCATTTGGCCAATTAGTGTCTATTATGATTTCAAAAAATAGTACTATATACAGAAAGTGTTATTTCTGTTGTTAAGTTCATGATCTCTGCTTTCCTGCAGCCTGCTTCATGAAACCTCTTAAGTTTTTTCAGACGAGAAACTTTTCAGTAAACCATCTCCAGTTATTTTTTAAGAAAATATCTTGGGAGGTTGCATTATTCCTTTACTCAACAATGATTTTCTTTGTAGCGCTAACTGATAGATGGCGGAAAACGAGTTACATAGTTGCTGCAAGTAGTTGGAATTATGGTTTTGTTGAGTACTTGAATTGACTTATGATAACAGATGTCATTGGTTGTTATTATTATTTATTTTTTACGATGAATATACTTAGGTTTGCTTTTGCTGAGTTTCTTACTGGGACCTTTTGTGGTTCACAGTGAAATCCTTGTCAAGATGACCATCTCTGCATTAGCTAGTGATTTGGTTTCACACCTGTTAATTTTAATTTCTTCCAGCAATATTAATGGCTTGTTGGATCACAATACAAACTGATGGAGTTGCTGAAGTCTGATTGGACGGCAATCAGAAAATCTCCACCCTGGTCCATTGATTCTTATCATTTAATCTGCACTACCATGAATTTGGCAGCAATACTTTTGCCTCTGTAGATAAAAGAAAATGTGACTGATTAAATGATGAGAAAAGGTTCCCATTCTCAAAGTTTTCCCAACTGTTATATACTTGTATTCTCAGCTGTCATCCCCTGCACAGTGCATTGCCACCCTTCTTAACAGTTAGGATTTATTAGCATTCTAGAAATTATATCTGCTAAAAGAGTAATGACTATGTGGGAAATAACCGAATAAGTAATCTGAACTTCTGTTTGGTCATCTTATACAGATTCTATAGCTTTGTTGGCTGTTGTATATTTTGTATTTTTGTTACCGAATTTATAGGTATTTTGTTATATAGATTTCTCATTGCAATTTAATTTGTTTGTTTTGATTGTTAGGCTGTTTCATTTATGAACTTTTCTCTGGCACGAAGTTTGGCAAAACAGAGGAGCTGCGCAACACTGCTTCCATTCCAAAGGTTAGCCTTTATTCTTATGGATGGTTAGTGACTACTTATCGTCCTCTGGAAGTGACATTTGTTTGTGTGTGGTGTGTGCGTCATAGGTTTCTTTAATGTACAATTGTTTGAAAAATGCATTTTCTTTTGCATCTTTTATTTTCTTGTCTCACAATCTCTACTTCCAGATTATCAGCGGCTCTTGAGTTCCATGCCTTCTCGCAGGTTGAACACATCGAAGCTTCTAGAAAATAGTGGTGAGTTCTCTTTCTTCCTTTGAGTTTATTGTAGTATTGTTCTTGAAGAATTTCTAGTACTGGGAATTGAATCCGCAGTCCACTCTCGAAAAGTGGAATTTTTGTGCATTTGATGCTTTATTCAATTTGCAGTCCTGACTCCTGACTGGACTATTCTGGTTTGTTCTGGGTTATTTATTAATTTTAGGAGTACAGAATAGGCCTCTAGCAGTAAAATCATTTAGGCATACATATACACAGGGGAGGATTCGGTTGACACCTGGTGTAAAACTTTTTACACTTACACATGTCAATATCTTTTTATAGAAATCATATTTTGCCAATCCAACCGTTGAATTACGGCATACATATACATATATAGTGTGTGTTTGTTTTGGGGGGGGGGGGGGGTGTTCAATGTTGGGAAGATCATTTATGAGTCATTACGACCCAAGTTTGATTGAATAGCATATGGATTATTGAGGATAGTCTGACTGGATTCGGTTGTTGTAAGTTTTGCAGCTGGATATCTGTGGTTTGTTTTTGGTCACTTAGCATTTTGATAATTTAGCTCTATCCATGGATATTCTCCACCTAGAAGCATGACAGTCAAACCATGGCTGCTAGTTGGTTTCTTTCTTTTTTATGATTTTTCCCCCTCTGGCATCCAATTGAAAGAGTACACGTTTATATTCCTCCTCTTTTTGTACACATTGGAAGAGAGGAGTTGTTAAAAGACCCAAAAATGCTTAGTTATTTTCCATTCAGGAATGCTAAAGGAGTCAATGATAGGAGCATCTCGGAATGCGGTGTCTGTGTTGCCTCATTAAATTTTACGGGCGATGTGCCTGTGTCCATCATATAAGGGCCCTATCCTCATGATTTTCCTGTTGTCTTAAACTTTTGAATGTTTCTCAGCACCACATGGGTACAAGGAGCATGATTTTGTATAGGCATGTTTGGTTTAGGTTTCAAAAATATATTTTCTGAAATTTTTTGAGAATTTTAGAAAATTTCGAGGAGGAGAAGAAACTAAGAAAGAATCATATATCTGTCAATTATGACATTTTTGAGATTTCCTTTACCTTTAATTATCTTCTTGCATATCGTTACATAAAGTTTTAAGGTTTCCCACAATGTTGGGGACCCAATTCATTGTTGGGAAAAATTACTTTTAAGATTCAAGTTTTATTTTGGCTTAATGGTTGCGACCTTGTACTTTGAAAGGAAATCCCTCTCTCTCTCTCTCTCTCTCTCTCTCTCTCTCTCTCTCTCTTTTTTTAATTTTTAATTTTGTTATACTGCAATGAAACCCCTTCTCTTGCAATTTAGGGGTTTGGTTTTTGTTTTTGTTCCCCTTATATCTCTGCCATAGCTTTCGATTCCTATGGTTACCTTTTCTCTGCCATTATTTTTCTGTCCCTCTATTAATTTTGTACGGTATGGATTAGCAGAATATTTCCAAAATAAGTTGGTGGATACTATACGTTTTATGGAAATTCTAAATTTGAAGGACAGTGTTGAGAAGGATACCTTTTTCCATAAGCTTCCAAATCTAGCAGAGCAGCTTCCTCGGCAAATTGTGCTGAAAAAGGTCCGACTCTTGAAATTATGATACATCACTTCAATTTATTTGTGCTGTTTTTCTTTGGCAATTTATGGTTTTATCTTTTGGCTTCTGCCAGCTACTTCCTTTATTAGCTTCTGCCCTAGAATTTGGTTCAGCTGCTTCCCCTGCCTTGACTGCATTGTTGAAAATGGGTTCTTGGCTTTCAAATGAAGAATTCACTGTCAAGGTTATACTTATTCAATAACTTATTTTCTCATATTCAAGTGTATAATTAATTATTTTCATTCAATCCTTCTCTTAAGTGGGTGAACGCTTTTGGCATTGCCATTTACTTCAATTTGACTTTGAGTACGTTCTTTGCGCTTAACTGTAGGTGTTGCCGATGATTGTGAAACTTTTTGCATCCAACGACAGAGCTATTCGAGTTGGTCTCTTGCAGCATATTGAGCAACATGGAGAGTCATTATCAGCACAAATTGTTGGTGAACAAGTACGTGGTCAATGATAAAATAATTATACTGTATTTAACATAATTATAACAAGTCTGCTTTTTTATGATTGGGATGCAAGTCCTGGTAATAATGAATTTGTTACCAACATTTTGGAAGTTCTGAGAGATGTGGTGATGCTTGCAAATAGGTTTACCCTCATGCTGCTACTGGGTTTTCCGACCCATCTGCTTTTCTCCGGGAATTAACACTTGAATCCATGCTTGTACTAGCTCCGAAGGTATGTGTATCTGATTTTTTCTATTTTTTATTTTCTTAATTCAGGATCCCAGCTTCATCATTTTTGCCGTTTTATCATATTTAATGATGAAAACTCCCGTCAATGTTATGAGGATTCTTTGATGTAATTGGTGTACTATGACTATAATATCGGATATAGTGTTGCCGTGTAGGTTTTCTCAAAACTTCTGTGGAGACAATGTGAAGACTTCCTGGTTGGATGTCACCACTGTTGTTGACAATCAAGCGTAGGCAATGGTTATCATAATATTTGTCCTTCCTTGATAATAGAGTGATCTTGTTTCCTTGGTGATTACACCCAGTCAAATACATATCATGCTTAAGTGGCTTGAAGTTTTGTACAATAAGGACATTGCTAAGTGGATGCCTGGGATAATGTTTTACCAGCTGGCTAATTCTAAGTGATCGAGGGTTGAACCCTCCATCAAATTTGAACCCATACGCCTACACCATGTTTGGTCGCCAATCCACGGTCAAGATTACATGGGTCCCATGGCGTGCGTGTATTCAGGGTTACGTTGTTGGATTCAGGGCATTATTTGTGAACTTCAAGGGTGACTTCGTAAATGGCCTTCCAACATCCCCAGTGCATACTTCGCTCTCATTGGTTTGTCGTTACCTATAGTTCAATGACTTAATGGTTTTAGAGAATTAAGAATATGAGCTCAAACGATCAATCATGTGTCACATACCCACTCAGATTACAAGCTAGGACTACTACAAAGAAAATGAAACTTGTGGGTCTTGACTCGTATATATCATATATGAGTGGAATTAATTGGAGACCCTTTATACCAAAATTCAACTATTTGGACCTGCCTCCAACAAATATAATTGGATGTTTGCTTCTGATTCTTATAGGCATAGATTTAGTCCTAAATGGGGGCTTCATTTATATCTACACAATTCTATTAGACTTCCAAGTCATGCATATCAACATGACACATACGAAAGAATTGGGAGATCGACACTATCTAATTGGTCGAATTTAGTATATCAAATTTACATTAGAAAAAAAAAAAGCTTTTATTTTTCTGAAATTTGACCATTCAATCCAAATATTCTTTCTATTTTGGAAAATGGCATCAATTAAAAAAGGTGTCAACCTTTTTATAAACAGAGTAGTCATCACACAAAGATGATTTTTTCCGACATAGGATCCGTCATATAGTGGATATATAATATAGTATATACGTGTAGGCAAATGCTAACAAAGCTTGTGTTTATGCGAAGCTTTGCCACGGTTGGCACTTGGTAGGCTTAGCATGACATTAGGCCATTAGGGCGCATCTATTCTAGGACCAATGGACCAATGTAAACAAATAGAGACTAGGAGCGGCTATTGCAACCCTACAAAGGTATAAGTTGCCCCCACCTGATATCCCCACCCTCCAAATATATATATCCACCCCTCCAAAAGACTAAAATACCCCTCTTCTAAATAACCCTAACCCTCCTCACCCACCCCTCTCACCCACCCCACTCCCCCCCCCCCCTCCTACACGAGACCCCTAATCTGAAAGAACCACCCCACGCCCCCATAGCAGACTAGCGAGGAAGGTGAAGGCAATGGTGACAGCGACAGTGACAGCGAGCACGAGCACCCCTTCTTCCTCGTCTCTCTTCTTCTCCTCTTCTCTGTTTCTTTTTTTTATTTTTTCCTCTACTGGTCAAGGAGGTTTTTTTTTCAAAACCTCCATTTTTTCCGACAAGGGAGGTTCTTCCTCTTCTCTCTTCTTCTCTCTTCTTATCCTCTTCTTTCTTTCTTTCTTTCTTTTTTTCTTTTTTTTTCTTCTACTGGTCAAATCTATGTGTTTTCCGGCGAGGTAGGTTTTTTTTCAAAACCTCCATTTTTTGAGGCGACGGAAGGGAAGAGAAAGAAAAGGAAAGAAAAAAAAGAGGGCTACCGACGGGAGGGAAGAGGAGGAAGGAAGAAGAGGGCTGTTGACCGGAGGGAGGGAACGGAGGGCTGCCGACGAAAGAGGGGTGCGGGAGAGGGGTTCTGGGAAGGAAAGAAGAAAAAATAATAAATAAAATAAAAAAAAGAAGAAGAGAAAAAGAGGGAAGAGGAGGAAGGAAAGAAGGAAAGGAATGCAGGAGAAGGGTGCGGTACTTGCCGTCGCAGGTGGGGTGGGGTGTCGGAGAGAGTTGCCGATGAGTAGGGGTGCAGGAGAGGGGATGGGTGAGGGTACTTAAACTCTTTTTGGTAATTTTGCATAATAATTTTTTTAATTAAAAAATATGATGGGGCAATTTTGAGATTTGGGGGTTGCAATAGCCGTTCCCATAGAGACTTGCTAATCATAAGCTTCTGGGCTGGGCCTTATTCTGCCCAACCTGATTGACGATAGAATATTGTCTTCGGGCTTTGATTAAGACATACACTAGGAGTAGGGATGGGACCTTTCCAAACAAACACCCATCTGCCCTACACACGGTGATAGAGTGGCGCGCAGGAGGGCTCTCCCAAGAGTGAGAATAACAATTTCCTTGGAAAATATGGTATGAGTGAGCCAGGACAAGTCTTATCCCATACCTGTAAACAAATTTATCCTTACACCAATCAACATTATTTTACAAGAATCACATTTTTGGCACTCTCTATGAGATTTGACATTCATTTCATATATGTCATGCATACCAAATTTCTCCCTATCTAGACAATGATTTTGATAATGTAAAATTCTATTTTTTTTAATTTAAAAAAAATTAATTTATTGGAAAGTCCTATGGATGACATAACTCTTAATCTCATATTAACTTTATATTTTGTGAGCAGGCGGACAAGGAAGATATACATAATGTCATAATCCAACATTAGGCGTGGTAAAATCTAAATCTTATGAAAAATATAAAAGGATATAAAAGTAAAATATTTACACTAAATTTTACTTGATATGAATAAAATGGGATGATAAATATAGCAGGTGCATTCAATTCACCATTATAAAATTGGGGCCTAGGCTAGTAAGCTGGTTGATCTAAGGCCTTAGCATGCATATATTGTCTCATTAAATGTCTCTTTAATGATGCATTTTGTATTCTGTGAGGAAAATTCAGATGACAAAGGACCACGACTCATGAATCATATACAAACTAATCCCAAAACAAAGTAGGAAGTTAAACCATGCATTTCATACATTAAAGCATATATATAAGTTTTAAAAGCCATTGGTCTACCTCGAGACTCTTGAATGTGACCCATTTTGTAAGAGAGTGAGAAATCAAATCCAAACATTCCACTCTTTGAAGCATAAAAAATAAAATAAAATTAAAAAATTAAAAAATAATTCATTCCTTAATTAAAATTATTAAATTTAATCCTTAAAATGAAACAATTTTCAAACCATAAATTTATCCGCCGTCATGCTGTCATTTTTTTAAAAAGTTTTGTGACGAAGTACTGGGAATTGAGAGTAAGAATTAAGAAAGACACACAAGGGAGCTATCAAAATCAAGGGGTGGCCAAATTAATTGCACTCAAATATGTGTAAATAATTAAGTGACGTAGGTATCTTGCTTGAGACCAAAAGAGTGGTCATCTTCTGGCATCAGCGCGCATGATCCAAAAATCGTCTAGATTTAATGTTACTCCTGTTATGGCACCAAATGTTCTACTGTTACACACAATTTTTTTACCTCTGATCAAACACAAATTATTTTCATTATCGATCATATGGTGCACATAATTACTAATTAGTGTGTTTTATGTTTTATTGCTCACCCACCTGCTCACCTACCTCCGCCTCACTCTCGCCCCTCGTTAAATCTAACACCGTCAACCTTCCCTTCCTTCCCCCAACCAACTCCCTCACCCTTTGCCCACGCAGGCACCTAACGCCTTCCGTCAAACCTCCTCCAACTCCTCTATAAAACCCCCACTCCTCTCTAACATACGCACCACCTTCACTTCTACTTAACGTTCACTCACTCACCACCACCACCACCACCACCCATGGACCTCCTCCTCTTGGAGAAAGCCCTCTTATCCATCTTCGTCGCCATCGTCCTCGCCATCACCATCTCTAAACTGCGCGGTAAGCGCTTTAAACTCCCACCCGGTCCCTTACCCGTGCCTGTTTTCGGTAACTGGCTCCAAGTCGGCGATGACCTCAACCATCGTAACCTCACGGACCTCGCCCGTAAATTCGGCGACATTTTCTTGCTCCGAATGGGCCAACGCAACCTCGTGGTGGTCTCTTCCCCAGACCACGCCAAAGAAGTCCTGCACACCCAAGGTGTGGAGTTTGGGTCCCGCACCCGAAACGTGGTATTCGACATCTTTACGGGTGAAGGCCAAGACATGGTGTTCACTGTGTACGGCGAGCATTGGCGGAAGATGAGACGAATCATGACCGTGCCTTTTTTCACAAACAAGGTGGTGCAGCAGTATAGGCACGGGTGGGAGGACGAGATTGCGCGGGTGGTCGAGGATGTGAAGAAGAATCCCGAGGCGTCCACGAGTGGGATCGTTTTGAGGAAGCGGTTGCAACTTATGATGTACAACAACATGTACCGGATCATGTTTGATAGGAGGTTTGAGAGTGAGGACGACCCGTTGTTTGTGAAGCTGAGAGCTTTGAATGGGGAGAGAAGTAGGTTGGCTCAGAGCTTTGAGTATAACTATGGAGATTTTATTCCCATATTGAGGCCCTTTCTGAGAGGGTATTTGAGGATTTGTAAGCAGGTGAAGGAAAGGAGGTTGCAGCTCTTTAAGGACTATTTTCTCGATGAAAGGAAGTACGATTTTCTTTCCCTTTCCGTCCATCCTTTTTCCTTTTCCTTTATGGAAAATTCGTTAATTTCGATGATATATATCTAGCTATATATTGATTTTCCCTTTTTTTTTTATTTTGGCTGCATAGCTAGCTTGATCAATGTTTTTTTTCTTTTATAAAATTGATGAGTGCCTGGTTTAATTTGTTGGTTGAAACATGCAGGAAGCTGGCAAGCACAAAAAGTGCAGACAACTATGCACTAAAATGTGCGATTGATCACATTTTGGACGCTCAGCAAAAGGGAGAGATTAACGAAGATAACGTCCTTTACATCGTTGAGAACATTAACGTTGCTGGTAAGTCCCTAACCTCCTAAATCCTAACCCTAATTGGTCACTTCTGTTGATTTTAAGATTCTGAATCACGATTACCTAGCCTTCAGGGAAAGGAAAATGCTTTCGTGAGAGTCACGGACACACGACAAGTAAGCATTAGGATACACGTGGCAAACTTCATGCCCACATATGTATCATCAAATATCTTGAGTTCATACATGTGTCATCATCCCTACCATTAAGTTATCTCTACTCCTTGGTAAATTACTCTCCTCCTCACAAAGATAGGATTTCTTTTTCTTTTTTTTTTTAATCAATTTCAAAATTTGAGGTCACATATCACAACAAAAATACGATCGATTACCAGTTATGATTCTATAACTACAAAAAGGGTCAAGTATTTGCAATTCCATGGTAACGAAACAACCCTGCAACAGAACAATATCAATCCATCTAGAAGCTTAAAAACGAGCCTGTTTGGTCATTGTTTAGGCGATTAGATCAACATTATCAAAAGTTCTTACATGTGAAAGAACAACATTTCACATCTCATTAATTTTCTTACCAGGCAATTCAAACCCTATCCCCCACCCTCATCCTCACCCTACTCCATATGAAGTTATTACCCTTTTTGGGTTCTTATGTTTGTAGTGGTGTCATTCGAGCTAACGATAGCTACGAAAGAATGCGTAAAACCTAAAAGATGTCAATTAAGCTAAGCGAATAGGGATAAGGCTGCTTCTGCGGAACAGATCCATCGGGCCGGCCACTTGGTGATGTGATATCCGTTCTCTCAAAACATGAGACAATTGTTTTCTTCCTTAATTATAAATATGTCACTAAGATATCAATTCGTATACGTAAGCGATAAAACAGATGGAATAGACTTACCATTTTTTATGCAAATGCGATTGGATAATGTGTTTTTTTTTCTTTTCAATTAAGTAGGGAGTATCTTATTATTATTATTATTATTATTATTATTTTTTTTATGATAGCAAAATAATTAATTGTTGGCAGTGTGACACCACCTACCACCGAAGTAGGTGAGCACCCCACTCCTACATTCTCTCCAGATTAGGTGAAGCTAAGTTGAACTGATTTTTCGTCATCAATAAACTTGCCGCCACCCTTGGGTGGAGGAGCTTTTTCCCTCCGTCTACTCATATTTCATCACTTGTCTAAATAAAGAAAAAAAATTGATTGTGTGTATACATTCATATGTTTATATAATTGAGAATACATTTTCATAAATCTATATTTAAATATCACATGTTTATATTAATATGAATGTATTTCCACGTATCCATATTAACTTAATTTTTTGTTAGTGTTTTTAAATTCATATTTTTGTAAAATATTTATGACACATAGCAGAAAATGAATGGAAATGGGAAGGAACTCCTCCACCCCAGGGTGGAGGCAAGTAGTGTTCATAATTAAAATTAAAAAGAATATATATCATCATGAGAAATCTCTTTTTCTTCTTCTTCTTCTTCTTTATTTTTCTTTATTTATTTATTTTTTTAATAATAGAAACCATCTCATAATAGGGTCTTTTGAACCCATCAATGAAACCTAAATCTTAAAAAAAACTAACGCAGTAACATCACTATAGCCTCTTACTTAAATCTTAGGTTTTTCTTCTCATCTTATTCTTTAAGTATCATAAATTTGGTAGGAATCCCATCATGTGGTCATTCCATACCGACTTGGGAGGTGCAGCTAACGAGTAGATGAACGCGTGATGCTAACAACCTAACAGCACTTTATTAATTATTTGATCACTAATTTCGTATTTAGACGTCATGCAATATGCAAAGTTGAGTGGGACATATATATATAAATAAATATAGAGGCGGGCCCAGGTGGCAGGCATGTGGTGTGACCGCGCTCCTGGAGTCCTGGTTTTGTAACGTGGACAACTTGTAGGCTGGGTATACCCAACTATTATTGGAATATTGATAGAGTACAAGCAATTACTAGTTGTTTCTGATTAAACGTGCCAGTTGGAGGAAAAATTAAATAATTCCGAAGTATACCCAATACCCAAAACACAATCCATTATATTGATTAAAAAAAAAAAGAATTAAGAAAATAACAAATATTACTCTATATTACAAATGATGACATATTTTTTTTAAGTCGTCACATTTTTTGGTAAGGTGGGATCCGTTGCTGGTAGCTTAATCTTTTTCTCTTCGTTGTATTGACTGAAATGCACTTTGTTTAATGGGACTCGATCAAAGTAAACGTCACTTTGTCATATATATTATGAATAGGTACACTAGTTTTCCGTTAAGCTAAGACCAAATTGTGCGTTGTGATACAGCAATTGAGACCACACTCTGGTCCATTGAGTGGGGCATTGCGGAGTTGGTGAACCACCCTGAGGTCCAACAAAAGCTCAGAAACGAGCTGGACGCGGTTCTCGGACCGGGTGTGCAAGTAACCGAACCCGACACCCACAAACTCCCATACCTCCAAGCAGTGATCAAGGAAACTCTCCGGCTCCGAATGGCCATTCCTCTATTAGTGCCGCACATGAACCTCAACGAGGCAAAGCTCGGCGGGTACGACATTCCGGCGGAGAGCAAGATCCTAGTGAATGCATGGTGGCTGGCCAACAACCCGGAGCAATGGAAAAACCCGGAAGAGTTCAGGCCCGAAAGGTTCTTGGAGGAGGAAGCCAAAGTGGAAGCCAATGGCAACGATTTTAGGTACCTTCCTTTTGGGGTGGGAAGGAGGAGCTGTCCTGGAATTATACTTGCTTTGCCCATTCTTGGAATCACGTTGGGACGTTTGGTACAGAATTTTGAGCTCTTGCCACCGCCGGGACAGTCCAAACTAGATACTGCGGAGAAGGGTGGGCAGTTCAGCTTGCATATACTCAAGCATTCCACCATTGTTGCAAAACCAAGGGTGTTCTGAGATAATTGTGTTATCCATCTTATGTATTTAGTTTCTTATATATTTCTTGGTTAAAATTTGTTTTCTCATTGGGTTTCTATGTAGTATGTTCTGGCCGGCGATTGGTGAAGAATGACCGACCAGTACGTCAATGTTGTTAAGAATTTTGCATGGATAAAATGTACTAATTACGGAGTGATTAAGTTGTAAGGTTTTATGTTGTCAAGAATTTGTGAACTCTTTATTTTGTATTTAAGCCGGCAGAATGTAACCGACGTCTTACCATTCTGTGGTTGGTTAGAGATAACCGATAAAATGTAGAATCAAGACATAAACATCCATGTTTGGTGCGGTTTACCAACCACAAACTCCTGTCCTAACGAAGACACGGGTTGAAAAAAAAAAGAAAGGATATAGGAGAGAGAGAGAGATTCCACCTACCCTGAAGGTTATTCGGTTCAATCAAAACATACAAAGGGACTGATCGTGGTGGTGATAACAGAGCCATAACAGAGCTTACAGGGATTCCCAACTATAAGTCTACACTTCTAGACAGATTTTCAGCTCTTCATATCAATGGATGGCCTCTTTTGTAAAAATTTGCACAGCAGACACAATGGAAATATATTTAAAGATTTCCTGCTCTTCATATGTATATAATATCAACTAGTATGAACCCGCGCTATGCGCGGGAATCACAAATAGCTTAGTGATCCGAGTTTAGGTCAATATGTTTTTATATATGATTCAACTTTTTGCATACATGATCTCAATGTTAATTTCAATCACATATCCAACCCAAAGTACCCAATTTTGCATTCATTACAGTTTTAGCCTAAAAATGAGAACGATAATGATAATGGAAAAAATGATGTAAGGGAATTGCTGGGATGATAAGGAATTGGGAGTTGGAGAGATTAAGAGAGAAAAAACAGACAGTTAGTGGCTTTCAAATTTTGAAATTTGAAATACACAAATGGAAGAAAGAAAAGAAAAAGAAGAGAGAAAGAAATATGGTCTGAGAGGAGAAATAAAAAAATAGATGTGGGAGGAAAGAGAAAGAAAGAAGAGGTAGAGATGTGGGCCCAAAGTGAAGGAGAACTTAGGCTTTAGGAGGGAAAGGCTCTCAAGCAGCCACCTCATACACTGTGCTGATGTCAGCAAAAAACTCCTAAATATAATATAGTATAGATCACAATCATAATTGAAGCAAAGAGAATCACTCTATATAAAGAACCCAATCCTTTGTACACACTATTGTAACTCCATCACCGGATGAATTTGTTGGAAAATATATGAATCAATTTAGGACAGAAGCTTAGCAGCTTTTGTGATATATGGTGCTTTTTTTTTTTTCCCTGGCTAAAAATAGGTATTTCAAGTCTACTTCACGGTGCATAATCCCTCGGTAACCTCATATATGCATCCTACGATAGTTAGGAGGTTTAATCCGCAACTCTCTTGGTAGCTAGATTTAAGGTTTTTCAAGAAAAATTGGCTTTACCACTAGTATAGCAGCTGAACTTTGGGCTATCCATGATGACGGTTTAAATTTAGCTTGGGATCTTGGTTTTCGGCATGTATTGTTACAATTAGATGCACAAGCTGTTCTTACATTATTACATCATAATAACCCTCCATCCCCTTGGTACATGACTCTAATCCATGATTGCAGGGTCCTATTGCAGTGTGATTGGCAAGTACACATCCAACATGCGTACCAAGAAGTTAATGCATGTGCAGAATTTTTTGCTAAACTAGGAGTCACTCAAGAAGAAAATTTTGTTGTATTTCATTATCCTCCTAGTAATCTTGTATATTTTTTGTTGTGGGATGCCCGCTTTATGGCAAGACCATGTATATGTAAGCAATCTTAATTAATGAATAGAGCTTCCCTTTTCACCAAAAAAAAAAAACCTCCTATTCTTAATCATGATTTAAGAACATATATAGAATTAAAACATGATCAAGAACATATATAGAATTATAACTCAAACCTGATGCAACATTAAAAGGACATCAACAACTAGGCCTTACGGGCCCAAGCTACACATTCATGTCAACGCAATGCCCATGACACGATAGTTGGGCCAAGTGTGCTAGTCGACTCATGCCAATCCTTAATTACTTTCACACTAGTCACTTGATGTGTTAAAGTTGCATCCTCATTAACACTGAAAAAGAAGTTTTGAACTGCTTAACCCTTTAAAGATAATACCAAAAAACTGTGTTAATGTGATTGCTACCACATCATTAGGGAAAGAAAACAAAAAAAAAAAAAAGTTTTACAATTTACTTTCTTATTTGACCAACGTTAGCTATATATCTCAATGTTTTTTTATTTCTAAATTTAAGATCCCAAATGAAAAGGCATCTTAATATTGGATCTATTAGTGGCTCATTATTCAAATTTAAATTTAAGATACAGAATATTGAATTTGGAGAAAATTTGGACAAGTAACAGTTTTGTTCTTATTTACACCCAGAATTGTTCCTACTTGAAGAAGTTTTAATCCATTACGCTATGTTTGGGTAAAGAATTTGTAAGTAGAATTTACTTTTGAGATGGAATTTGTAAAATTTTTATAAGAATTTTTGTCCATCTCACTCTTATAAAAATTTTACAAAATCTATCTCGAAAGCAAATTCCATTTAAAAATTTCTTATCCAAACATAGCATATGAATCCAAGGGAACCTTTAATCCCGACATTTTTATGCTGTGGGCTTGGGTTGGGTCAGGGACTGTAGTATCCGAATGGATGTAAGCAGGGAGGCATGGACCTGCCCTTGAAAACGGTCCAAATGAGCAGCCCATATAAGATACGTAGACCACGACGTCGAAGCAGTGAGTGAAGAAGGCCTGACTATATTCTGGTAGTTCCGTTCCATTACCGCCCATGCTCTCTTAACACAGTCACAGATCCTCCCCCTTTGGCGATCTCCGGACGAGAGATCTGTCCCTCATCTTGTTCGTGAAAGATGTTGAAATTCTTGAAGGGAGTCGTTGGTGGATCTGGGACGGGACTCAAAGATCTACCTTACAACATCGGAGACCCTTACTCCTCCGCCTGGGGCTCCTGGACTCACTACCGCGGCACCTCCAAGGTAATTCCACACACACACACACACACACAGTCTCTCTCTCTCTCTATGTATATATATATATGCGATTACGTTGCTTTGTTGTCATGATGTTTTGATCTCGCTGTCTACTTCAAATTTATCTGGTTAGGGTTGATCTCTTCTGAATTCGCAGGATCAAGGGATTTTGAGCGCTTAGGTTTCGTCGATCTTGTTACCTAATTGTAATATTTTTTAGTCCTTCCCCAGCTGTATAATCTCTGTGTTTGTCTGTGTGTCTTTCAATTGGTTGCTTATCTGAATTGCGGTTGGATTTGATTGAATTGGATGATTTTGGAAGTGATTGAAACTCCAAGTGTTTTTTTTTTTTTTTTGGGAGCTGTTCTGGATTTGGTTTTCTTGAATCCTACATTGAATTGGGACTGGTCATTGAAGTATAAGTGTGTGTCATGGAGTAAATAGATTTTACTGGAGGTTAGAAATAATTGATGCTTGTTTTCATGCCTAATGCCATAGGGAGAGATTCATAACCAACCCCGCTTGAAATTTTGATCCTTAAGCTTGAAAAAATGCTTTCCTATATTCAGGGAAGTTGATTTACATTTCATTCTGGTTTGCTTTTCCAGGATGATGGGTCTTCGGTGTCTATATTTGCACTTTCAGGAAATAATGCCCAGGATGGACATTTAGCTGCCGGTCGTAATGGCGTCAAGCGGCTCCGCACAGTAAGCTACCGATGACCATTCTATTAGAAATTAGATGCAAATAATTTTTTTTTCTTAGCCATCTCTCATCAGCCATCTGTCGGTCTCGTTGTATACTCAAGTTGTTCTTATTCCATTTTTACTAGAATAAATAGCTGCTTCTGAACTTTTTCAGGTCAGGCATCCAAATATTTTATCATTTCTTCACAGCACTGAGGCCGAAACTTTTGACGGTTCCACTACAAAGGTTACAATCTATATTGTTACTGAGCCGGTTATGCCACTGTCAGAAAAGATCAAGGAATTAGGTTTAGAAGGTACACAGAGGTATAGAAATTCTATTCTACTGGGTTCATTTATTCATTCCCTTCTTCCAATGCTGCAGTGTTCTTGATTACAAAACAGAAAATTATGTTGTAGGTTCCTTACATTCAAAATGTCTAAAACTGTGAGTGTTATATTTGTGCGAGTTGGTTAAATACTGACAGGTTATACTGTCTTTGGTGGCAGGGATGAATATTATGCGTGGGGACTGCACCAGATAGCTAAAGCTGTGAGCTTTCTAAATAATGACTGTAAACTTGTAAGTATTTACAACTGAAGTTCGCAATTTTAGTATTGTATAAGTTAATTAATTGAAAACTAACTCTTATTATGACAAAAAAGGGTTCTGATTAGCACCAGATCTGTATGCTCTCATAACCATACAGCTGCCTTGACCATGATATGAGATGACATTAATATACACTGCTGCCTCTCCTTTGTACTGGCATACTACACAGTTGCTGTGCCAACACCTGTAACTTATACGAAACAAAAAGAAAAAAAAAAAAAAACCCATCTAAGTTGGTTTTTATATGTTTGCTATGTTCCATGTGACCTTTTGACTGGCTTTTTTTACTGCAGGTTCACAGCAATGTGTGCTTGGCCAGTGTTGTTGTAACTCAAACTTTGGATTGGAAGTTGCATGCTTTTGATGTTCTGTCTGAGTTTGATGGAAATAATGAAACTTCTACTGGACCAATGCTGGTAATTCATGTGTTTTCAATTTGATGCATTGGATGCAATTCTTTTCAATTTTGATAGTACTTTCATGAAGTCCTCAAGCAACTCTAATGGTAACTTTTTTTTTTGTCTCCCAAAAAATTTCTAAAAAGGGCAAAGTTTTTAATGAATGGAACACTAAAGAAAACTATAGTTCAGGAAGCGAGTTCTCTTGTCCTTGCGTAAACTTTGCATTTGGCCAATTAGTGTCTATTATGATTTCAAAAAATAGTACTATATACAGAAAGTGTTATTTCTGTTGTTAAGTTCATGATCTCTGCTTTCCTGCAGCCTGCTTCATGAAACCTCTTCATTGTTTCAGACGAGAAACTTTTCAGTAAACCATCTCGAGTTAATTTTTAAGAAAATATCTTGGAGGTTGCATTATTCCTTTACTCAACAATGATTTTCTTTGTAGCGCTAACTGATAGATGGCAGAAAACGAGTTACATAGTTGCTCCAAGTAGTTGGAATTATGGTTTTGTTGAGTACTTGAGTTGACTTATGATAACAGATGGCATTGGTTGTTATTATTATTTATTTTTTACGATGAATATACTTAGGTTTGCTTTTGCTGAGTTTCTTACTGGGACCTTTTGTGGTTCACAGTGAAATCCTTGTCAAGATGACCATCTTTGCATTAACTAGTGATTTGGTTTCACGCCTGTTAATTTTTATTCCAGCAATATGAATGGCTTGTTGGATCACAATACAAACCGATGGAGTTGCTGAAGTCTGATTGGATGGCAATCAGAAAATCTCCACCCTGGTCCATTGATTCTTGGGGCTTGGGTAAGTCTTTGACTGCTTTTTTTCTGGGTACAATGGATTCTGCCTATCAGTTTGATACATAAGGCCAAGTAATAAATTATCATTTAAGCTGCACTACCATGAATTTAGCAGCAATACTTTTGCCTCTGTAGATAAAAGAAAATGTGACTGATTAAATGATGAGAAAAGGTTCCCATTCTCAAAGTTTGCCCAACTGTTATATACTTGTATTCTCAGCTGTCATCCCCATGCACAGTGCATTGCCACCCTTCTTAACAGTTAGGATTTATTAGCATTCTAGGGAAATTATATCTGCTAAAAGAGTAATGACTATGGGGAATAACCAAATAAGTAATCTGAACTTGTGTTTGGTCATCTTATACAGATTCTATACAGATTCTATAGCTTTGTTGGCTGTTGTATATTTCGGATTTTGTTACTGAATTTATAGGTATTTTGTTATATAGATTTCTCATTGCAATTTAATTTGTTTGTTTTGATTGTTAGGATGTTTTATTTATGAACTTTTCTCTGGTACGAAGTTGGGCAAAACAGAGGAGCTGCGCATCACTGCTTCCATTCCAAAGGTTAGCCTTTATTCTTATGGATGGTTAGTGACTACTTATCGTCCTCTGGAAGTGACATTTGTTTGTGTGTGTGGTGTGTGCGTCATAGGTTTCTTTAATGTACAATTGTTTGAAAATGCATTTTCATTTGCATCTTTTATTTTCTTGTCTCACAGTCTCTACTTCCAGATTATCAGCGGCTCTTGAGTTCCATGCCTTCTCGCAGGTTGAACACATCGAAGCTTCTAGAAAATAGTGGTGAGTTCTCTTTCTCACTTTGAGTTTATTGTAGTATTGTTCTTGTAGAATTTCTAGTATTGGGAATTGAATCCGCAGTCCACTCTCGAAAAGTGGAATTTTTGTGCATTTGATGCTTTATTCAATTTGCAGTCCTGACTCCTGACTCCTGACTGGACTATTCTGGTTTGTTCTGGGTTATTTATTAATTTTAGGAGTACGGAATAGGCCTCTAGCAGTAAAATCACTTAGGCATACATATACATAGGGGAGGGTTCCATTGACACCTGGTGTAAAACTTTTTACACTTACACATGTCAATATCTTTTTATAGAAATCATATTTTGCCAATCCAACCATTGGATTATGGCATACATATATATATATATAGTGCGTGCGTGTGTGTGTTTTTTTTTTTTTGGGGGGGGGGGGGGTGTTCAATGTTGGGAAGATCATTTTATGAGTCATTAAGACTCAAGTTTGATTGAATAGCATATGGATTATTGAGGATAGTCTGACTGGATTCGGTTGTTTTAAGTTTTGCAGCTGGATATCTGTGGTTTGTTTTTGGTCACTTAGCATTTTGATAGTTTAGCTCTATCCATGGATATTCTCCACCTAGAAGCATGACAGTCAAACCATGGCTACTAGTTGGTTTCTTTCTTTTTTATGATTTTTCCCCCTCTGGCATCCAATTGAAAGAGTATACCTTTATATTCCTTCTCTTTTTGTACACATTGGAAGAGAGGGGTTGTTAAAAGACCCAAAAATGCTTAGTTATTTTCCATTCAGGAATGCTAAAGGAGTCAATGATAGGAGCATCTCGGAATGCAGTGTTTGTGTTGCCTCATTAAATTTTATGGGCAATGTGCCTGTGCCCATCATATAAGGGCTCTATCCTCATGATTTTCCTGTTGTCTTAAACTTTTGAATGTTTCTCAGCACCACATGGGTACAAGGAGCATGATTTTGTATAGGCATGTTTGGTTTAGGTTTCAAAAATATATTTTCTGAAATTTTTTGAGAATTTTAGATTCTTTTTTTTTTTTTTTTTTTTTTTTTGATAAGGAGAATTTTAGAAAGTTTCGAGGAGAAGAAACTAAGAAAGAATCATATATCTGTCAATTATGACATTTTTGAGATTTCCTTTACCTTTAATTATCTTCTTGCATATCGTTACATAAAGTTTTAAGGTTTCCCACAATGTTGGGTTCCATGGTTTTATTGCTATAAATATTTTGACTACGATTTACAGGATGTGTCTACGCTTGGTAGCATGTTGGGGACCCAGTTCATTGTTGGGAAAAATTACTTTTAAGATTCAAGTTCCACTTTGGTTGCGACCTTGTACTTTGAAAGGAAATCTCTTTTTTTCTTTTTTCTTTCTTTCTTTTTTTTTTTAATTTTTAATTTATTTATTTATATATATATTTAATTTTGTTATACTGCAATGAAACCCCTCCTCTTGCAATTTAGGGGTTTCGTTTTTGTTTTTGTTCCCCTTATATCTCTGCCATAGCTTTCAATTCCTATGATTACCTTTTCTCTGCCATTATTTTTTCTGTCTCTCTATTAATTTTGTACTGTATGGATTGGCAGAATATTTCCAAAACAAGTTGGTGGATACTATACGTTTTATGGAAATTCTAAATTTGAAGGACAGTGTTGAGAAGGATACCTTTTTCCGTAAGCTTCCAAATCTAGCAGAGCAGCTTCCTCGCGAAATTGTGCTGAAAAAGGTCCGACTCTTGAAATTATGATACAAGATGTCACACTTCAATTTATTTGCACTGTTTTTCTTTTGGCAATATATGGTTTTATCTTTTGGCTTCTGCAGCTACTTCCTTTATTAGCTTCTGCCCTAGAATTTGGTTCAGCTGCTTCCCCTGCCTTGACTGCATTGTTGAAAATGGGTTCTTGGCTTTCAAATGAAGAATTCACTGTCAAGGTTATACTTATTCAATAACTTATTTTCTTATATTCAAGTGTCTAATTAATTATTTTCATTCAATCCATCTTTTAAGTGGGTGAATGCTTTTGGCATTGCCATTTACTTCAATTTGACTTCGAGTACGTTCTTTGCGCTTAACTGTAGGTGTTGCCGACGATTGTGAAACTTTTTGCATCCAACGACAGAGCTATTCGAGTTGGTCTCCTGCAGCATATTGATCAATATGGAGAGTCATTATCAGCACAAATAGTTGATGAACAAGTACGTGGTCAATGATAAAATAATTATACTGTATTTAACATAATTATAACAAGTTCTGCTTTTTTATGATTTGGATGCAAGTCCTGTTAATAGTGAATTTTTTACCAACATTTTGGAAATTCTGAGAGATGTGGTGATGCTTGCAAATAGGTTTACCCTCATGTTGCTACTGGGTTTTCCGACACATCTGCTTTTCTCCGGGAATTAACACTTAAATCCATGCTTGTACTAGCTCCGAAGGTATGTGTGTCTGATTTTTTCTATTTTTCATTTTCTTAATTCAGGATCCCAGCTTCATCATTTTTGCTATTTTATCATATTTAATGATGAAAACTTCTGTCAATGTTATGAGGATTCTTTGATGTAATAGGTGTACTATGACTATAATATCAGATATAGTGTTGATGTGTAGGTTTTCTCAAAACTTCTGTGGAGACAATGTGAAGACTTCCTGGTTGGATATCACCAATAATGTTGACAATCAAACGTAGGCAATGGTTATCATAATATTTGTCCTTCCTTGATAATAGAGTGATCTTGTTTCCTTGGTGATTACATCCAGTCAAATATATATCATGCTTAAGTGGCTTGAAGTCTTGTACATTAAGGACATTGACCTTTGCATAGTGAAATAACTTTTACATGGATATTACGATATACAATTCTGGTAGCAATTTTTTAAGGCTGCTAGACATGTCATGCAAATGTTCATTGACTTAGCTATCCTCTTGTAACTTTCAAGAGAATGCCACTTTTTTAAGAGATTGTTTTCTACTAATTTGGAGAATTACTGCAATCGTGAGCTTTTTGGATTTTAGGCTTTGTTGAGTTTAATTGGCATTGAGTTTCGGATGAGTTAAATTAGTGAAATCATGACGTTTGCTTCAATCCAAAATGCAACCCCAAACTATACATGAAGTAGAATCTTTCTATAAGAGAGAGCTTATAACTATATTTATATTAAACTCGGAAAGTAAGTTTTAAGTTAAATGTAATTTGCCTTTTTTTTCTTTTTTTTTAGGGTTAGGGATACGAATTTGACCAAAAAAAAAAGAAAAAAAAACTGCTTTAACTCGCGAGGGTAGTTTAGATGGCGAAGAACCGTGGCTTAGGAGCCATAGGTCCCAAGTTCGAGTCTTTGCTCCCACACTATCGGATGCACTGGCTTGCGGGTGATTTGTGCATTATGGGAGGATTAGTCTAGGCCCAATGGCCTAGGATACCCCTTGTTTGACAATATATATATATATATATATATGCTTCTTCTTTTTTTTGTGTGGGGGGGACTAGAGGAATATAATTTTCTTAATGGAGTGTTCTTTGAGAGGTTCAAAGCACGTGTTAATTAGTGCTTTGTTCTAACTTGTTGTGCATTTGAGGTGTAAACATTTAATATGATCTGGTTGGAGGGAAGTTGAAAATAGGAAATTTTGAATGCTATGCAATGAATAAATAGCCCCTTGAAGTTGTTGTGGTTGTAATCATCATCTTATTGCTACTACTTTAGAACATGATGGATTGAGTGGAGAAGTGCTTTCGGAGTGTGGGTGATTGTAAAATATTTGTCCAGTGAAGAACTTTAATAAGATGGCCGTAAGGCTAGCTATGCTCTATGGTATTTAGTAGTTGGTAGTTGAGGAACATGTTTCTCTTGAATGAGGATATTTAGATGGATGAGTACAAATATAAGAAAAGATAGAATAGAAATAAATACATTTGTGAGAACTGTGGCACCAATTGAGGACAAGATGAGAAAAAAAGGTTAGTTTAAGATGGTTTGGTCATGTGCGGCGAAGACCAATGAATGCACTCGTAAGGAGTAGTGGTTTTCAAGATGAAGGTTCTACAAGGCGAAAAGGAAGGCTAGGAAGCAGGTGGATTGAGACAGGTAGAAAAGACATGATGATGATCTATGACTTAATGGAGAGTATAGACCTAATTAAAGCTGAATGGTGAAGAATGATTTGTGTAGTGCCGTAGTGGAGTGCAAGCTGTTGAGATTTAAATTTTGTTGAGTTCAGTGAGTATAATTGTGATTAACATTGTAAGAGAATACATACTTATGATTAATGAGACTTGGTTTCCTTTTTATACTCAACTTGCATTCGGTACCATCAGACTCTTTTCAATTTTAAGTCCTTGCAATTTGTAGTCATGTGATTGTTCCCCATCTTCATTATCAACTTGTAGGAGATTTTTGTGTTTTATTATACTAAGGAAAATGATTATTTATGGTTTCTGAGTCTTATCTGAACATTGTTTGTGTTTGACTTGTGATTACAGCTATCTCAACGTACTATTTCAGGATCTTTACTCAAGTATCTTTCAAAGCTGCAGGTAGTGCTTCATTCAATTTTTGATGCAACCGTGGTCAATTTTATTTTATTTTTTATTTTGAATGTTGTACTTAAGAATTTTTCTTTTAAAAAAATATATTTCGTTCAATGATACATATATTTTTCCCTTCCAAATTTTAGCTTCTTCATGCTTTGTAGGTTTTTTTTTTTTTTTTTCCTCATATTTACAAGTATTTACAAGTCATGCAGGTTGATGAAGAACCAGCAATCAGAACAAACACCACCATTTTACTTGGGAATATTGCCAGCCACCTTAATGAAGGGGTTAGTTTCAGCTAGCTGCCATTCATTTCTGTTTCATAGATGGCCTGTATCATTTGATAATTTTGTTAGAGATCCTCATCCTCTAGGAGAGTGATTTTTCATCCAATAATAGTTAGCAGTATTGATCATCCAGTGATCGTTTGATAAACATGAACTGTAAGATGTTTCCTTATAAGAAAATATCAACTGATGGATTTGAAGCTACAATGCAGACAAGGAAGAGAGTTTTGATAAATGCATTTACGGTTCGTGCATTGCGTGATACCTTCTCTCCTGCCCGAGGAGCAGGTATAAGAACTCTACATTCTGCTTTTCTACGTCTCTCTCTCTCTCTCTCTCTATCTATCTATATATATATATATATATATATATATATATGAATTAGTTTGATAATATTCTTACTCGTAGGAAGCTTCCTTTGCATTTACATTTGTTTTTGTTTATGTTCTATTTTATGTATGCCGTTCTCTTTCTAAGAGTGTTAACCACTTTAAAATTGTATTGTGGCAGGTGTTATGGCTTTATGTGCCACCAGTTCTTATTATGACATCACTGAGATTGCTACTCGTATTTTGCCAATGATTGTTGTACTTACCATTGATCCTGACAGGTTATCTTTTCTTCACATGATCTATCTGACTATTTCATTGTCATCTTAGTGTTTCTCCCTTGATGTAATGTTTTTTCCTTGGTAATGATCCCATCATGTGCTTGTTTTAGTAATTTTTCTCAAAGTTTTTTTTTTTTTTTTTTTTTTTTTTTTTTTTTTTTTTAATAATTTTCTTTTCCTAATAATATTTTGAGAAATTATAGTAATCTGACCTTATGCTTCTAAAAGTAACCTAATCTCCCATGTAGTCTTTGAAGTAACAGTGACCTCTTTTGAGTTTGCACTGTCTGCAACGCACCTCCATCCTTTGGTCATCATTAGTTAAAAATAACCTTATCATTTTGGTATTTGATTTGAAATGTTTTTGAAGGTCATGAAGCTGCGTCTGCTATTTATGGTTTGCTTTTAAAGCTGGGAAAATAGCATTTGTTATTCATGTAACAATAGTACTCATTTATTCAAATTAAATACTAGAATAATATACTATGTTATTGTTTTCAATTAATCTTAATACTCTTTAGTGTTATTGTCTTTATTGCAAACCTTACTAATGAGGGGCAGACCTGTCAAAATATGTATCTATTGCTTTAATAGTTTACCGAGAGAGAGCGACAGTTCAGAGCCTTTGATGAGGCCAGTTTGTATTTTAGATACTGAAAAAGAAAGGTGGGGGGGTTAATTTTCCCTTATAGTTATTATATCTTTGAAAATAGAAAGCCATTCATTGTGTTGAAATGCCAAGTCATTGCTAAGTGGATGCCTAGATATTGCCTCACCTACCCGGACCACCTATAACCTGCCTTAGGCCCTAGGCAAGCGATGGTAGCTTGGTGTTGACTAGGCAGTGCCTAGATATTGTCTAGCACTCTAAACTAGCTTGACCACCTAATGTAGCTTAGGCCCTAGGCAAGCAATGGTACTTGGCATTTATATGTGGTGGCGCAGTCCTCTAGGGATGTTCAGGCAGTGGAGTGTCATCCCTTGAACAGTTTCCTTGTTTTCTTTATGAATCTCTAAGCATTTAGTTGGACATGTGATACACTCATACACTTAAGGTGGTATGGATCACTAATATATATCTTGGTTGTTGATCTCCAGGCTCTCTATGTCTCTATTATGCAAAATTTATTCTATTGTTTGAGATATACATGATACAATTTGTTTCTTTCGTATGAAACAGTGATGTTCGATCAAAGGCATTTCAAGCAGTTGAACAATTTTTGCAGATTGTAAAGCAATACCATGATAAGGTGTGTTAAAAAATTCTTGTTGCTTTTTATTCCAGTTCTTTAACTTTTAATGTCTGACTGTAGATATTTGAGAAGAGATTAAATGCTAAAGGCTAAAGCTTATATCAAGCACAAAACTGACCTTGAATGATACCTTCTGTTCACCAAGATCTAGTCCTTTTCTGAACTAACCCTCTCTTGTATTTCCTGCTAACATGCTATCTCTTGCACTCATGAAACTGATTTGTTTTGACCGAAACGAAATGAAATTAGCACCTTGGGTCCATGACACATGCTTTTCTCTAGTCCTTCAAATTTCCAGATTACCCATGCATACCATCTCACTCTATCCGACCCGCACTCACTACCCCTACACCTGCCCTTCCCCTTCCCTCCCTCTATTTCCAGATGAGTGTCTTTTTGTGGGGTCAAACACCCCTCCTCATTGGGGAACACCCGTTGACACCAATACATATTCGGATTCAAATGCGGAGTAAATAAACTGTAATTTGTGCAGCTTTATCGTTTATATCTGTATTATAAGTCCATAACTAAATAATTCAATCTGTCTTATCAATGATGAATAGTGTTAGCAAGAAATTTAGAAATTCATGGAAAAAGTTCTAAGAGACATTTATGTGATAGAGGTGGTTGGTTAGTGCTCCATTCTTTGATATTGTGTTGCATTCTCTTTGTGATGCTTTGTAGACCGATTTGGGAGATGCCACGGGGGCTGCAGGTATAGGAATCTCATCAATACCAGGAAATGCAAGTTTACTTGGGTGAGTTAATATTATTTTTATCTTATTGGGATTCCATACTCTCTCTCTCTCTCTCTCTCTCTCTCTCTCTCTCTCCTCACTTAATTTACATTCGTATCAATTTCATTTCTCAAGTAAACAAATAGAGTAAAAAAATATTGTTATGCATTACACATTAAATGTTTTCATTGTCTTAGTTTTTCTTCATTCATTGTAAAATTTTTAATTTGATACCTGGGGTTATGTTAACTTTGAAGGGGCTAGTATAGTTAGTTTTAAATCGTTCATCTTGGAACAAATTATGAACAAATGTCTATTATGTGAGACTGGGCATTGAAAGCTCACTGGTGTAAGCATCCAATAGTTTTATTTTCACTGAGAAGTGAGGATCCTTCTTAACAGTCTCTTCACTGGATGGATGTTTAATATTATTATGGAGCACCAGTTTATCATATGGAAATTTGAAACCGAATTAGTCCATTGTGTTTTATATGGTCCTTCGGCCATATTTGCCATAGTTGGGATTAAGGCTTTGTTGAGTTGAGCTGAATTGTTCTTAAGAGATGGAAATAATGGCATTGATACTGAATGTCACTGCAGGTGGGCTATGAGCTCCTTGACTCTCAAAGGCAAACCTTCTGAACAAGCTCCCCTTGCTCCTGCAAATTCTAGCACTCCTCTTGCTTCTGTGAACTCCAATGCCAGCTCAGGTATGCATATTGATTACACATTTGGTTTTAAATAATGAATTCCAGTATGTTGCAAACTGTTTGATTCCTCACTTAGATCCATTTTTCCATAATATTCACCTCATGGTGATTGGATATTGTATGGATTTATTTGGATTTATTTACTTTTGAATTTTTTAGGATATTGGAATCCCATGGTTGAAGGGAATATCGTGGTTATTTAATAAGGGGAAAACCTAGTTAATTCCTTGTCCACTAATCATTATATATAGGGTAAAAATTTCAGTGTTATTGCGTGAAATTTTACTTTTATAGATGTAATTTCCTTTGGCCATGAAGACCTATTTTGGTCTAATGGGGCGGACAGGCCAAACTTAGTATAAGCCATAGTTATCAAATCTGGACCAGACACCAACCTGGTCAAGAGGGTGGGTTGGGTCAAGAGGGTGGGTTGGGTCAATGTTTCAACTGCAGGTCAATCTGTTGGTCCTTTTAATACTGATTATATAGTGTTTAAAATAAATTTGGTATTTATTAGAGGTTTATGCACTTAGAACCATTAAATAATATGAGTAGTGAATACTTAACCAAAATAAGTGAGTGGAGTAGCGGTTGAGAGTGCCTAGCTTTGATTTTCCTAGGGTACGAGCTCCAACAACTTCAAACTGTATTAATTTTGGGCTAAATCAGAACCAGACGGTTCTTTAGTAAACTGGCTGGTTCTTGTGGTTCACACCGGTTTTATTAGGGTTTCGAGCATCAACAATACATCTAAAGAACTGAACTGGACAAGAGACCTGTTCACCGGTTCTACCGGCTGGTCCAGTCTGGATTTAGGAACACTGATATAACCTCAACATTTTTGTATTTTTTAAAGTTTTGATGATAATTTTGTAACGTGGTTTGGTATTTAGCATTCGTTTCTACAAGCAGAAAGAGAAGGGATTTCCACTAGAACAATGGACTGGTTAAGAGTATTATAGAGCCAAAAAAAAGTGGTTTATGCACCCTTTAGTGTATTTGGGGCAGCATTGTAATGAAATTTTATCATTTGTTTCTACAAGCAGAAAGAGTAGGGATTTTCCCAAGAACAATGGATTTGTAAAGTGTATTATATAGCAAAGGAAAGTGGTTTATACACCCTTTAGTGTATTTGGGGCACCATTGTAATGAAGAATTTAAGCAATTAAGCTGCTTCATTAGAAGGTCACTACACCTGCATCTGGTGGTGAGGTAGTTCCCATTTAAAAAATAAGGGCTCTTTTTATGAACACTGCTCATATAGAAAAAGGAATGGCGTAGAGCAAAGCATATGGATCAAATAAATCTTCTTCTTTTTGTAGCTATAGTTACGTAAGCTTTCACTGCTCATGGATGATGCAATTATTTTGTTGGTGCTTGAATTATCACTTCAATCTATGCCTGTGTGGATGCATTCATTCAACTGTTCAATCTCTGATAATGGTTTTCCATGATAATATTAGTGATGGATACTGCAAGTACAACACCAGTCCATGTAAGTTCCAGCATAGATTTAACTGATCAACCTGTCCCTGTGTCCCCTACGTCAACGGATGGATGGGGAGAACTTGAAAATGGAATTCATGAAGAGCATGATGGTGACAAAGATGGGTGGGATGATATTGAGCCCCTTGAAGATCCAAAGCCATCTCCAGCACTCGTGAACATCCAAGCCGCTCAAAAGCGGCCTGTCACACAGCCCGTCACTCAGCCAAAACCACAAGGTAGTATCATCCATTAATCTTGTAATTGGTGGTTAGGTTCAACAGAAAAAGAAACTGTTTAAGAAAACACCGAGTTACTGATTTCCGGATAAGTTTCAGAACTTACATGTAAACTAGTAATATCCTTGCCTTCACAGTTGGCTGATTTTCTCAAATTCTGTATTGTGCCTCTTTTTTTCCCCTGGTTTAAAAACATGCTGTTTTAACCACATAGTTACAGAGGCATTATAGTTGCTAATACCTATTCGTTGTCTCACATCTGAGTTGTCTTTCTGTACTTAGAGGATCCTTTCCTTCATGTGACTATTAGACATATTTTTCATGCATTCCTTTTTCTCATCTCTTGAATTGCTTCAGTTTTAGTTACTGCCATCATTTGATTAAATATTCCGGGTAGCTTATGTAAAGGATTTCTTCTTTTTTGCTCAGTTTCGAGTTTGCGACCAAAAAATACAGTGAAGGTGGCTAAAGATGAAGACGATGATTTGTGGGGTTCCATTGCTGCCCCTGCTCCTAAAACAGCATCAAAGTCTTTGAACGTAAAAACAGCTGGGACACATGATGATGACGACCCCTGGGCTGCCATTGCTGCACCTCCACCTACTACCAGGGCCAAGCCTTTATCAGCTGGCCGAGGCCGAGGAGCTAAACCTGCTGCTCCAAGGTTGGGCGCACAAAGGATAAACCGGACATCCTCATCCGGAATGTAAATTACAGAAAGAAATAGAGTTGAGAAATGAGGACAGATTAAGACGAGTTGTGTACATTTTTTCTCTTTTGGTGGCTTTGGTTTTCATACCAAAGATATGATAAATCTATGTCACCATGAGCTGTATCTGCAGTTTTTCAAACAGAACATTTAATTTGTAATATTATTCTTTTGTTTGTTTTCATTTTTCTCATAGAGAAGTCTTTTTTTGTTCAGCCCTTTTGACATATGGTGTAAGGTAATTTAGTTGAAGCCGCAGAACAGAGTGGGCGTGCAAAACTCTTACAAGGTATCGTAGCTACATATTGGGGATGTAATTTTTCTTCTAGTAGAGAAACAATGAAAAATTTATGGCTGTCACTGTTGATTAATCTAATGTTTGTGGACTGTTTTTGCTCTCTCTCTCTCTCTCTCTCTTCCCCCCCCCCCCCCCCCCCCCCTAGCTTTTTTATAGCTTTTTTTATTTTTATTTATTGAGTTTTTGAATGGCATGGATGTTTCCTTTTCATTCTTTTCTAGTCGTACAATGAAGAAATGGTCCAATCCCATCGGACCAGTGGTCTTTGGAGTGCGGGATTTTTTCTATTTAAGTCTAGTGAATGAATATTTTTAACTTTGTATTCTTGAGGGGTGAAGTGGTGGATCGGGTGATCCTAGGGTTTTTTGTCAAATAAGAGGTTTTCGGTGTAACTCTCATTACCTCTTGAGGTCACTCCAAAAGACTATCTTGTAATTGCTCGATACATGTGTGACAAAAGAACTACATGTGTCTAGATGATTAGTCAGGTGTGAAACATCTGGTACATCCTGATGTCAAAAAAAAAAAAATAATAATAATAAAACATTGCAATTAATGGGGCAAGAAGCCATTGCTCTTAATGCAGAAGCCCGATCTCATGCCCCAATGCCTCGTGGTGTCTCCTGAGTCCTGAACTTCTTCCTCCAGTTGTACACTACGAAATTAATAGAATAATGAGTCAACGGGGTTTGCCAAAATATTCATGAAATCTATGGATGAGAATGACAAATCCCGAAACATACGGCTGAATTTAGAAACAGTACTTTTCCGCTTGGCGGTGAATGTATAACAATGGGCTTCCCCTTTATTTTAGGGATATTGGACAAATTCTAAAATCTGTCCTACTGTTGGATGGACTATCTTCAAATGGTCTCATGCATATACAAGATTTTATTATTTAAAACCCATGTATTTTTTTTTTATTTTAAAGCAAATGCCATGTAGTATTAATCACATCCACCCACGATTGCTTGATGTTCTTTACCATATGATAGAATTTGATTAATCTTTTCATTGGAATTTTGAGCAGCATGGACCTATCTTAACAAATTTTTGATTAAATTTATATCAATGTGATGATCCCAATATCATAAAATAGAATATAAATGATATGATTCATGTCTTGAAATTCATGCCCAAAAAATAAGAGAAGAAGATGATGCTCTTGTAAACTTAAAATGCATATATATATATATATATATATATATATATATATATATATATAAATGTATATATATATATATATTAGTGATGTTGTTAAAGTATGTGCATCAACATTGGAAAGACTGATCATGTGCAAGATATCTTGAAGTATCTTGTTCGATCACGACTATTCGTGAGTCGTTCATAGACGACTGTGATCGAATAAGATATCCAAGATATTACACACATGATCAAAGCTTTTAGCATTGGGGGTGGTATGGTATAATCGTATCTCTTGTGTTGGTGGATTGTATAACTTAATTTACATGCGGATGCAATTGATATCAATAAATTTTTATTAAAAAAAATTTTCTATATATACACATTAATTACTGATATAAGCTAATAATTTAGGGAACTTAAAATACAAATAATCACATTCAGCATTTAGACCCGTAAACAAAAAAATGAAGAACTGCAATTAAAAGCTCACACATATTTTATACTCCATTAGGAATCACTCATAAAATCAGATGTTATAAACACGTATATTTGATTTGATCAGCTTCCAAAAGGGAGAATTTTCATTTTACCGTGAAAAAACCAGGAGGAGAATTTATAATTACATTATATTTTATATAAATTCCCTATCTTTATTTTTATTTTTATTTTTGAAGAAAATATACGAATTCCCTACTGTGTTAATGACAGTAATTAAAGTATAATTATAAAGTAAGATATCAATCATATTATATTTATACGGAGATTAGACTGGCTGCAGCCGGTAGTCTTTTCCTTCTGCGTAAAGTTTCACAGGGAGGGAGAAAGAGAGAGGGAAAGGGAGAGGGAGATGAGAGAAATGCGTTACGGAGGCTGTATTCCTCCCGATCTGGTCTTGCCATGGCATATTATAGGGGTTATATTTCTGTGCTACTCCGTCATTCATGTGGGAGCTTCGATTCATGATTACAAAAACGAAGCTTTCATTCCTCGCTATAACTCCTCCTTCTTCTTCCATGGCGGTAGTGAGGGCCTCTATGCTTCTAAATTTCACGATAACACTACCATTTCTGAAGAGAAATCTCTCAACGGCAAGTCCTTCATCAGGTAACACTGTTCATCCGTTTTTCTTTGCTGTTCTTTGTTCTCTGGTTCTTCTGATGGCGGAGGAACGAAATTGTTTGATCTGTTTGTTTCTTGGGGGAAAGTTGAGTTTTCCTCGTGGTAAAAATGTTTGTTTTTTGTTTGTTTATTTTTCTAATCTGATTGTTTGTTTGACTCGTTGTCATGATATCTCATTATCGTTGAAGCTAAATGTTTAATGCTAACACAAATAGACTGATTTCATTCGATGAAGAAGGACATGTGATATACAGTGTAATTGCTGTTTATCATTTTTAAGTTTGAGAAAAACTCACAAAAATAATTTTTATTTTTATTTTATAAAAAAATAATAATTAGAGACAGGGGCAGGGATCATTGGTTGTGAAATTCACTTAATCCTCTTTGTCTTCCACAAGGTAAAGGATATTGTATCTCACTTCTGTGTTTTTTGAGCTTCGTTGATAAATGTATTACACTTGAGATGTGCCTCCATTGGGGTGCATAAATTCAGGAACCATGCAATCAGTTTACCATTTTATTCATGCCATGCAATGATGGTGTATTGAAGAATGATGACATTAAAGTGGGACAGATGAGTTAACTTTATAAATTAATTGTTGAAATTGTTGAAATATTTACTAATCCTTTTGAAATTAAAGGTATTCCCAAGCAATGAAGGTTTCTAATATTAGAGAATTTTTACAAAAAAAAAAAAAAAAAAGGAAAAAAGAATCATAGATAAAAAGGTTTTAAACCTATCAAATAAAGGATTGGACGTCATGGACATTGATGTTGTAACTTGACTAAGTGTTAGTACAAAAAACCTAGGGAATTTCTAAAGAAAGGAGTAAGAGTAATGTGATACATTTGTATAGGAATATGATTTTACTATGAAACTTCATGGCTCATGAGAGAGTTGACAGGGACTAAAACAAGAGTATCTAAATTTCAGGTTGGCTTCATGGCAGGGACTTCAACTGTGAAAGCTTCTTTCTTACTGTGGGGACTGGTAAAAAGGTCTAAAAAAACTGAAAGACCCTTTTTTTTTTCTTGACTTGAGAAAATAAAGTTGTATTAGACTGATGATACATATAATGGGATGGTGACTAGTTCTTGTTTCTAGATCTGAATCATTATTTGATTAGGGTTAACATATTGTAATCACAAAAATCTGATAAAATAGAAATATATAACATATGAGATGATACATGGTATTTTCTGTCTGTAAGGCATAGATGAAAATGAGTAGTGCACTTTTATTGGGGTTTTGTTTACCATCCGTTGATAAAAGTATTCATCTTTCCAATTCCACATGGGATTTCAGGTTTGAGTCAATCACATTTCGAAGAACAAAAGAGGCCACCAACAAGCAGAATGAGATGCAGCCGAAGACTGGGTTGATTGAAGCTATAATAGTTGAGGTAAAAGACAGGGATAAGATTGGAGGCTCTTATGTAAATTCTGGTGCTATATGCTGCACCCCGGCTCTTGCCAAGGATAAATCCTGCAATTTAGGAGAGGTTATCCTCCGCCATGATCCAGATAACCTTGACTGGCCAAAACGGATTCAGACATTTTTCGAAGGAAAAAACGAAGATGCTCATATGGAACTTCAAACTGTTGAGATCAGTAGTACTGGCATGTACTATCTGTATTTCATTTTTTGTGATCCAGAACTCAAGGGCACATTGATCAGCGGAAGAACGGTTTGGAGAAACCCTGAAGGTTATCTACCTGGAAAGATGGCACCATTGATGACATTTTATGGCTTAATGTCTTTAGCTTATCTTGTTCTAGGCCTTGTCTGGTTTCTCCGGTTTGTACAATATTGGAAAGATATAATTCAACTGCACTATCACATCACAGCTGTGATCGGTCTGGGGATGTGCGAAATGGCTTTCTGGTATTTTGAATATGCAAATTTCAATTCCACTGGAAGCAGACCAATGGGAATTACCATATGGGCAGTTACCTTCAGCGCTGTTAAGAAAACTGTCTCTCGTCTTCTTCTTTTGGTGGTTTCAATGGGCTATGGTGTTGTGCGGCCAACCCTTGGCAGTATAACCTCAAAAGTTCTCCTTCTTGGTGTGATATATTTTGTGGCTTCGGAAGCACTTGAACTTTTTGAACATTTGGGGAATATCAATGACTTCTCTGGAAAAGCAAAGGTTTTTCTGGTGCTACCTGTTGCTCTATTGGATGCCTGCTTTATTCTTTGGATCTTTTCATCGTTATCTAAAACTCTGGAGAAGCTTCAGGTAATCTTATTGTTTCTAATATTTCCATGCTATTGTGGTGTCCTCATTGCAATGAGGGTTGGATATATTTGTTCAGTAGTTTGTATATGTTAAGTGAAGGGGATAATTCATTGTATTTATTATTCATGAATACCGGTTAAGCAGGGTGATATACCTATATTTATCCTATATGTATATATATTTATATATTTATACGTCTGCAAATTTATATACACGTGCTTAAATACACACACATACACATATACTGATACACACACAGACATATGCTGCACGTGGTAAGTTAACAAAGCATTATATCAACTACCTGGGGTTGTCTACTTGAGTCCGATTACACGTTCATATTTATCTAGGGCCATTTCTTTGTAAAATCAAATGAAATAATTATTGTTCACTTAAAGTTGTATCCATTCTATACATATTGCATTATGCTTAGCTGTTCAACTGCTATTTATATGGAAGGTATCGTAGCTGTTAGCGACAGGGATATCAATTAAACAATGCTCTTGTGGCATGAAATGGATTGTGGCTGTGGACCATTGGATAGAGGGATGATTGATCTGCTTGCATTCTTGCATTCTGAACACATTGTTTCTTTATTGTGCTTGATGCAATTTTTGAAATGATTCTTTCTGTCTGTCTACTATGTGAACAGATGCGGAGAAGCATGGCTAAACTTGAGCTTTACCGGAAATTTACCAATTCCCTGGCAGTATCAGTGCTGCTGTCTGTTGCTTGGATTGGCTATGAGGTAGTTGTTTGCCTTTTTGTTTTTCTCTTTCTCTGTTCAATGAACAGTTTTGAAATGATAATCTAACCATAGAGAAATTTTCATTGATATACATGCCAAATGTCCCTTTGTTTCGGAAGTTTTCACTTCTCACTATTCTAAATTAACAAAGCTAATGACCAATTTTAAAATCACACATGTCCTGTCCTACTTTAGATTTTTGTACTTTTGAGATGATTTGGCCATAAAAATTGCAATATTTTCTCGTTCTTCATAGAAATCATTTAAATCTTCAATCCTTATATATATTTTCCCTCCTTTTTATGTATAATTATTCTGGTTAGATACTTGTGAGTAAGCTCCTGTTTTGTGTTAATACAGTTGTACTTCAACGCAACCGACCCATTGAGTGAACTATGGCGGAGAGCTTGGATCATCCCAGCTTTCTGGACTTTGCTTGCGTACTTACTACTAGTGGTGATCTGTGTTCTCTGGGCTCCGTCACATAACCCAACTAGGTACTCTCTGAAAACTTGCCTCCTTTTCTCTGTGGGCTTCTATTTTCTGGAACTCTTTTGAATGGTATTTGCATCTATCATAGGCTTTTTTTTTTTTTTTTTTCCCTTTTACTACGACAAAATATTCTATCATAGCCTACAGTATTACAGTCAGAGATGATCATGCGATTAAATTTATCACTAAAGATGGTTCAGTGGTATGTTTCTGATGACCTAAAATCGACCTATGTTTTATTTGTGGCATGTCTGATTTGTGTTTGTAGAAGCATCTCAATCTTTAAACAAAATTATTATACTTTGCTGCTTATTTTAAATTGTATTTCCAAACACAGCCTAATTAGACACACAAAAGATGAAGTGCCAATTTTGTATATTTCATAGAATTTTTCAGCTAGTGGTGTTAGCTAGGGGTTTCGTTAGGAGTTCCTGAGAGATCTGGAAGGTGGGATACTCTTTGTCGACTTCTATCCTGTATTATCAGTACCACCCTTGATAGGTTTCTGGCTAAGGTTTAGGTAGGTGGTCTGGTTGAGGGCTTTTGGATTTGTGAGGGAACATCACAGATGTACATTGATGATGTTATCTAAATCACTGAGGCTCTCAATTACTAGTTAAGAATGATAAAATGCACTTGTAGATATTTTGAGGCTCTCTTAGGGCTTTTTATTAATTTGGATAAGAGAGGAGATCTTTAAGACTTGTAGAGGTCTCTAACATTTCATTAGCTTGCCTACTTGGAGTGTGGATAGTGTACCTTTGTCTGAGTGGAGTTTGCAAATCAGGCCACCTTTTTAAATCTTCTACATGGAATTTGGTTATCAAATGGAGTGAATAAGCTACCCTTTCAAAAGTCTGTTTATTAAAACTGGGAGAGCTTACATTTATCAAAGAACACATTAGTGCAACTTATAAACTATAAGATATCTCTGTACCACCCCCCCCCCCCCCCCCCCCCCCCAAAAAAAAAAGAAAAAAAAAAGAAGAAAAAAGATATTTTATATGCATATTTTGATACACTGCTAGTGTTTTATTGTGAAACTAGCGATGGTAAATAAATTTATGCAGTATTATATGGTGGGCAAGCTTGGTGTGAGTGGTATTCCTCATCAAATTTCTGGAAAAACTACTTCTTTTATCGTTGTTTTTTACAATAGTTGATTTGGTGTGGACCTGTACAGATATGCTTACTCAGAGGAGACAGGAGATGACCTTGAAGAGGAGGGTATCTCACTGACTGGCAGTGGAGTTAAGGTGGCTGCAGATGTAGCAGCCAAGCTGGAGAGAAAAGAAAGAAAGGTGTCGGGTGCAGCAGATCATGTGTTTGGGCTCGGAGAAGATCTTGAGGAGGACAAGAGAGAATGATGGATGCTTTTCTTCTTTTAGTCCATTAAATCAGAGGGTCGATCAACACATATAACCAGGAGTTCGCCTGTATTTTCAGTTATACCTCGTGTTTTATGTAAAAAGGATCGAAAGCAGAAAAAGGAGATGCAATAAATTTCCTATGTGGCAAGTTAACAGCCCTAGATGTACTGTCTTCCACCATGTACTTAAAGATTACCAGTGGGGAAGCTTCATGGATTATACCTTGGAGGGAAAGGTGCTGGGGTAGAGAGGGAAAAAGACATTTAATTGGGCATTAAAATGTTGTAAAATGCTTTAGCAGAGGAGAGTTTTTGTTTGTTACATTATCTTGGAAATGAGAATGGTCCAGGAAGTGTATAGTATATGAGCTTTAACCTGGTATCCTGATGAACTGGAAAGAGGTCAGGTTAGGCTGGGTCGTATTGACACATTTTAACACAAGGCTTACCTCCTGCTACTGTTTGTGGTACTGCCAATTCCTGGCAATCATCAAATGAAATAGGTTTTTATTTTCAGCCCCCAAGCATGAACTCAATTTGGCAGTAGGCCACATGATGGTTTGGTCTGCTGAGAGTCCCATTTTGGAAAAATATGGTTCAAAGACTTGAACCCATGAACTCCGACTCGTCAGAGGGAGGGAGGGAGACGAATACAACTAGGCTACAAGGGCCTGTAGTTTACAATGATGTGAGGTTGAAGGTTAGGCCGACAACTAAACAAGTTTTAGAGTCCCATCATGTCTTGTAGATCAATCATGCCGAGTTATTCAGATGCTGTTCATGCTTTATGTCTTGCAATGCCAATCATGAGGAAAAGTTAGGAATTCAACAAAAACTAAAATGTGTTAAAAGACAGAATTCACAGGTTTTGAATCATCCGTTCTTTATAAAAGATTAAAGAAATGATAATCAGAACACTTAAATTTGTTGTAATGGTTACAATCATCAGCCTCCATCAAGTGTACTTCGGTGTTTTGGGCTTTAGAGCTGACCCTTGGCAGGCAACAGGTAGCTAGTAATCTCTTTTTGAAATATTCAGAAAAGCCAATATTTGAGTGCTTACATGATCAAAAATAATTATCACCGCCACCACCACCACTACCGTTGTGACCCAAACCTTAGTTGAACTGTTGTGGCTTTCAGCCAAAACAGCTCTTGCTCTGCCATTGCACTTGATCTCCAACCAAATCTTCTCTTAGTTCGGAAGGCCCCAGATCTTCTCTCTTTGATTCCATCCATTTCCCTTCTGGTTTTTCCCTTGTCCATTTTGTAGTTTCCATCTGCACTTGAAAGCTCCTCACTAAAACCATCTCAGAGAACTTTGTAGGGCACAGCATGCATTCCCCTTCTCTATGTGGCCTATGAGCTTTCAATTTCCTACAATGCATATGAGAACCTTGGCACTCTCAAATTCAACCACATTCCTCCTTTTTCTGGGTCCTAGAAGGCCTCAACACCTTCACCATAATCTCTTTTCCTTTCCATGTTTCTCCGAAGACTACTCAATGTCTTATAGATCTCCACAGTTCTAGGGGAGGAAGAATCCCCTGAGAAGAAAATATCAACCCTATTCCTCACCTCGATCCAACTGCATCCAGGGCTCTTCTTCATTCCCATCTCCTTCATTGATGCCCTTAACTTTGCTGCTCTGTCCCAAGATTCAACTTCTCCATACAGATTCAAAAGTTGGACATAATTGCTGCCTCTGGCTGGTTCCATATTTAATAGGTTATTGGCAGCCAATTCTCCAAGCTCTATATTATGACAGGCACGGCAGGCAGACAATAAACAAAGCCAAACACTCCTGTCAGGTTCAATGGGCATGTTTTTTATGAAACTGTGAGCATCATTCAAGCATCCAGCACGGCCTAAGAGGTCAACAATGTTCACATAATGGTCCATTCTAGGCTCAATCTGGTACTCCTCTCTCATTGATTGAAATAGATTCAGGCCTTCCTCAACCAAACCAGAATGGCTGCAAGATGAAATCAGGGAAATGAAAGTGACATGATCTGGAGTTATTCCTGACCTTTTCATCTCATCAAACAATCTGAATGCTTCTAGAGACTCTCCATGAGACCCATAGCCAGCAATCATTGAATTGTATGTCACTAAGTTTCTTCCAGACATGTTTTGAAAAATATATTGTGCATATTTTAAGCATCCACACTTGATATACATATCAATTAATGCATTCTCCACTTGAAGATCGGAGGGAATCTCAAGTCGTATTTGGTATCCATGTACAGTCTTTCCTTTAAGCAATGCTGCTACAGATGAAACTGCAGCAAGGACACTCGTAATGGAGACAGAGTCAGGAGACAAGCCATGCTGTACAATTTGAGGAAAAAGACTAATGGACAACTCTGAGAGGCCATTCCGGCAGTAGCATGAAATTATAGAATTCCATGCCACCAGGTTCTTATGTGGCATACCAGAGAATATATTTTTAGCCATCTCCAGGAAACCACATTTGGAATACATATCTATCAGGGATGTAGCCACAAAAACATCCAATCCCAATCCATTCTTAATAACAAATCCATGGATCCCGCACCCCAATTCTATATTTTCCAGTCCCACACAAGCATTGATAACACTTGTCATAATATCAGAATCTGGTATTACTCCATTGGCCTCCATTGCTTTGAACAAGTCCAAAGCCTCCTCAAATTTCCTATTTTGGCAAAATCCTGATATCATAGAGCCCCATGCAACCATATCCCTCTCCTTCATTGTATTAAAAACTGAATTAGCATCTTCAGGACTGCCAGACTTTGAGTACATAGTCAATAGCGCACTCTGTACAGCAATATTACACCCCATCGGTCTTTTGATCAGTTCCCCGTGAACTATCCTACCAAAATCGTATGATCCAATCATATTGCAAGATGATAAAATATTTGATATCGTGAAGGAGTCAGATGGGATTTCACTTAGTCTCATGCAATTATAAACTTCCAAAGCATCATAAGCATAACCATTACCAACATAGGCTGAGATCATTGCATTCCACAGTTCAATTTCTTTATCTGGCATCTGATTAAAAACTTTTTTCGCATCTTCAACTAATCCACACTTTGCATACATGGTTAAGAGAGAAGTACGAACATATGGTTCTCTATGAAATCCCATTTTTGTCACATCACAATGAACCTGCCTGCCGAAACTTGTGTCTTCCCCCTGAGAACAAGCAGTCAAAGCACTAGTAAAGGACGTCGATACAAATGTGCAATTTCCATTCTTCATTAATGCAAATAACTCCAAGCTATTTTCCCACAATCCATTCTCACAAAACCCACCAATCATCGCATTCCATACTACAACATTGTTCTTATCTTCAAACTTCTCAAGCACCTGCCACGCATCCATTGGTCTGCCATAACTCGAGTACATATCAATAAGTGCAGTATCCAAGAAAGGGTCACCATCAAACATGTTTCTAACAATGTAAGCATGAATTTGCTTTCCTTCCATATAACCCAAATGCCCATCACACACTCCGAGAAGAATACTGAGAGAGTAAGCATCAGGTCTAATACCCAACAACTGCATTCGACCAAACTGAACTCTACCCTCCTTAATATGCCCATATCGAAAGTACCCATCAATCATAGAGTTCCAGAGAGTGACGTCTCGAGCCGCAACTTCGCTTTCAGACATTTTGACAAACAATTGGACTGCATTACTTAGTGACCCACATTTCACATACATATTGATCAGCGAAGTGGTGATATATGGATCATACTGTAAACCCATGACAATGATGTTTGAATGGATGTTCTTCCCATAGGAAAGGTTTGAAAGGGCAGCACAGGCTTTGAGAAGAGAAGGGTAGGTGAATTTGGTGGTATTGAGAGGGGAATGGGGTGTTTTAGAGTATAATTGCAGAGCTTCTGTAGACTGTCCTTGTTGAACAAAGGCCCTGATCTTGGAGTTGATAAAGGGTGGCAAATCTGGCTGTCTAAGATATGAAAGTTTTCGAGAGATGAATGGAGTTGTATACATATCAATATCGCAGCACCTGGCTTCGGTGGGCTAATAACCAGGCCAAAGCCAAAGCCGAAGCCAAAACCAAGTGCAGAGAGTCTATGACTCCAAGGAGTTGAGAAGAGATGCAGATTGCAGACACGATGCGGGTACCGCCAACTTATTTAGGGCCTCTTTGGTTCTTTGGTCCAAAAACAGTCCATTTTGCTAGGGAAAATAGTTTTATGTCCTCAAAGTTGCAAAAAAGAGAAAATAGTGTGTGAAAAAATTTTCTTTTGGGACTGTTTTTTTTTCATTTAAAAAAAAAAAAAAAAGATTTTGTTATTAAGAATAAAGGTGCATTTTAAAGGAATCCGAGTATCACAATAATATGGTTTTGTACTGATTTTTCAAATCTTAGTGGGTCAGTGGACTTTCTGCCAATCCGAAAATGTAGGACAAATTTTGTTCAATGTTTCGAGAGTGGTAAGTTGGGCCCTTCAGCTTTGGCCAAAGAATTAAAGAACTATATATCAAATCTCTTACAAAATACAAATTATACTCACTTCTGCAAATTTTATATCAACGGTCAACACCTTCAGCTTGCAGTCGCTTTTTACAGCTGCCATAATCGGCTCTCACTCGGTGAAATTAACAGCAAAGTATTCCCACCGGAGAAGTCAAAAGAAGGAACAGAATTGCCCATGTCACAAACCTCAATATCAAGATCACAGCAAGATGGCCAAGCAAAAGAAATCACAAGGGGTGAAATAATCTCCCCAAGTAAGTGAATATATCACTTCCTTTGTTTACCATTCTCATTTCACCCTTTTATGCTACTTCTTGTGACATTCATTACCCTTTGATCTGTGGTAATAAAGAGCTCTAAAGAACAACATTAAATGCAAAGAGCATAGTAGTTCTTCGCAGACTGTCTTTTGCCCACGGACGCTTCCTGCCCTTTTTTTTTTTTTTTTTTTTTTTTTTTTTTTTTTGGGGGGGGGGGGGGGGGGGGGTGAGGGAATAATAATAATAATAAAGACACCCAAATCACTATTCTACTAGACACGGGACCATTGGGTGCACACGTTAAGTCGTTAATTCAGAAAAAAAGAAGAAGGGATAATCTATTATTGAAAGGCATATCTTTGTAGCTATAAATGATATAATGGCAACAGGATAACTGTTGAAATCATGAAAGAAAAGATCAGCAATTGTTCATGTTGCCTTCAATAATCTGTTCTTTCAATTGTTTCATATCTTGACAAAATTTTGAAATGATCCCTCATTTGCAAAATCGTTCTCCTAGCCAAATTTAGGAGAGAGTAGCAGTAGTAATAGCTTACAAACAAAAAAGAAAGGAATTCTGACTATAAGTTGACATCTGTGCAAATTTGTTCCCAGAATGATTCCATGCAGCTCAGCAGCTGAGTCAGATGACGATTTAGCATCTTACTATGGTGCCTCACCCTCGAAACAATTACTCATCTTCTTGACGAAGCCCCTAGTTTTTTCACACTTCTTCAACCTACATTTAGAAAAATCATAGTTATATAAACCAACAAAACTTTATGGCAGAAAAAGAGGGCACAAAACTTTATGGCAGAAAAAGAGGGCACAAAACTTTCTTTTTTATAATTTTCCCCCCTTGGTGATATGAACTTCATGGAGTATTAGAATGACCTGGGGGAGGTTCATCAACTCAAGAACAGCCTTCCTTGGGGTCAGTTCATTGTCAACAATCCGAGCAACAGCCGTCAAAACTGGCATCTTAACATTATACTTTTGTGCCAATGCAATCACAGCTCCGGCTGTTGATACACCTTCAGCCACCTAGAAAATAAAACCATCAGTAACCACATTAACCACCAAAGTTCGAACCAGTGAATAAAGAAAGATTTCAAGCACCTGATTCATTGAACTCAGTATATCATCAAGCTTCTCCCCTGATCCAAGACGCACTCCAACTGTTCTGTTTCTTGAAAGATTCACAAAACATGTAAGCATAATGTCTCCAGTTCCTGATAAACCAGTAATTGTTGCCGGTTTTGCACCCATCTTCATTTAGGGGGTAGAAAAATGAAAAAAAGAAAGGAAAAGAACTGTTAGACACTAGCATTTACAGCAAATAATTTACACGTAACATACCTAAAAAGCAGTGGAAACACAACAATAAACAGGCAGGAGGAAAGTTTTGAACTCTAACAAGCCCACTTACAAGAGCTGCCACAGAATTAGTAAAATACCTTTGTTGCTAACCATCGTATCTCAGAACAACCTTGTGAAACAAGAGCTGCCATAGAATTATTACCAAGATTCATCCCTTCCACAATCCCTGCTGCTATTGCAAGTACATTTTTAAGTGCACCTGCAATTTCCACCCCTGTGACATCACTGGAGTTATCAGAGGTTATGAGTTGAGCATGTCCACTTCAACCTATTTATATTGTCTCCAACTATCTGTAACGAAACAGCCAAAACAAAACAGTACACCAACCCAAAAAGCAAAGTTTTAAAGAAAGAGGGAGAAACAAATAACCATGCAGGTGGACTAGTGGGGGGATATAATAAATACAGTTGTTATGCAAAGGGGAGAAATTTACAGATGCAGTGATTGAACAGAGAGACCAGATAGCATGTATAACAAAAGCAAAGTGAGTGGAGAGAAAAACTAACGATATTAAGTAAATAGATTACAAACTCACCATATATGGAAATTGAACACCGAAATGAAAGACAGAACCATAATAGATAAAGAAGCATATAGGCCTACTCAAACTAGTATATATTATACAATATACATAAATAACACAGTAAGTGTATATCACCAAGTAGAACTTCATGAAAACATTAAAGGGCAGATTTTTTTTCTTCTTCTTCTTCTACCTTTTTTTTTTTTTTTTTTTTTTTTGTTAAAAAAAAAAAAAAAAAAATTGAGGTGGGGAGATTGTTCCGGGGGGTTGGGGAAGAATTAAAATGGCCTTGCAGGGAGTTACTAGATGGAAAATGGAAGATATGGATTCCAAGAAAGAAATGAGGCCAGAGAGACAATTTTAGATATTGAAATGGATGAGTGGCAACACAACAAAGGACAAACCATGAAATGGACGCAGTCACATGAAGGTGGAGGATAAATTAGATACAAGATGTGAGAAAATAGATGAAGATAGTAGATTAGTAGGGCCATATGCAGCAAAGATCAATGGCTGCCGGTGACAAGGAGTAATTTGGTTTAATTGCTGACACTGCAATAATGATGGGAAATCCACTGATGATGTACTTTAAGTAATAAGAGAGAACACACTGGCTCCTCATTTAAAAATAGATATGGACCTAAATAAAAACAATTACTTTAGTGGATCCAAAAGAGATCTTCCACCTTGATGTGCTGATTCTTAGATGACTAGTAGCTAGTAACTGCTGAGCTGCATTTGCCAGCTTTTTGTCTTTAGATGCCACCACCATTGCTGCAGAAACATAAAGCAATTAAGCACAAGCCAAATATGTTTAAAACCCCCAAAGAATGAGCTAATAAAAAGTACAGTTCCTACAATGGGTATAGTTTATCTCAATGCATTAAAGCGACCTGTTGGTAACTTATTCATCAATTCCAGCGCAAACGAAGGCCCTGACAGTGCAATAAAAGGTTGGCGAGGATTCCTAAGTGCTTGGGGAATAATTTGAGACATCATCCTCAATGTATTGAGCTCTAGACCTTTGCTAAGTGATATGAATGGCAAGCCTGGATCAACATATTCGGTGATGCCCTCAAGAAAAGATGAGCTGAACTGTAATTAAAGAGACTAAATTAAGGCAGTTGCCTCTGTTTTATCCATAATGTTATAAGCCCCCTGTTTTTTTTTTTTTTGGGGGGGGGGGGGGGGGGGGGGGATGGATTGTTAGCATTATCGCTTTTTAGACGAATTGTTTATCACAAAAGCTCTGATCAAATGAAGCGCCAGTAAAACAAAGGGAATTGAAAGACCTGCACAGGTACAGCATGAAGGCAGTAGTCCGCACCAAGCAATGCTCCTTTGGCATCAGTTGTGGCAATCACATTTTCCGGTAGCTTGTGTTCTGGGAAGTACTTCCTGAGAAGAAAGAATATCAAATACAGTAAATTCGAACGCAGACAAAAAATGAAAGCCTACATAAAGAAATAGAGGGCAAAGTTATAGCAGTAATACATATATACCAATGACACATGATGGTAAAGTTGGGTGGAAACTCACCAATTACAATGTGTCTCATTAATAGATTGGCAAATATGAGGATCACGTACGAGCATGTGAACTTCCAATTGAGCCTTTCTATCTGCAACATGGGCAGCCATTGCTGTACCAAAAGATCCACCTCCAAGCACCACCACCTACAGACCAATATATATACATATATAACAGTTTTTGCAGTAAATTCATAAAAGTTATGGTTCATATCACTATATGATGAACATACAAAACAAAGGCCATATTGGCACCCAGATATCCCACTTTCTATATCAATAATTACTGGCCTTTTTCAAGGTTGAGGCCAGATTGGCCACAATTGACAATAAGCTTTTTTACGGATAAGGACATTGGCCAATTTGCATAAATTAATGCTTAGGATAAACCTGAATGGTGGCTGACCAAAGAGAAGGAGTGGGGAGGTCGAACCCAGACCGGATAACTCCGAAGAACCACTGGTCCAAACCCAAGGATAACAAAAACTAGAGAGAGCATACCCAAAAATTTAAAAATAAAAAAATAAAAAAAAATAAAATATTGGAAAGGAAGCGAACCTTGTTAGTGCGCTCGAGGACGTCGGTCTTGGCCTTGGAACGCCAAGAGCGGGACCATCGGACCAACTTCTCCCACGCGAGTCTAACAACTTTCCGGCGATCTTTGGTCCTATCGGGAGCGTCTACTGGGCTATCGTTAGGGTTCTCTGGGAGTGGAGGAGGAGGAGGAGCATCGGCGGTTGAGGCAGGACGAGAAGAGGTGGTATTGGAGGCAGTGTGAAAGTGAAGAAACGTAGGCTTTACGGGGAACTTCTGTAGTCTGAGAACATTGTGAGATGAATGCGTGTTTGAAGAAAACAATGGGTGCGAAAATGATGCCTCTAGCAGCGCCGCCGCCATTGTTTCACTGTTACAGATACAGAGAGAGAACTGAGAGAGAGAGTTTACTCCCAAGGGAGAATGCTATTCGTCTTCACGGAATTTCGGAGCATTTTATCCCTTCTCTCCGGGAAGGCGCGCGTGGTGTTTCACACCATTAAGCTACCTTACGCGAAGTGCGTGTTACGTTTACGACGCCGTTTTTCTTTTTTATCCTATTTCAATCTCCACTTTTCCTTTTTCTTCCTGTTTTCGTCTTTAATTTTTTTTTATTATTTTTTTTTTTTTTGAGTACCCTTATTCATCCTTGATTGTTGAAAAAGCTCTTCTACACCAACTCTTTATACTAATTTTTTGTACTAATTCATGTGACATACAATGTCGTCATATCAATGTGATTAAAAAAAAAATGTCCTCTACATCATCTATAACACGAGTTAATATAAGAAGTTGATGCATTTATTACTATTTAATAATATGATTTCTTATGTAACAACCGTTACATCAATATATGATGATTTTTTGTATCTTTTATTTTTTTTAGACACATGTCATATAAGTTTTCTGCTTAATAACATTTTCTTTAATTTATTTTTTTTATTTTCGGTTTGAGAGAACAGTTTAAACCCGCCACGTTATCCCAAGAGGAGCATTATACCTTTTGTATGCTTAATTGAGGGTAATCCAAGGATAACCAACAATTCTATTGTTGTGACTTTAAGCCCTATGAAGCAAAAAAAATCTTCAATTTGGCGCAAAGAAAGAAAAAAGGGAGAGGCCATTAAATTGCGAGGGAACAGGGCAAGAAGAGAACCCAACACGCAATTAACACGCAGTCTGTCTACGTGTTCCAGTTCGACTTGGCCAGTCTTGTTAAGAGCTTTACTTCTTTTTTCAGCAAAGACCTTTGTTCGAATATTTTCTCTTCATTGAGAACAGCTAATTTCTAGGATGACCCACAAGGGTTTATAGACATATGAAATAGGTCTCCCTACCTGAATTCGAGGCCATTTTGATGTTTTGATTGTGATTTCTAGCTAGCTGTAGCTCTCCTGCAATTTCAACACCTAAGCTTCAACCATCATTGCTTTAAGGTAAGTCTGTTTTTTCTTTCTTATTCTGTATATTGCAAGCTGATTGAAGCATTTGGGGAGTCCTAGTTTTGATATTTGATTTCTGGGTCTCGACTATTTTTAGGTAATTTGGTGAAGAGAGAGCATGGGTGATAATCATCACCTCCGCAACAAAAGGACTAGCCCATATGATGATCCATTCCAGGCTTCTTGTTGCTGCCCTTGTTTTCTTGTGTCCTCTATTTTTAGAAGAATTGGGAGATGCATGTTTGTTGCTTGTTATCCTGTCATCCAGTGCTTTGGATGGGATAACCATAGACATCACCACCATCCAAGGCATTTCCATTGATTCAGTGCTCGAAATTTAATCTAGTCATGTTTGAAGCTTTGGTGCAATGTAAAACCTTGGTTTGGTTTGGTTTGTAATCCTTAGGATCAAATTAGTTTACAATTACCACCTTACTGTACTCAGGTGAATCTCTTCCTCTTCCCCTTTTCAAAGAGAGTGGTTTTGAGGTTCAAAACTCGACCCCTCTCGATGACACAAAAAATGGGTGGGAAGACCAACCTATGGACGGTTTGGTACCCACTGTATGTAGTGTGCGTGTATTTTCACATTTCTCAAGCGTAAGGAACAAAGACTAGATTTAAAAATCTAAGAGACAATGGAATTCTTTCGCTCTAAAGCCATTGATTGCATCGCCAAACAAAAGTATTCATTGAAACTATCCACATCTCATAAGTTTCTGTAGAGGTTAAAACAAGCTTACGTTGGTGACAAAACTGTGTATGAATAAGGTCTCTTCTGTGCGTGGCTTCCCCTAGACCCCAAGTTACCCTGATATTCTGCACGGATTTTCTTTTCTAAATTTCTCTAGAGCAGGTGTGATCAGCTTCTGTATTTCATCAAATGACATCTCAATTTCTTCACATCCGATTGTTTGACGGGCTTTAGGATGAACATTTGAGCTCCTTCCTCCAGGCACCTGTTCATGCAGCAAAGATATACCTTTAAAATAACAGAAGAAGAATATGAAAAGACATAATGAAGGATCGAAAGATCATTTCGTTGACAATTTACTTGTTAATTCGAGTTGGGATGTTCTCAGATGACATTATCACGACAGGAACCTCCTTCATAATAGATGATTCCTGCTTGCAAAGACATTTATCGTCAACAACATGTAAATGAGTACAAAATGTCAAACTTTAAAATAAATCAAACACATTTAGAGGTAATTCTTCACTGAAAATAGCGTTACCTTAATTTTCTTAAGTAGCTCGTAGCCCGTCATTCCTGGCATACAATAATCCGTAATTATCAAGTTTACCTTCGAAACCTGGAAAAAAAAATTTTTTTAAAAAAAGACTTCTCAGAACAAATTGGAATTTTGGCTTTTCATTCAAGTAATTTTGCTATCATTTTGTGTTTATTTTTTTTCCGTTGCACAACAGAGGAATGGTTCAAATTTACATTAAACATACAATAAGGTCTCCCTGAAAAGGAAAATCACTTACACTGCCTTTCAATTTGCTCTGTGGATCATCTCCCAAGCCCAGATACTCCAATGCCCTCAGCCCATTTTCAGCAGTAGTCACTGCAACAGTTTATTCAACAATTGTTATCACTCTGTTTTTTCTACCATATAAACAAGAGTAATTAGAACATCAACGATTAACAACTTCATGAAGTCGCAAACTCCCAATAAAAGTTTGTTCATTATTTTTTTTTATCTTTAAATTTAAACCCAAATCCAAGGGTCATTGAAACCCCATAGTTGACAGGTTAAGGGGTTCAATCCTATTGTACACACTTAATTTGGAAACGTCAATATAGAGGTTCTATTTGGGAGAAGGCCAAAATTTTACTCTCTAATTAGGGAGAACGGCCTACAGTCCTACACTAGCAGGATGGTCAAATGCATTCAAAAGGTGACGTGCGTCTAGCCGTGTAGGAATTGGTTGTTTCTGCTGTCCCAAAATGTGCAAATCCTGTTTTCCATGGTTGTACCCTTGAGACAAGCTACTCTTTTCTATCCTATTAGATGAAGAATTAAAACTCTTAAAAACAAGGCCATAAATGGGGCGTTAAGCATGAAACCATTGGAAAAAAAAAAAGGAACAGGGGAGGGGGGGGGGGTGTGGAAGGCATCCAAATCAGTGAAGATGAAGGGATTTAACTAAAAGATACATAATTACATACACAACGCAGACACCATTTTAGTCAAACAAGCAAACACTAGGCTTTCTCCCGAAATGGGAAATGTTTCCCCTTTTGAACTACTATTCAAAAACAACAGAAATACCAGCAATCAAAAATATCATAATACTAAAACAGAGAAGCCCACAGGAGACTACCCATAAATGATACAACCCAAGAGATCTCAAACAAAAACAACATACATATATATATATATATAGAGAGAGAGAGAGAGAGAGAGAGAGTAGAACCTTTGCAGGAAGAGTTCTTGAGCAACTTCTCGACAAGCTTACGATCAATGAGGTTGTCATCGACGGCTAGAACATGGGGTTCGTCGCCATAATCCGTGAAATTCATACCCATTGATGAGCAAGACCCAGCTTTAGATTCCATACTATGTTTCTCTCTCTACCAGTCTACCACCCTCCCTACCTAAAACGCAAATATTAAACAGGAACCAGGCTGTGTAACAGAAAGCAATAAAGAGAGAACAATCAATGCAAGAAGTCGCACGAGAGATGTATGAAAAACGTAATGTGGGTAGTTTTTATAGAGCAAGTTGATGAAGAATATGAAAGATGGTGAGCAGAGAAATTTTTATTTTATTTTATTTTATGTTAATTCTAAGAGAAGAAGAGAATCAGAGATAAAATCAAGGTCACAGATATTTCGTGATCCCTTTGGGGTTTCTCTTGATTCGATGTGCAGTCCCATTCTTCCCCACCGCCGTATCGTATTCTCTCTCTTTCTCTCTCTAAAAAAAACACTCTGTTTCTCTCTCTACAGTATCAGTAAATCCATAGTATCAGTATCTAAATCCTCTCTCTTCTGGGGAGGATCCTCCCATCAGTCCATCCAGTCACGGACTGCATTTTTTATTTTAGGATTAAAAAAACATTTTCAAACAAGTTCGCACGACGTCGTTCATCTAAGTCAATATTCAAAACGGCACCGTTTCTAAAACCTTTTGACTTTTTGTCTTGCCTTCCTGTCCAAGTGTCAAACACATGGACACGGCTGGGAGGACGTGTCAGGTACTAAACGCAATCCAAAAATAATGTGGGCCCCAGTTTTGAAAGTTATCTGTCAATCAGAGAGGTTTACACTTGTCAGCATTTTTGCATGGGAAGCATTGAATATGGTAGATCGCCCTAGATTATGCTTCAAGTTTTTTCTTGAAGGAAGAAGTATTTCAAAATTTGAAAAACAGTGGGGGAAAAATGAGAGAGAGAAGCTAAAAGAGTTTTTATGAATTATAGGCTTTTTTGGTAATTAAAATATTTTTAGATTCCTTCTTGGTCCTTTTGTTTTCTTTTTGGTAAACATTGAGATTTAGATTTTTCTTGATCTTAAAATTTATGGGTAAATCACAAAAACCTTTTCAGAGATTTTGTTAAATTAAATATTGGGATTATTCAAGGTTTTTAAGATAATACAAAACTTCTTTCTTAGTTTGCTTTAATCATGATTCTTTCATTTGCAAACTGACTCTTTGTCTTGCCTTGGTGTTCAAGTTTCAAACACATAGTTTGATCTTACCTATCCTATGTTAGTTGAAAAACCTAATTGTTGGTCAACTTTAACAAAGAATGAGAAATCGAATAACTTTTTACGTATTGAAACACAAGTTTTAAGAATCACTCGTACTCATCTACCTTTTAAGATTATATTCATATTCTTGTCAATTTCAAAGTAATTGTAAGGCATCACTCAACTATTTCCATCTCGTGAAAGTGTTTTTCAAGACCAAACCATGGCGAGAGTGAGGTTAGTTTACAGATTTAAGCGAAGACCATTGCTATTTTAAAGACTTCTTAATGAAGGTTGGTTCTGATTTAAGAAGCCTTAATTTGTTGAAGATAACTGGCTGTTGTGCCTGCCAAATTTACTTGTGCATTTAGCCATCAATGATCCCATTAATTGTTCAATACTTGCATTAGATTTGCAAGCGTAGAAGAGTAATAAAACCAGTACTTAATTTGAGAGTTAAATAAGAGACTCCAATAACAAATTATTAAATGTAACACAGAAGAAGTCAAAATCAAAGGTGGCATGAGATAAGAAGAAAGCAATGAAAGGAATAATAATATGGCTTGTGGGAAGAAGAATAACACAGGCACAAATTGGGCACTCCAAGTTAAAAAGAGACATTAAAATATAAACCAAATGGCAATCAATAATTAATAAAAAATGGTAGGTAAGATAGGATCTGTCAAAAACAGAAGGTGAGGATACGTGAGAATTACAATGGGTCCTATGCATACGTAAGATAGGAATGTGCATGTACTAGTTGCTACCTTGGCCACGGCCGGCCTTCAACCTTTGCCAGATCAAAGCTTTGTCTACCAAGATCCGATCCTGCCATCATAATCTCTTTGTGCAACTGTTCTGATACGCATAATGATATAATAATTTTGAAAACAAAAAATAAATAAATAAAACACAGGAATGGACACATCTGGGCCGGAAACAAAATCTTTGTAATTTCTTCCTAGATAGCTGTGCGGATTGTGGATTGCAGAACGTGAGGAATCAAAAAGATCCATGCAACTTTTATTTTGTTTTTCTTTTTTTAAAAACAGAAGCAAAAATTATCACCATGCACCACTAATCACATTACTTTGTTTTGGAAGGAATGACCACTTCAAAAAAATAAAAAAAAAATTTAACTTCATAAAATGCATCCATCTTGAATTTTCACTCTTAGTGATAATGGCCATCATTTTCTTGAATTTTTTCATTTAAGATAATGAATTTGTGCCGTTAATACTATTTAAAACAAACACTATAATCCTTTAATTTCCAATTGAGTGACCAGACGGCCCTTATACTTTTGTTCAACAGGAAGAATTGATTCCTAGACCCAACCCCACCCCACATGGAAGCCTTACCACCATGCTATAATCAGTTTTGGCAGGAGAAGCAGACATTGGCCTTTGCAGTACATTAATGAATCAATAAGAGCTCTAAGTTGGGATCCATGTGATTTTCTGCACTCCATAAGTAGTTAGTCCCCATCCCCCACTCCCCCCAATTTTCCCAGGTCAGTCCCCATCTTTCCCATGTGATTTTCTTCGTAAATCTCGATACATATATGACCGAGGACGGCCCAGTAATGCTACATGATCCCAGATGAGTTTTGCCCACCCAGACTTCAAAAGCCTATGGATAATTGCTTGAGGTATCAAGTTCTGTGGAAGTTGGAGGCCTTGGCAAAGCCCACATCCGTTGGCATCCATGTTCATGGCCCAACCTATGATCCATTTTCCATCCTCGACAACAATTCATACACCTGCTCCCCCCGACTCTGCGACAGCTTGGAACTTGGAAGCCGCCAAGCTCAACCTTGAGTGCAGTGATGTACATTGATAGGGCTCCAGCCAAAATAAATTGGACAGGACACTGGCCACTTATAGTGCATTAAGCTACCTTGCAGTGAAAATTTCATAAATTTCCATAATGGCAAACCCCATCAGCAAAATTCAGCAATGGTCATGTATGGTTTCATCTGAATCATACTCCGAAAAAAATATTGCAGTCTGACTCTCCTTCAGATGTAGGTCTGTTGTCACTGAGTTCATCACCATAAACATCCTTTGACGAATCCTCCTCTAGGACAGCATCTGCACTTTTCTTGTACAAGCCCCTGCTCCTATCTAACAGCCCTTTCTTCATCATGTCTGAAAATTTTTCCCTGATTTCAACAATGGGGTGTTTGTACAAGAGTTGCTGTCGGTCATAGGCTTCTCTAAGAACAACAGTCTGAGTGTCACTCTTCTTAGAAATGTAGAAAATGCCAGGATGGCGCTCAAACACTTTAGTAAACTTTTGGGGTAGTGCTAGTGGTTTACGAAGGTTGCTGACATTCTTGCGCTCAGTTTTCTTTTGCATGGTAAGATGGAGAAGCTCGTGAAAGACTCCAACAATCCTCTTTTCTGAGACATCTGTACGAGGATCCAAATGGGAGGCGTCAGAATAAGGAGAAGTATAAGGGAGCCTCTGCCACTCCTCTAACCACTCCATGCATTTTCTCTTCAATCCAAAACCCCTTGTGAAACTAATTGGAAAGGCTAAGCTGCCATTTCTTACATCTTCTTCCTTTTGCTGTGAAGTGGAATTCTTCTGCAATTGGGAGACAGCTAGGCACTCATCCCATTTTAGAAGCTTTAAGCCAACACGATCATCAGGGAGGCAGACCAAAGAGAATAATTCAGGATGATGTGAAATCAAGGAATGATGGTAATCATAAGGCAAGCCCAAGTCCCATTTCAGCTGGTCAATGGTTTGTAAAGGCAGGATCCTATATCTGGTAAGCATGAGCAGTTTGCGAAGTCTATCAAGAAGATCCATCTGACTTTGCTGGAGGATGGTGAGTTCTTCTTGGTGGAGATTGAGGGCTCCCAGAGTCAAGCGGAACCAAGGAACAAGAGTGCCTCCACTGTCAAGATCATGAAACTCATGGAAAATTGTGGGATATCTCCTAATAAAAGTGGAGAGCTTAAGATCATGGGGGAGACCAAGTTGTCCTCGATGGCGAGAGAGGTGGTAGACAGGAAGGCAGCCGTTGGTATTAGAGGAGATGATGGAAACAAGGATGCAGGCTGCTCTGAGTTCCCTTTCCCCCACCACAACGGCATCCAATGCCTTATCTTTCGCCCATTTCAACTTAACGTTAACCAGACCATATTTCTGCTGGTAATTGAATCCTCCCTGACGTCCATAGAGGAATCCGGATCTTCCCAACCGCCCAAACACCAACCACCAAACCATGTTTCTCCAATAATGATGATGATGATGAATCAATGATCAACATGCTCCACTTACATCAGAGGTGCTTACGAGTTACAATGTGGGGATATCACCACTTCGTTCCCAAACCATAGAACTGCAGAAAGCCAAGGCAACAGCCACATTAAGCATGACAAATTATCTTAGAACGTTTGGACACGTTGATTTGAATTTGGGATTTGAATTCCAAATCCATGGATTTAAAATCCACATATTTGAAAACTATGGATTTACAGGTTTGGGACAATATTTTGCCCATATTTTGCCATGCTAATGATTGCAATTTTCCCATTAATACCCCATATATGTCGGCCATATTTTTCTAACTTGCTTGAAAAATGTAAACTAACAAAATGGCACTACATGGCATTGTAAAGGGCATGGGACCCTGTTATTGATCAATGATCACTGACAAAATGCCACTACATCTATCTGAAAAAGCATAAGAGTTCATGGCCATATGTAACAACAGGAAAAAACTGTACACTAAATAAACCTGTACAAGCTTGACCAAAAAAAAAAAAAAAACAACTACTGGGAAAACCATAACCATGTCATCCAAAGCATAACTATTTCATTACAATTAATCCATAACCAAACCATGTCATCCAAAATAGCCATTACATCCAAAAAAATCCATCACATGTAAATTAACTAAGCTGTCCATAAAAAGGCAATGTTGTCCATAAACATCATCAACATAATTGTCCAAAAATTAACTAATTTGTCCATAAAATAGCCACTGATGCTGTTCTCTGCTTTTGTGATACTACCTGCTGGTACTGGTGCTACTGCTACTGCTGTTGTATGCTACTACTGCATGCTATACCAAAGAAATCCCCAACTCTATTTTAGATGATGTATCACCATCAGAATCAGATCAGAATTTCAATACTAATCTTATTAATAATCTGATTTTTTTTTTCCCCTTAAAAAGGAAAAGACCAAATTGTTTGGTTGTGTTGGTAGGTTGACCATAGACATCATCATAGCCCCTTAATAAATTTCCAGATAGTCCAATAATAAGGCTTCTTTTTGACAGACATATAACTCTAACCATGCAAAAGACGTTGGATTGTTTGAACATTTTGTCTGTACATCGAGTTCAAAATAGGATACATTTGAAGTACTAATGTACCAAACTTGAATTCTCAACTTTTTATTCAACATCCACGCACTAAATAAAAAGCACACCGGAAGCATATACAAATAGAGTAATTCAATATGGTAACACATAAAATTCTCACAACAATCGGCACACTACTATGGATCTCTACTCTATAGTGAATGGCCACAATCACTATATTATAGGTTTTGAAACAGGTAAAATTCTCACCACAATCAGTTTACCATAGGTTTTGAAATAAAAATGTGATTTTTTTTTCTTCCTTTTTCGCAATCTATAAATTTCATGTTAATATCAGCTGCAATGAGTGTTGGTCGAGTCCATAGCAGCAAAGGTTGAAGATAAGAGGTCATAATATAATAAGGGATACTCTTTTTCCAATTATTATCACTCTTCTGCAGGATATTGTGAAGAATTGATAATACATTGAAAAAGGAAAAAAAAAAATTCCTCAACCTAGACATATGAGCATAGCTCAAGTTAATTCCAGAAGCAAATGGATGCCATGGCTATAGCAAGGTTTGTCACAAAGCCCAAATTTAGCAAGACCTAAAACAAATTTAAAGTTTTTAAAGAAAACAACGACTGATGCTTGTTTCAATTAAACGCAGAGAGAGGGAGAGAGGGAGAGAGGGAGAGAGCAAGCGAAAGAGAGATTGAGAGAGAGAACATACCGGCGAGAGCTCGGAAACGGTGGAAATTGCCGATCGTGAGCTCCGAGACTGTGGAGTAGCTCTACCGCTATCAACTACGCGTTGAGAACAATAATCGAATTGGGCAGCAGATTTGGTGACTATATTCGCCGGAGAAGGGGATTTCCGGCGACGCCCTTTTCCATAGAAGAGAGTCCCCCTCAATCCCTGGTTCCACCTCTCGGGTTCCTCTTTCTTCCTTCTCTTTTCTTTCTTCTTTCACTGTATTTTCTCTCTCCAAAACTAGAACAAGAAAGAGAAGGGGATGAGGTTGTCAATTTGGTCGATGGGGCTGTGTGCAAAGTGATGTGCTTGCCTTGCAGGGCAAAGGGTACACACTTTGCACAGAGGAAGACAAAACAGAGGATATAATATTTGATTCTCAAGCAATTGGACCTCTCAATATCCAGTTGTCTCATCGTTAGTTATCTTAGCGAAATCCAATAGCTTAAAAAAATAAAAGGGTTTCCATTGGTACCCAAAAACTTGCTTTTCATCTTCTATTTATTTTATATTTTAAAATTTTATGAAAAATATAAAAGATTTTCATAAAAATTGATCGTGTATTCTATTAGAAAACATCATTTTGAGCAACTTTTTAGAAATAAGTTTTTATAAAATCTATCGTTTAAGTAGATTTTTTTGCCATTTATAATATTAGCTTCATAAATGATTAAGAAATCTACTTAAATGATAGATTTTGGAAAAACTTTTTCCCAAAAAGTTGTTCAAAATGATATTTTTAAATAAACAACACAATTAGTTTTTATAAAAACCTTATATATTATTCATAAAATCTTAAAAGTGTAAAATAAGTGGAGGATAAAAAGCATGTCTTTGAGTGCTAATAGAGGCCTCCAAAAATAAATGAAAAATTGAGTGCAAAATTTGGGTTGGGCCCTAACCCTATAACCATATATATATGGAGTTACTATTGGTACCAAAGACTTGTTTTTCACCCTCCACTTATTTTACACATTATGGTTTTATGATTGCGTATTCTATTGGCCCAAACCCTATAATCATATATATATGGGGCCACTATTGGCACCCAAAGACTTACTTTTCACCCCCACTTATTTTACATTTTATGGTTTTATGATCGCGTGTTCTATTAAAAAACATCATTTTGAACAACTCTTTAGAATAAAGTTTTTTCAAAATCTATTGTTTAAGTAAACTTTTTTCCCATTTATATTCTTCATTTCATAAATGACTAAAAAGTCCACTTAAACGATAAATTTTGTAAAAAATTTCTTATAAAAAATTGTTCAAAATTATGTTTTCTAATCGACAGTGCAATCAGTTTTTATAAAAACAATATTTTTTTTTAAATAAATTCTTAAATTATAAAATAAGTGAAGGGATAAAAAGCAAGTCTTTGGGTGTGAATAGAGGCTTCCTATATATCTATATCTATCTATATCTATAAAAAGCTAAATGTGAGAAAAACTTTTGAGTTACTAACATACCTTTATTTTAACTTTTAGATATATAATTACCCTTCTGCACTCTTTTAATCTTATTGTAATTTAATATATGACAACTACTATTGTAGTAAAATTTATATAGGAGACATCTATACTTTTGTAGTTAACTTATATAGAAAACATTTCTCTTTGTATTTCATTAGAGTTCTATGCATAGTCATTCTTTAGCTTTTTAATTGTGAATGGATGTTTTTCTATTAAAACTTTAAAGGAAATAGCAAGATTTATTAGTTTTCAATCGTTAGAGGTTAGAATTTGGTAAGCTTGAATTCATTGTTTTTCCTCATAACATGTATGATGATCATTTCATGATTATGATATACTTACAAAATTCATCAATGTTATTTTGATTTGTGTAAATAGCTTACTTATTTTATTTTATTTTACTCGAACTCATCAATTACCAAAATATAATACCTTCAACTTATTAAGTAACGAAATTTTTGTAAATTGGTGATAACACATTTCTTCAATAATGATTAATTTTTTTAATTTAAATTTTCATTTCAAATTGTTGAAATTTTGTGATTAATCAATATAATATTGTGTCACAATATATTATTGGGAATTATTATATTCTAAATTTATTTTTAACTAATTTAAAATTTTTCAAATTAGTTATACTACTCACTATAAGTTTCATTAGAAGTAAAAATCTACCCAATATTAATATCTAATTTTTCAAAAATTATTCTTTCATTTATATTTCATATTATTGAAAAATAACTTTGCACATGTACCTATATATATATATATATACACGCGCCTCCATTCCCAACCCAACCGAAAAAGGGTTTTTGTTAA